>BSBN01000261.1:25437500-26037500 GCA_027924645.1 Cunninghamia lanceolata | reverse complement strand
GGAAGATCGTTACATGACACTACTATGTTATTTTCTAGACTCGTGGGATCACAGTGATGGCAATCAAAATTACTACCTCTAAACTCAAGATGGATGAGGTAGTTGCATCATTGCTTTTAGAGGAGATGTAGAAAAAACTTCTAAATTATCTAAGAAGGCCCTAAATATTTGTGGAAGATTGAAGAGAGAGGCAAGAAAAAGAATAAGTAGAAAGACAAGTCTAGATCCAAATCTCTTGAAAAGACCAAGGCTAAGTGTTTGAATTGCAACAAGCCTAGGCATTTTAGAAGAGGTTGTAAGGAGGAGAAAAAGAAAAAGAAAATGATTTAGATGATAAGTTCAAAAATACTCAAGATGATGGTGATGCTTTTGTTGTGGCCTTGGAAACACATGCATCATAAGGTGTGTGTTTGATAGACTCTGAAGCTTCCTTCCACATGACCTCACATCAAGTTAGTTTCAAAGTATGAAGAAAATGATAGTAGGAAAGTGTATCTTGGAGATGAATCTCACTTGAAGATTGTTGGCAATGGAACTAATGGACATTGAAAGGGATAAATGGAGTTATGCACATCCCTAGTTTGACATAGAACCTACTTTTAGTTAGCAATCTTAATGATGTGGAAGTGCGGGTTGTTTTCACTAATGGAGGGCATAAGATGGTGGTAGAATCTATGGTGCTCACTGAGGGTGTTAATGTGGGCACCTTGTTTTAGTTGGATGCATGCACAATTTAGTGCAATAGCTCTTTTGTTTCTATAGTGAAGAGATTTGTACAATATGCACCTTCATCATTAGAACCAATAGCAAAGAGGAGTGTTGCATCTACTTTAGATGGTTGTGATTTCTAGGTACCTAAGGGTGCTCTTGATTTACAAACTAAGTTACCCGAAGAGAAGACAATGTTGTGGCACTAGAGAATGGGCCATCTAGGTGAGAAGGGTCAAATGACCTTGAAAAATAAAAATCTTGTAGAAGGTTTAAATGATTTTGCTCTCGAGTTTGATTTTTTGTGAACATTGCATATATGGTAAACAAAACCATGTTTAATTTTACTCATGTTAACACAAATCTTCTAAAGTGTTGGATCTAATTCATTTTGATTTATTTGGCCATGTAACTATTCCTTCTATTTTAAAATCTCTACATTATGTATATTTCATAGATGACTGTTCTAGGACATGTCGGTGTATTTTCTTAGAAATAAATATGAAGTCTTTAGTCATTTTAGAGAGTTTAAGGCTCTTGTAAAAAATTAAAGTGGTAGGAACATTAAGTTTTTGAGAACTAACAATGGCAATGAGTTTTGTTTAGTAGAATTTGATAGATTCTCTAAGGATTATGGGATAAATAGACATAAGACAACTCCATATACCCATCAACAAATTAGAGTTGTAAAGAGAATGAACATGATGTTGATGGAGAGGACTAGGAGTATGCTTGGTGAGGTCGGCTTGGAGTAGAAGTTTCGGGAAGAAGTAGTTGCTATGGCTTGTTAGCTAGTTAATATGTCTCCTATATTAGTTATTGTGGATAAGACTCCCATAGAGGCTTAGATGGGAAAAATCCCTCATTGCACCATATTCTTATTTTTGGTTACAATGCATATGCTCATGTGCCTAAGGAGAAGTGGTCAAAGTTGGAGAAAAAGGTAGATAATTGTGTCTTTGGTGTTGGTGTGAAAGGGTACAAGCTTTGGAACCCTACAGCCAAGAGAGTTTTGTATAGAAGTGTTATATTTAGAAAGATCAAGCCTTCTCCTATAGTTTTTCAGCCAAAAAAGGATGAGAAGAAACATATGGTTCAAGTACCTTCAAAGGCCAAGAAGGTTGAACTAGAAGCTTGTGAAGGACTTGAAGAGGAGGAGAGCATAGATAGTTCAAACATTGAAGAGGAGGTAGAACCTCCACCTCATCCTCTTAAGGAGGTCCACTTGGTAGAGATAGCAACCAGATAGGTATACTCCTAATTGGAGATGTATTTTTTCTTTGATTACTAATACTAATGAGCCTAAAAGTGTGAAGGAGACTACGGACATGGGTGATTTTGAGTTTTGGAGAGTGGCTATGGAGGAGGAGATAGTTGTCTTGAGGGAAAATGACACGTGGGACTTGGTACCATCAAGTGATAGAAGGAATAAATCTTGTTAGATGTAAATGGGTGTTCAAGAAGATCATTTCAAATGGTGGTATTGAAAAGTACAAGGCAAGATTGGTTGCAAAAAGATATTCCCAAGTTGAGGGGATAGACTTTAGTGATATTTTTCCCCAGTTGCTAAGCTAACATCTATTAGGTTCTTATTATCTGTAGCAGTATCTTTTTCTTTTTATTTAGAGGTAGAATAAATATATGTGAAAATAGCATTCCTACATGGTGACTTGGAGGAAGAGATCTACATGACACAACCAAAGCACTATATTGTTAAAGGTAAGGAGTCTTTGGTTAATAGTAACTTTTAATTTAAGGTTAAAATAGATAGATGTGAAGATAGTATTCTTGCATGGTGACTTAGAGGAAGATATCTACATGACATAGCCAAAGCATTATGTTGTTAAAGGGAGTCTTTGGTTTGTAGATTGAAAAAATCTTTGTATTGTCTCTAACAGTCTCCTAGAATGTGGTTCCAAAAATTTGATTAGTATTTCTAAGATCCAAATCAAATCATTGTGTTTATTATGAAGTTTATGGTGATTGATTCTTTATTATCACATTATAAATAGATGATATGTTATTTTTTGGTAATAGGTAGGGATATGCTTTGTGATTTGAAGCCTTATCTTTCAACACAAATTGACATGGACTTGGGGGCTACCAAGTATATCTTGGGTATGGAGTTTAGAAGAGATACAATGAATAGAAAACTTTGGTTAGGCTAGAGTAAGTGAACTTTGTACTATAGTGTTTCAATATGAAAGATTGTAAACCATAGAGTGCTCCTATTTCTTTGGGAACTAAGCTTTCAGTCTAGAGAAATGTCCTATGACACGCATAGAGATGGAGGATATGGCTCATGTACCTTATGTCAATGCAATTAGGAGTTTGATGTATGCTATGGTCTATACTAGACCAAACATTGCCTAAGTAGTGGGATTCCTTAGTTGATTCATGTCTAATCTTGATCGAGATCATTGGAATGCAATTAAGAGGGTCTCTAGATATTTGTAGGATATCTCTAGGTCCTCTGTTTGTTATCATGGTGATTCTACAAGGAACCAACACTCAATGGATATTTGTGGATTCATGGATTTAAATTGGGTAGGAGATGTCAATAGAAAAAGAGCTACCAATGGATATGTGTTCAATTTATTTGGTGGTGCTATTAGTTGGATAAGTAAGAAACAAGCTATGGTTGTTTTGTCCACTACAAAGTTTGAGTACATGATAGCTACTCATTCATGGAAGGAGGCTATCTATCTTAAGAGATTGTGTTCAGATGTGGGGCTAATCCAAGGAGCTATCAGAGTTCTTTGTAACAATTAGAGTGCCATATGTCTAACAAAGAACTTGACCTTTCATGTGCGAGGATGAAGCACATAAATGCCCAATACAATTTTGTTCATGACATGGTAGAAGATGGGAGAGTGATGTTGAGAAAGCTGAAACTTTGCATAATGTTGTAGATGCATTAACAAAGCCTATCAACATAAAGAAGCTTAGGTGGTGTAGTAATTTTATGGGCCTTTTGGCCCTTAGCAGATAGTTGATGATGTTGGTATTTGCTTTGCTCTTGCAAGGTGTTTGACAAGTGGGATAATGTTAAGAAAGGTTTCTTAACCTTGTATCCTAATTTTAAAAACAAAAAAATATAACTGTTAGGCTATGGAACATAAAAATGTAATTTTTAGGGCTCTAGAGTTTGATTTTGGCCTCGAAAAAATGTCAAAATGGGCCTTAACTAGAGAAAGTTGGCTATAGTGACATGGACTTCTTTGAGATATATAATAAAAAATAATTTCAATCAATTTTTTGGATCAAAATTTATGGTGTCTAGAAGTAGGGCCTCCCACATTAGAGATGTAAGAGCATCTATGATACATAAGAGACTTGTAAGAGGGAGTTACACTTATTGACCAACTCATAATGCATGCTATGGCATGCCATAATGCATCTTTGAATGGAGATAATGGAGCCAAAATAGAGCACCCAAGTTGGTGAGTGGATTATGACAAGCTTATGGCAAGTGGAAGGAATATGTTATTTTGAGCGTGTGGACTTATCTTGGGATTTGAGCATTTAATTTTTTATTAGGGATTTGGGCACCACATTTTGGGTAGTTTTATCTCATGGTTCATTAATTACCATTTGATCATTTCATTATTGCTTCTCCTATTTATTGGGTGCTTGAGATGGAGGTTTCATAGTGAGTTTTATAGGTACTAATATGCTGCCAGAATTGCTCTAGATCTCTTGGTGATACTCATGTAAAGGCCTAGACTCCAAAAGTATATTGTAACCATTGATTACTAAATAATACATTGAGTTGTTTGGGAGTGTGGTGTTTCTCTCTCGAAAGGGTTTTCCCCACATAAATCACAATGCTATGGTATATTGCTTTTGTGTTTACTTCCTTGTAACTATATAATTAATTTAATTTTTTGCACATACCTCCTCCCATAGATTAGTGTAGGAAGTGTATTTCACACCTCTATACTTCCTTCCACTAAATGGCTTTTTTGGAGTGGTTGTCTAGTTAAATTTATATAGTTGAAGGTAGGAAAATTGTAAATATAGTTTATAAATCTAGAAATAATAGAAGTATGCCATTTCTAATTTAGTGTTTGCGTCTACATATTTGTGTTGCAAATATGTGAGCTCATGTGAAATTTAAGGAAAACTAATTTGAAAATAATTAAGTTTCATAAATAGTGAAGACCCAAGAAGATGGTAGTTTATATGGAGGGTAGCAAGAATAATTGTTGATGTAGAGTTCTCTAATTGTATTTTTGAACATATTTGATTAAGCATAGTTTGCATAGCCCTAACAAACATAATTAAGTTATTGATGACATATTCTTTATAATATTGTCATTGTCTTTTATGAAATAACATGTCTACAAGTGGCATATTCTTGCATTAAATTTGGCTCATGACCTTATCCTAATTTGTCTCCCTCATTACTTATCACCAATAATCACTTTTGATCCCTAGATCTCCCATTCATTACCTTGGTTTTGATTTGCGGGTGTGGAATTGACCCATGTCACTTCCACACACATAGATCTAAACCTCAAACTTGTAAAACCCCAATTTTAAATTGAACCTTCTCAACCTTTTCTGACTAACTGATGTGAGCTAACCTAGTGTACATTTGTGTGATTTATGTGACATGTTATTGTATTTAAGGACATGCCTTGATTCATTATCATCAGTTAGAATTGATTCAAGGATCATTCATTCTACATCTATAGAAATCATAACTAGGCCATATGCATTACATCATCTACTTACATTATCCTAAGCATATTGCATGCTTTCCTATTGTCTTTAATACTTGTTCATCACCATTGAATCAGTCCACCTTGAGGATTTGACCAAAGGGGAATAAATCTTTACCTAGCAAGTTCCCAAATGATGTCTCTCGATACCACCCCACTTCAAAAATAGATGAAATAATCCAAGGTGCATTTGCAACAAGCGTTAATTTTCTAGCAATTTAATTATGCAGGTCATGTTCACTTTCACAAGGAGAAATTCTACAAGCATAGATCTGAAATAAAGTGAAATATAATTATTTTACATATTCTAAGGTGTTTGTCTAATAATGCCCTATTTTTTTGTACATTAACAGATCAACTGCCAACATCTTTAATAATATATTCCTTCATTCAAATTTTAAATTAAATATCATATTTAATTAATTTATATTATGTAAATTTAAAGCTCTTATGGTCTTGATTGCGATAGTATGGTCTAGGTTAATATACGTCTCAAATGTGTTTTGCAATAGTGAAGGCTACGCATTTGTGTACCTTTAGTTTGTCATAATGTTTTCTATATGTCCATATACATATCAAGTTAATAGGAAGTGTAGCACTTTGTATTGTTGAAATCTAGAATCACATTCCATTAGACATTTAGTAATGTCATTTTGTAATCGACCATCCTTACCATCCACACATGCATGAATTTTAGTACTATTTCAAAATTTTAATATAATGGAAGAGGGCCCTTACCCCTCACTTGGTCTATCAAAAAAAATTATATAAATTTAATCATACATCTATTGTTCCAATACCAACTACTTATATTAAATTAAAATTCATTTATAATTTTGAATTAATTAATTTAATTGATAAATTTAGGAGGAGGTTTATTCCCACATATATTTTAGGATTTGATTTAGTTTGAATTATACATTAAGGAGTTTAGTAACTAACACATTTGCATTATGAACTTTCTTTCTAAGGAGGACATCTTCTCTAAGTACTCATCTGAAAATAAGGTATACTTAGAAGCCATGTTCTCCTTCAAGAGTTTTTTTTTAAATTGTTAAATGCTTTCTTCAACGCTTGTTATTAGACACTTGTAATGGATACTTCTCTAAAAAGAAAATACTAATAATTTTTAAATGCTTTCTTCTACACCACTAATAGATGTAATGGATGTAAAATTCTATAATCTTAGGAGCGAGGATGTGCAAAGATAGCCTTGGTGTTGCTGCCATTTGCAGGCTTGGTGAGGGCAATGCTTTGGCCAGGGGGAGAAGAATCGCAGCTCGCAACACCTTAAACCCAAAGCTAAAGGCACGGCTAAGAGCAAGAAAAACCCTGGTGGCATCAAGGATGGCTCCTGTGCGGGAGGTACCATGGGGAGGAAAAGATACGCGCTTCATTCAGGTTCTTCGATGGAGTGCTTGGATCCATCAAAGCCCCCTTCTCCCACCCATGCCTTCAATCCTCTCAGCTTGGCTCCAGATGGTTAGTTGGTGACGGAGCCTATTAATGCTTCTATTTTGGCTTGCAAAAACAAGTCGAATCCCTACCACGTGTGTGGCACTTTCTATTTGGAGCAGGGCTGCAAGGCTAACCCCAACCCTATTCCTCCTGACCCGTTGCCCTCTACTCCGTCTCCTCCCCCCCTTGATTTGGCTTCACCAGCTGCAAACTCTGTAGGTGCGGCTTTTGGTGTTGTGCCCTCAGTTCTTGTGGATGGTTGCAAGAACCGATCTAATCCCTTTCATGTATGCTTTGATTTTTGCCGCAAGCATGCTCTGCCCTCGAATCCTTGTTCTATTGACCATGTGGCTTCTCCTATTCTACCTCCATCCCTGAAAGTGGTTGATGGCTCTCAGCCTAGCATCGCTCGTGTCTCCTTTGGGGATTCTAAGGTGTTTTTTTTCTGAAGAGCCTGTGGATTTTTACATCTCTAACAACTGTATTGATGCTGTTGCTAGGGATTGTTGTATTTGTTCTGTGATTCTGCGTTGCTTGCATAGGCACCCACCAGTGGCCTCTGTTCTCGACTGGATCAAAAGCTCTTGGAGTAATGTGTCGTCCCCTATTGTTGAATCTCTTGATTTTGGTTTTTTTTTATTACTTTTAGGTCCATGGAGGATTGTAATTTTGTGTTGCAAAATGGACCATGGTTTTTTGGTTGCTCTAGTCTTTTCATTTCACCATGGTCTCCTTTCTTCGATCCGGCCACGTCCAAGATCACCTGTATTCCTGTGTGGATTAGGCTTTACAATTTGCCCCTTGTTCTGTACAATGTGGAGATGCTTATCAATTTGATTAACCAAGTGGGGTCCTTTGTCAAGCTTGATTCGGACACAATGGCTTCTGATCATAGATTCTATAGGGTTTGTACAGATTCTATCCGGATCCTTTCTTCTCATAGTGTATGGACTCAATTCTTAAATTATGAGGGTTTTCCTTTTCACTGCTTCCATTGTAACTCGATAGGACACAAAATTGATGCTTGCTCCCTGCAACGTTTGGCTGGGGCACGAAATGTGTTTTTGAAGAAATGGGTTAAGAAGGATGGTCCTTCGGCTACTGAGTTTATCTGGTGAAATCATGGAAGGCTTTTCGAACCCCCTTAGGTCTCTGGGTTGGTCTCGGAATAGCATGAGGCCACTCCTCCTCCTTCGATCGTTCCTACTCATGATAATTCACCTGACTCTCCTTCTGGGTCGAAAGAGGAGGGCTCTGAATCTGAAGGCACCTTCCCTTCATGGATGATTTGGAATATCAAAATCTTGATTATTTTGATGACTTTACACTTGATCCGCCGTGAAAACTTAGGATTTCTCAGACTATTAGTGGCAAATTAAAACCTGACTGCAGTTCCAAATGTAAGGTAGGGAGGAAGATTGATGCTGAAAAGCTTCGCGTTGAAGGTTTGGAAGCGGTGGAGGCTAGTTCTCAATGGACTTTGGAAGCTCTCTTCCTCTAGAAAAATTGAAGGGATCTGCCTCTATGGCATCTGTGTTTTTCCTTATCTCCTTGGGTGAAATTGTATTGTGACTAAAAATTTGCTACAATTCTCTCTTTCCATAGGTTTCTTCAGATCTCTTTTCTCATAAGTTCTTGGCTTCTCAGTGCCTTCTTATCTACATGGCAGACCTTTGTAATTCTTTCTTTCATTATAATAAAGGGAGTGGGTCCCTCGTCCCACAGCTTACATACCAAAAAAAATAGATGCAATGGATGTGATTCTATCAAAGGAGCACACTTTATTTATTCGCACATTTTTAGATCATTTGTTAAAATCAACCACCCAATTTTGCTATTTTACTATCCACACTCATTAACATCATTAGAGTTTGGATTTATGTGCCTTGTGGTCATTTTTTAAATATGTAGTAGTTGTTATATCTAATTGTTATGAAAGGAAAAAAGAGTTATAAATAAACTAATTGATAAATATAAATAAATTATCAAAATTTTAAAAATAAGGATAATTTAAAAATAAGGAATTATAAGTTCATTCGATTTTTTTATATTAAATAAAGTTGTTTCTAAATATAGGAAAAATAAAAAGTTAGAGATTAACTAATAAAGGCTTGATGTATAATATTGAAAGTAAAACTACTGAATTGTTATAAACAAATAAATTGAGACAATAACATTATTCTATAATGATGGGTGTGTGTCAGTTGACCCTTATGCTTGGAGAGCATTTCTTACATAGCATGGTGCATGGTCTAGATGTAGTGGAACATATTCTTTCTAATCTTGTCCTAATTATGTAACTCATGTTTGATAGCTAGAATATTGGAAGACCTACCAATGATGGACACTAGGCTTTTGGTGATTGCAACTTGAGTGGCAGCTAGTTGAGCAATTTGTTCCTGAATTCTGTTGAGCAAATCTGCCAACTTTTGGTTGGCTTGTAGTGTATCTTGTTAAGAGTGGACAATGAGGCCACCTATAAATGATGTTAGTGTAAAGCACTTGAATGATAATTTCCAGAGGACATCATGACTTATTAAAGACAATGCATTGCATCTTTCTTTCCAAATATGGTTAACAATAGCATTGTCTAATAAACTATATTATACCATTATAAAAAAATAAAAACTCTCAAAAAGGCAACTTTCCAAGTAGGCTACCAAACACAACCAAAAATCTCTAAATATATCCCTCTAGCGAACAGTCACAAAAAGCATAATTAACATGTTCAAGTAGCTTACAATATGAGTATGTTAGGGGTTGCACTAGAATGAATTTGATACACTCTCCAATTGGAAACTTATAGTAAAATAGTTTCTAGGCTAAGATTTGAGAGTTAGGATCTACTCTGAAGGCACCACTAGATAGACAATATCACAACATGTTAGTTCATAATAGGGTATTTAATATTAGAGAAATAGGTAAATATATTGCTAGGTCTTAGGGGTAGAAAGGAGATTTTTTAAAATATTTTTTCTAGGTATTGGGGGTAATATGGTGGAAGGTGATGGGTTTTGGGTCTAAGGTATAAAAAGTTTCCAATGAAAAATAATTATTTAAATAAAAATGTATTCCTCTTTACTTTTTCTTTTCATGAGTGCATAAAGCGAAATTGGTTATGTTATTTATGCAAGGCTTGCAAACAAATTTATTTAGTCCTAAGTGGGCCTAATAATACCATAGAGGAAATAGATGTTTGATCTAAGAAATGATATGGTTTGTACACCTCATATGACAATATCCATGTTATTTTCTATTTAGTTGTGTTCATTTGGAGGGAAATATTGACACATGTACATATTGACAAATGGCACAATCTTATGTGAAGGCAGGCTGATTCCCCTATCTTTTTACCCATCCCTATATTCACACATTCCCACATTTTTAATTCACACCTTACCCACATTTTCCTACATTCCCATGTACTCTTCATTTATTATGCCTATCCATGCACTTATCCCTAGACATTTCATCCCTACCTTGATTTTGCCACCTTTTTGTTATAACGATTGAAATATAGTTTTCCATTATTTTGATCATAATTTTAAACCATAACTTGGAATTGTAACTTCTTATATGCGTTGGAAGTAGAACAACAAGATTTAAACTAAGTTGTTATTAGAATTTGATGGGTTGCGTCTGTGCTCATAAAATCAACTCCACACCTACGGACTTGACCTCTAACATTTTAAAATTCAAATTTAAATTTTGGCCGACTCTTGCCCATTCTTGTCTTGCCTAAAGCCAACCAAACATGTATTATATTTAAAGGTATTCAATTACATTCATTTGAGGATCCAAGCATTTATTCAAATATCATTCACATTTAGGGAAGGAAACACTTTGATTGGTGCTCTAAAATGATTCTAGATTTGTACATTCATCCTAAGAACTTATATGAATGGATGAAGAGTGTTGTCCTTGATCTTTTATCTAAGTTTCTAGGGGTTGACCTGAGAGAACATGCCCCCTTGCAACACAACAACAATCCCTTAAAGGTATTCCTAAATACTGCTAGTCTCAAATATCAAAAAAGGTGGGAGAAGTAGAGACAAATTAGGTGAATCAGGTGAAGCAAAAAATAAAGTTGTGCAAATTACTAGATCATTTCTTTAGGTGTAGAATATTTTTCATGAGCATTTATTTGACCTAGATTCATAAAATTGATGCTTCACTATGCAGATAATAATTTCTAATCTTGAGGCAAGTTGCAAACTGTCATGATCCCTTCCCAATCCTAAGGCTTCCATATTTAGCACCAACATCAAAGTTTGTTCATTCTTCAATCATAGAGATAAATACCTTTATTTACTATATTTAATTCCATACTTTTAACATTTAATTTTAGAAAACATATGCCCACAATTTTGCTACAACATTTTTTACATTTAGATCCTTTATAACTGCACATTGTATACTCTCACCTTGCTCTCTTGAGACCTTGGTGATCAAGTTTTTTTTACAAAAGTAATGACACTTGGATTTTTCCTAAAAATTTACCCTTCTTTTCTTGCTAGTATTTTTTTTTTTGTTTTTAGGGTAGAAACCCTAAACTGAGGGTTTTCAGATATCACAAAAGAGTTGTTATTCTAGGAAAAATAAATTACCTATATAGGTTCTACAATTTTAAAAAAGGGGTCAATCAACTTCCCAAATAAAAAATTATGGCCTCCAAAAGTTAGGTCTCCCACATCATAAATCTAAGAGCATCTATGACACATAAGAGAGCTATAAGGAGTTACACTTGTTAACCAACTTATGAGACATGTTATGACACATCATAATATTGAAGTTGATAAACCAACCTCACAGATCCCAATGAACACTTGCAAAACCTAAGAAACCTTCCACAAGAGAAAAAAAGCAAAGAGAGCAATTTGTACAAAAAAGATGCAATTAATGAAATGGATTAATGAATTACATGAGAGCACTTATTTTTATATTTGCAAGTTATAAAACCCTAATGAGAGATTCCTAAGTTTAGCAAGTAAAGGTGACTTAATTAATTAATCAATATCATTAAATTAATTAAGTAAAGAACCTATTACTCTAACACCCCCCCTTAAGATGAACTTAGGGAGAAGCTAAAAAACTAAGGACAAATAAATGAAAGAAAAGATGGGTCCCGACAACTAGGCTTGATGAGGTACCCATGTACAAAAGATTCTCTCACAAATAGAGAAAAAGAGAAAACCACGTGGGAAAAACTCCTCCCCAAAAGAGAGAACAAACCTCCCTACAAGAGAGAGAGAGAAAGAGTGAAGGACTAAGAAGCCTCCACAAAGGATGTCCCAAAAGAATAGGAAAATGAAGATGAACATGAAGAACTCCACTAAAGCATGAAGAAGCTACAAACACTGTCGAAGACTGACTGCTATAGTACTGAAAGAAGAACCTCCTCTAAAACAAGATGAAGATTAGGATCAAGAAGACAAGAATCTGCATGAGTTCCCCCAATGACACTACTCGAATCAGTTGGCAAATAAAGGCAAAACATCTAGAACTCAAAGATACAAATGGCATAGGTACCAAAAGTCTGAAGAACTGATCAAGTGAAAATAGAAGGTCGCCTCCACAAAAGGAATGCAAGAGTGTCCATATGGTAAATTCTCCATCTCACTGAAATGCATGGGTAACCAGCCACTGATGTATCGCTACATCTGCCTAGTACATAGGAACAACTACTAGATACATAACTCACTCCAATGCGAAACCAAGGAAGCATTAGCACCAATAGTAGAAACCCCCCCATAATGTGGACAAGGGAGAGTCATGACAGGTACACTGAAACTGTGTGAATCCAAGAAGTGCATGTAGAAGAAACAAGAACATCTGAACATGCAAACATGAAAGTACCAACAAATAAAAGGGTGTGCAAACCAAGGTACACATGCATGAGGCAAGAATCAATCTGATTCACTACTGTCGTGGAAGGGACACTCACTTGACAAAAGTGTGATGGCAAAACAAAAGGCAAACATCAACCCCCCATGGCACTTTATATCATAGTGCGAGTACAATAAGGCACACAATAATGTCCAATATCTCAAGAATACATGTACAATGTTGAGGCACTTTATTTCAATGCGTTTACATATGAGAAGTGCTTACAATGGAAGCTCACAATGTCTAAAAAAGGACCACATGCTGAAAATACAATTCTCTGACAGAAAATAGAGGAAACTAATAACACCACGATGAATTACATGAAAAATCATTCACTTTAAAAAAAAATAGAACCCAAAAAGGAGTCCGGATGCAGAAGATATGGCCCGTCAAAGTCTCCAAAATGAGAACTGCACAACAAAAGCACTGAAAAAACTAATTTCTGGAAAAAACCAGAAGTCAAAACTGAAAACCACCTACACCACTGTGAAGAGCACTTGCTTTTATATTTGCAAGTTAGAAAACCCATATTGAACCTATGATTAAAGTAAAGGTGACTTAATTAATTAATCAATATGGTTAAATTAATTACGTAAAAAACCTATTACTCTAACACATAAGACATCTTTGAATGTTGATAATAAAACCAAAATGGAGCATTCAAGTTGGTGAGTAGATTATGATGAGTTTATTGTAGGTAGAAGGAATGTGCTAGTTTTAGCCTGTGAACTCATCTTGGGATTTGGGTGTTGGATTTTTTATTAGGGTTTTGGGTGCCACATTTTGGGTGGTTTTAGCTCATGGCTTTCTAATTTTCATTTGATGGTTTCATGTATTGCTTCTCCTATTTATTAGGTGCTTGGTATGGAGGTTTCATAGTGAGTTTTATAGGTACTATTATGCTGCTAGAATTGCTCTAGATCTCTTGGTGATATTCTTGTAAAGGCTTAGTGTGGATTTTTTTCTCTTGAAAGGGTTTTCCCCACATAAATAATTGTGTTATGGTATATTGTTTTTTTGTTTAATTTCTTATAATTGTATGATTAATTTAAGTTTTTGCACATACTTTCTCTCATAGATTAGTGTAGGAAGTGTATTCCATACCTCTACTTCCTTTCACTAAATGGATTTTTTGATGTGGTTCTAGTGAAATTTATATAGTTGAAGATATGAAAATTGTAAATATAATTTTAAAAATATAGTAATAATAGAATTATGCCATTTCTAATCTAGTGTTTGTATCTACATATTTTTGTTGCAAACATGTGAGCTCATTTAAAATTTAAGGAAGGAAAATTAATTTGAAAATACTCAAGTTTCATACGGAAGTAGTGAAGACCCAAGAAGATGGTAGTTTATATGGAGGGTGGGGAGGGCAATCGTTGATGTGGAGTTCTCTAATTGTATTTTTGAAAATATGAAATTAAGCATAATTTGTATATCCTTAATAAACATAATTAAGTTATTGATGACATATTTTTATAATATTATTTTGTAGGTCTATGAACCCCAACCTTAGGTAACTCGTTTTCTTTTATAATTGGAGTAACACTTTCATAATTTATAGGTGTAATGGTGAAAATTACATACCCATGCCTTTTTTCTCTTATGAAAAGTTCCACTTCGACTACATTATCTTTTATGAAATAGCATGTTTACAAGTGGCATATTCTTGCATTAAATTTGACTCATGACCTTATCACAATTTGTCTCCCTCATCACTCATCCCGGAGAATTAGTTTTGGTCCCTAGATCTCCAATTCACCACCTTG
This sequence comes from Cunninghamia lanceolata, assembly GCA_027924645.1. Lineage (NCBI taxonomy): Eukaryota > Viridiplantae > Streptophyta > Pinopsida > Cupressales > Cupressaceae > Cunninghamia > Cunninghamia lanceolata. The sequence continues at coordinate 26,022,949 of BSBN01000261.1, read as the reverse complement.
GTTTTGATTTGTAAGTGTGGAATTGGCCCATGTCACTTTTGCACACACATCTAAACCTCAAACTTGTAAAACCTAATTTTCAATTGAACCTTCCCAACCTTTTCCTACTAGATGTGGTGAGCTGACCTAGTGCGCATTTGTGTGAGTTTATGTGTTATGTTGTTGTATTTAAGGACATATCCTAATTCATTATCATCACATAGTTTCAAGATCAACGAGCATTCATGATATGTATCTGTATAAATCATAACTACAACATATGTATTACATCATCTACTGACATCATCTTAGGCCTATTATGCTTTCCTATTGTCTTTGATAGTTGTTCATCACCATTGAATCGATCCACCTTGAGGGCTTGACTAAAGAAGAATAAATCCTTACCTAGCAAGTTCCCAAATGTTGTCTCTTGACACCACCCCACTTTAGAAATAGGTGCAATAAGCCAAGGCACATTTGCAATAGTCACCAATTTTCTAACAGTTCAATTATGTAGGTTAAGTTCATTTTTGCATGCTAGGTTCACTTTAACAAGTATGGAGATTAGTTATGCAAGCACATATTTGAAAGAAAGTAAAATATAGTTAGTTTACATATTCTAAGGTGTTTGCCTAACAAGGCCCTATTTTTCTACACATTAACAAATTAATTCCTAACATCTTTAACAATATATTCCTTCATTCAAATTTTAAATTAAATATTACATTTAATTTATTTAAATTATCTAAGTTTAATTATATGTTTATTATTCTCATACAACTATTTTTCTTAAATATGTTTATTATTTTAAATTAGTAAATTTAAAATTTATGAGGGGAGATTTCTCACATATATTTTAGGATTTGATTTAGTTTGAGGTAAATTATTGAGGACTTTAGTAACTAACACACATTTACATTATGCACTAAGTTTCTAAGGAAGATGTCTTCTCTAAGTACTTTTCCCAATAGAAGGTATACTTAGAAGCCATGTTCTCCTTCTAAGATTTTTTTTTTTAAATTGTTAAATGTTTTCTTCAACACTTATTCTTAGACATTAGTAATAGATACTTATCCAAAAAGAAAATAATAATAGTTTTAAAATGCTTTCTTCTACACCACTAATGGATACAATAGATGTGACTCTATCAAACGAGCACACTTCATTTATCCACACATTTGAAATTCATTTATTAAAATGAGCCACACAATTTTGCTATTTAACTATCCACACATATTAACATTGTTAGACTTTGGGATTTATGTGTCTTGTGGTCATTTTTAAATCTATAGTTGTTGGTATACGATAGAAAATGTAATAGTTATAAGAGGAAATAATCATAAATAAATTAATGATAAAAATAAGTAATTATCAAGTTTTAAAAACAAGGAATTATAAGTTTATTTGATTTTTTAATTAAATAAAGTTGTTTATAAATATAGGAAAGATAAAAAGTTAGAGATTAATTAGCAAAAGTTTGATGGATAATATTGAAAATAAAATTATTGAATTGTTAGAAACAAATAAATTGAGACAATAACATTATTCTTTAATGATAGGTGTATGACAAACCACTTCAAGCTTGGAGGGCATTCCTCTTATAGCATGGTGCATGGTCTAGATGTAGTGGAATGTGATCTTGCTAATCTTTTCTTGATTATATAACTCGTGTTCAATATCCATCATATTGGAAGACCCACTAATGATGGACACTAAGATTTTAGTGATTGCAACTGAATGGCAACGAGCTGAGTAATTTGTTCTTGAATTTTGTGGAGTAGATCTACCAACTTTTGGTTGGATTTTAATGTATCTTGTTGAGAGTGGACAGTGAGGCCACCTAAAAATGATGTTAGTGTAATGCACTTGAATAGTGATTTATGGAGGATATCATGAATTATTAAACACAATGCATTGCATCATTCTTTCCAAATATGGTTAACAATAGCATTGTCTCATAGACTCCATGATAACATTATCAAAAGTAGCAACTCTCAAAAGGGTAACTTTCCAAGTAAGTAGGCTACCAAACACAATTGAGTATCTCTAAATATAGCATTCTAGTGAAGGAGGGTAAATTGGTAGTCCCAAAAAGTATGTTTAAAATGTTCAAGTAGCTTGTAATATGAGTAGGTTAGGGGTTGCACTAGAATGAATCCGATGTGCTCTCCAATTGGCAACTTATAGTAAAATAGTTTCTAGGCCAAGATTTGAGAGTTAACGTCTACCCCAAGGCCATCACTGGATAAACAATATCACAACATGCTAGTTCATAATGGGGTATTTAAAATTAGAGAAAAAGGTAAATATATTGCTAGGTCTTAGGGGTAGAGGAGATTTTTTAAATATTTTCTCAGGTATTAGGGGTAAGATGGTGGAAGGTGATGAGTTTTGGATCTAAGGTATAACAACTTGGATGAAAAATAATTGAAATAAAAATTTATCCCTGTTTAATTTTTCTTTTCATGAGGGCATAAAGAGAATTTGTTTATGTTATGTATGTTGGGCTTGCAAACAAATTTATTTAGTCCTAAGTGGGCCTAATAATACCATAGAGGAGATATATGTTTGATGAAAAAAAAGGATATGGCTTGTATGACAATATCCACGTTATTTTCTATTTAGTTTTGTGTTTGTTTTGAGGGAATACCTTGATACTTACATACATATTGACAAATGGTACAATCTTGTGCAAAGGTCAACTTATTCCCCTAGATTTTTACCCATCCTTATATGCACACATTTCCACATCTTTTATTCATACCTTATCCTCATTTGCCTACATTCCCATGCACTCTTCATTTATTATGCCTATCCATGCACTTATCCCTAGACATTTCACCCCTACCTTGATTTTACCACCTTTTATCCTAATGACTAAAAGATAGTTGTCCATTATTTTGATCATAAATTTAAACCATAACTAAAAATTGTAACTTGTTATATGTGTTGGAAGTAGAACAACAAGATTTGAACTTGGTTACTATTAGAATTTGATGGGTCCAATCCACACTCAGAAAATCAACTCCTCACTTGTGGATTTGAACTCATATTTTAAAATTTAAATTTGAATTTTGGTCAAGGCTCCTACACGTTCCTTTCTTGTCTAGAGCCAACCAAACATTTATTGTATTTAGAGGTATTCAATTGCATTCATTTGAGGATCCAAGAGCATTTATTCAAATATAATTCACATTTAGGGAAGGAAACACTTTGATTGATGCTCTAAAATCAATCTAGATTTGCATATTCATCCTAGGAGCATATGCATGGATGAAGAGTGTTGTACTCGATCTTTTATCTAAGTTTTATAGGGGTTGACCTAGGAGAACGTGTCCCCTTGCAACACAATACAATCCCTTAAAGGTATTTTTAGATGTTGCTACTCCCAGATATCAAAAAAGGTGGAAGAAGTAGAGGCAAATTAGGCAAATCAAGTGAAGCAAAAAACAAAGTTGTGCAAATTACCAGATCATTTATCTAGGTGTAGAATATTTTCATGAGTGTGGATTGGTTCTAGATCCATAGACTTGACTCTTCACTATGCAAACAATAATTTCTAATCTTGAGGCAAGTTACAAATTGTCATGATCACTTCCTAGTCTTGAGGTATCCATATTTTAGCACCAACATCAAAATTTGTTCATTTGTCAATCACAAAAGGTAAATACCTTTAGTTATTACATTTATTTTCATACTTCTAACATTTATTTTTAGAAAACATATACCCACAACTCATCATTGAATTAATCTAAGTCAAATGTTGATTATGTATATACATTTTATTTAATTAATCTAAGCCACACTTAAGAAAATTTTATTTTTTGTTACAATATTAATACTATTAAATATTAATTTGCAGTAATAATTAATATATATTATAACTCTAACTAAATTGTTAAATTATATAAAATTAACAACATATATTATAAATAAATAAAAGATGTAATTATAAGGTGGATTTTGTACAACCTCCCCAAGGTTAGCTCTAATTATGATTTTATTTTTTAATGACACATATAAAAGGAAGACAATAGGCACTAATGGGGCCAAGTAAAGGTACACGGTTGTCCTAAACTACCTTTTAAAAAATAAAAATAAATTAGTATTAGTATAATTAGAATTTTATTAGTTGTTCATATGACTTTATTCATTATTTAGACAAAGAATAAGAAATTGAAGACAACCTTTTTTAAGACAACAAGGGCATGTATTTATAATAATAAGTGAACATTGTATTAGGATTGGTGCCATCAAATTTAGGAAAGTTCAATTTTGGTCTATGAGGCACATATCCAAATGAGTTATTCCTTTTAAAGGATAGCTCATTATTGAGTTTGTTGGAGAGTGTTACATTATGTGCATTAAGACCATGGATCATTTTTGTTAGATCCAAAATTTGGGTATCTAGAGTGGGAAAATTTTGTTCCATCTTGTGGGTTTAAAGTGGGTTTATACAATCACGACAAGGGTGGTTGGGGAGGAAAAAAAAAGTGCTTGGAATTATAGCTCAACATGATTAGTGTAGTAAGACAGTTGCAATGGGATAATCAATTGGATGCAAAAAAAAAAAATCCAAACTTTTTTTTAAATTAGGGTTTTTAAAATTCTAGATCCCTTTGTGGCAAATATTTAGACCAATTTATTTTGCACTACCTAGATTGATAATTACCAGTGTAGCGTCGTAAATTGTGCTCACCCACAATTTCACGCTATGTTTGGAGCCCACTTTAGGGCCCACTCCCCTAGCATGTTTTAGGATCATTTCTAGCCTTGGCCTTACCCTAGACCCATGAGATGTGCCTTTGCATTGCTTTGACCCTTTCTGCTTATCATGTTCAAAAACTGTAAAAAGTGCCTAAATCCTGGCTCTGTCCCAAGTTGATTAGACTTTTCAAGAACTAAAATTGCTAAGACTTTAGTGCTTAGCATGGACATCTGTGCCACATGCAGATGTCTCGAAAGCCTCTGTCAGTCTTGTGATCATTTTAGAAGTTATCTTTTTACTTGCGTGATTCACCGAGATTTTCTTAATGCTTATTTGCTCCCAAAAGACTCCTTTCCTTGATTTTTTGCCTTTGCTCTCTCTATTTAAGCAAGTAGATTTTCTATTGCAAGGGATCAATTTTCTTTTCATATCAAAGCTCTGCCATAATCGAGAGCCACCATTGTTGCAATTTGCTTTCTTAAGATTATATCACACGCTTCCTTATCTTTGTGGGTTGAATACATTTCCCACTTATCTCTATCATATATGGATTGTCTTGTGAATCCACTCTAAGTCACTGAGTAAGATTTTGTTTTATCAATATTACATTATCATTTTTCACTGCTCAAACAATTCTAGATGCACTTAGAATTAGAGCACACACTTTTTATCAATCTATCAATCTATATATTTGGCTATCATTGAGGTGGAAACACCAAAAATGAGGTTTGACTAAGGCAAACTCCTATACAACCCAACCCTTTCTTTCATCTGTGAATTTGTAGGTTTTGTTAGGAGGCTCAGCGATGAGAGGAAGGACTGAAAAGATTGGCACAAGAGTTGAGATTTCAAATCTGTACAATACCTACATCATATAGACTACAACACAACATGCAGATGTCCACGCGACATGATGTCATCCTGGATAGTGAGGTTGTCCACCTAGTGCCAGGTTCCTTATCATTTTGTCTTTTCATTTTTGTACTTCATTTCTCAAAATTCTATTTATTGCTATTCATTTTTGTTAAAATATAAAGTGGTTTTGTAGACATAGATTTTGTGTAAAATATTAGCTAAACAGAACCCTAGTGTAATGTTAGTGAAAAATGCCCTTGATTGATATGATCATTTGAGGAGTAGTTCTTCCTACATCACAACCAGTTGTGCATTGTATGCGCTACATAGACCCTACTGCATGTACTATAGTTGTGACCTATATTTTGTTGATTTTAAAGACAAATCACTATTGGTGGTTTTCTCTTGCTTCAAAATAGGCCAAGGTGGGGAAGAGACAATAGGTAAAAAAGGAAGGTTGCTATAGGGAGTATTTGGTTTGTAAGCCTACAAATATATAGATCTCAATGAATCTAGTATTCAACACGAGTAACTTCTTGGGGCTAACTACTTATTGGTGTATCACAGGTGGCAGATGACTGATGGCTTCCTAGGGCTAAGTTTCAAAAATGCCTATGGGGTCATCTAATATACTCAAGGGTATGTGGAAGCACATGACCATATATAAAGACTATTTGATGGCATGGTTTGGGAGGGAAACCCCTCTTACCTTCACTAGAACCTATATTGGGAATTCAACTTTGCTCAAAATGACAACTCTAAATTGTGATATTTAAAAACCCCCAATATAGAGTTTTTAGCCTAAAAACTAAAAAAATAACTACTAGTAGAAAAAGGGTAAACTTTTAGGCAAAATTCAAGTGTTGTTACTTCTATAACTACTTTTTGATCACAAAGACCCTGAGAGGATGAGGTGAGAGCATACTACGGGCAGTCATACAAGGCTTTAAATGTAAAAAGGTTGCAGTAGAACTTGGCATTAGAAAGATCTCTAAACCAGATGCGATGTAATCTCCTACAACAAATTAATACAACACAAAATACTAGAAATTATGCATGCAAAAATTAGAGAAAAACAATTATATTGTACTTGAAAAATTAGAATTGCATTACATATCACAAGCCTCTTTGAGGGGGCAACATCCTTTGAGCAAGCTCAATACAATGGAATTTGTGGTGTTCTTAAAATAGCCTATGCATTATATTTATATTAATTCTAGTCAAGCTAATTGGTATTTCCCAAGCAAGTCAAATTATTCTTAATAGCTCAAGGGACAACCTACAAAGCATGTGTTCAACACCTTTATTATGATAAGGATTAAAAGGAAAGAGTTAGGATGAAAGGGGTCCTAACAAATTCTTGATCTCGAGGCAAGTTATAAACTATCATGATCCCTTCCTAATCTCGAGACAAGTTATAAACTATTTTGATCCCTTCCTGATCCGGAGGCATCCATATTTGAACACTAACATCAGAGTTTGTTCATTCTTTAGTCAGAACTAAGCACCTTTATTTATTACATTTATTTCCATACTTCTATCATTCATTCTTAAAAAAACATATGCCCACATCTCAACATTGAATTAATCTAGGTCAATTGTTGCTTATGTATATGCATTCCATTTAATTAGCCTAGGATACACTTAAAAAAGTTTATTTTCAATTACAATATTGTACTTAGTAAATATTAACTTATAGTAATATTTAATATGTATTATAACTCTAATTAAATTGTTAACATTATATAAAATTAATACCATATATTATAAATAAATGTCCACAGATATCAATTTGAAGTTATTTTATTTACTTTGAATTATTTTATTTTACATTACAACTATTTTATTTACTATATACATGTATACACAAATTTTATTATTAAATATTAATATTTTGGATTTATATTATGCTTATTATTGAATATTAGTATTTTGACATGTAAATGGTTGTCAAATTTAAGGTAAAAGGTAAGAGTTTTTGTTAACACGCTCACGCCATTACACTCCACCCCTAGCTGCCATTCGACATTAACCGTAACTCTAATTAAATTGTTAACATTATATAAAATTAATAACATGTATTATAAATAACTAATCAATATTAAATATTTATACTATGTGAATAAAAAAAATCATCTTGAAGCTATACACATATTATAAATAACTAATCAATATCTAATACATTATATTATATGAATTAAAAAATATTATCTCCAAGCAGGGCCTAAATTTGACAGTCGATCCTGCCTATCAAGTAATTTTTGTATGACTGTTATCCATTCAAAGGCACCCTTAAAATACTATGACATACTTTAGTATAAGTAAAATTATATATAAACCCCATATATATATCATCACAATTCTATATAAATTTTGACTCTCCAAGTTATACATTTTTTTTTTGGTGAGTAAGGAGGGATTATTTAGGCTGGCCCCACACAATGGAGGTCACAAGGGGGACCTCCTCCCCATCAACATATTCAACTTATAATCCACTTATTCAACTTAGAAGCCACATAGATGTTACTTGGGGATTCGAACTTGGATCTCCATCTTGAGAACCTTATGGCCTTGCCATTTAAGCACAACCCCTTTCACCCAAGTTATACATATTTACTTTTGTAATGCAAATTTGAATTAAAAGCACATCTACCCTTAGTTTCCTATCCACTCATCTGTTACACCTTCCAAAAGGACAGATACTAATTTAATCTATGAAAAGGTCACACCCAACCACAATCCATCATAAAAAATCTAAATTAGTCCACCAAAACTCTCACTCACGCCCACCAAAGCTAATCTTTTTTTTTTTAATTATATATAAACCCAACAAAACATTAAGAAAACTACTACTCACTCAACCTACCCATTGTAAAGTGCTGAAACTTTTTGTTGTAGTGCTTTAGTGGCATTAGTATATCTAAGACTCAATACAAGTTGCTCACGTATTTAAGACTTTTTGTCGGTAAATGGTGCTTTGCTTACATATCTAAGACTAATTCTCCCCCAACTCACGGGCTATGGCTCACATATTTGTGGCTTTTCTTTTCCTTTGGGTCCCAAATAGTACCTAGTTTGGCCATTTCAAAAACTTTGGAAAGGTTGTGCCCACTCGCACGTGTCAGTCTTCTTCATTTTGAGAGTGATGGGACAAATTATTAGTTGTAGTGCCGCGAAAGGCCCTTCCTCTTTTGGGTAGGACCTCCACTCACTCGTGGACTTTAAATCAACCTTCACGAACCAGAGGTGATGGCTTTTTCAATCAACGTCTTTGTCCATGGCACCACACAATGATGTACCTACTTGCTTTTACTTTTATTTTATTTTTGTTGGAGGATATTTGTAATTGTGGCATAGAGTTGTTGGAGAATGTTTATAATAGTGGTATGAGTGTATGGATAGTCCTTTGTTAGTTTAAAGTTAGGTTGGGTGAGCCTCTATGTTGTCAAATTGTCAAATTTGTTGGGGACAAAATCTCAGCGTCATCCCCTTTTTTTGGTGTTGGGGTTTATCCACTCAACAAGATTTGATTATTGGTAGGCTCTTTGTGAGCCATTTACTTTCATCAATAGAATTCGAACCACTTGACATTTAGCTTTATTATTAGTTTTTTTTAAAATATATTTATTTAGTTTCATCAATGTTATCTACTTATGTGTTTGAAGCTCCTATGAAAGCAACAAATAACATCTTTGAAATATGTCGACTAATCAATTAATTAGTGGAGGGACTTTCCAGCTTCTAGTTTTTCATGTCTGGTTATCTAGTTTTCTTGTGTAAATTGCTCTTATGTAATCTTGGTTATACTAAACTTTTGTAAGTAGAAACCTTTGATATCATAATGTCTATAATGTCACCATTTAGCATGATGTATGCTGCCATGCTCTCTTGGCTTTGACAACTACTTGTAGTTGTTGTTTAGGCCTATTGTTTCAACATTCTTTGCAACTTCTTTACTACATTTTTCTTATATTCTTATGTATTTTTTTGCTTTGTTCAATAAAAAATCAATTAATTAGTCGAATAAATGAGCTATGTTTAGACTTGTATTTCGACTTGAAACACAAATATAAATAAAATGACTAAAATAAATGTGAAGTTTGATATTTGAGAGAGGGTTGATTTGATTGTGATATAGATCTACTACCCAGAATCTAAGGTTGGATCTAAAAATAGATGAATGTGTAATATCAATTCTAAAACTATATGAAGACTTGGATGAAGGCCACAAGTGCAACCCTAAACCTCTTGAATGTAGCCTTAAACTGGAAACTATAGCCTTAAACCTTTTGTGAGGCATTGGCTTTTGGATATTTAAAACTTCAATACCTACAATAAATGTTTGCGTGTCGCTATCAAAAATAAGGAAAAGAAGTGGTGCTATGGAACACCATGGAGCTTGCTAAGCTAGGGTGTAGAAATATACTAACTTCCCCCTTGCTCCTTGGTCAAGTCTCGTGACCGAGTTAATAGTGAGAATGTTGAAGAGATTATGGGAGTTGGATTTTGAGCATTGATGTAGTCGGAGGAGGTTGAGTTCACAAAAATGTTAGAGACAAATATGCTAATATGTTGTCCTCAATACATGTAATGCGATAATGTGATGTGATGATGATGTCTTCATCTCTAAAGTGATCTAGGGACAACTTCTTTAAATACACACCCTAGACATATAACTCTAGGCCTTTTAGGACCCTTTAGGAACATAAACATGTGTACACATTAATAAATTTAGATAGATCATCCCCTTAAGAACATAAACATATGTCCAAATTAGCTAAATCTAGAAGCCCCCTTAAGATCATAAACATGTGCCCAAATCATTGTAAAACAAGATAAAAAATTGTTAGATATGCATGTTTCACCTCTACATTTTGTCTTCACTTTGGTGCACATGCATGCTCAAGTATAATTAATAAAATAATAGTGTCATAAATGATACAAGTCTTTAGGAGACTAAGTTGCTAGTTCAAATGTGTGTTCTTAACCTTTGAACTTTGCACAAATTGAAGATGAAATCAGTAATAATATGCCACTTAATTTTGTGTGTACCACAAATGGGTGCATAGAAATCAAGGAGAGAGAGAAAATGGGATAAAAATTGAGCATGGTAACATGCTAATTTGAGCATAGAAAACTAAGCATAAACATGATAAATTGAGCATGAAAAATTGAGTATAAGCATGGTAATTTGATCATGGAAATCAAGTATAAATGTGTATTAAGGAAACTCGAGGAAAGCCAATGATGCATACTTTGATATTTACTTGTGTATGATGATTGTGGATGTAAGATGAAAGATGCCCCCTATTTTTGCCCCCAATTGGAATAATCATGAATAAAAAGAAGTGAAAAATAATAAATAAAATAATTTTAATTGTAAAACTATTGAAATAATTTGTTTTCATTTAATTTTTTGAAAACTTTTTTTTGTATTGATCAATTTTTTGAAAGTTTTTGCATTATTAAAATAGTTATGTTCTTAAGATATGCATAAATACTTTGTTTTTATTTAGGTTTTTGAAAACTATAGAAAAATAAAACAGTTCTTTAGGTAAAAGTATAAATAAAGTAAATAATGTAGATAAAATAAAATAGCTCTTAAATAAAAATTAAATTTGTGTGTCTATGTGTGTATGTAGTAAATACTAGCACTTGCACCCATAGGAGGTTCAAGGAATATGCCGATAAGAACAACCAACGAGTTTAGAAAATTTTCTGACGTGAATTTTTGTGAGACAATTTCAAGCATTATAATGCTCACATATAAAAGCCTATTCGCTAAAAATAGAAAACTAAACAAAATAAAATAGTTTTTCAACTAAAAATAAAGTAAATAATTTATAGATAATATAAAATAGTGCTTAAATAAAAGTGAAAATTTATGTGTCCATGCATGTAGCATTAAATAAAATAGTTTTAAAGTAAAAAAAAAAAAAAGTTCTTTAAGTGAAAGTTAAGATAAATAATTTATTTTATTTATTTTTTTGAAAATTATAGGAATATAAATTTGCTCTTAAATCAATAAAATAGTTTTGTGTCTTATTAAATATATATTAAAATTTAATATTTATATAGAAAAATAAAATAACTATTCAAATAAAAGTTAAATATAAATAAAATAGTTAAATGTAAATATATTGTTTTGATAATAAACCCAGTTGGGATCCAAAACCCATAAAAACAAAGGGCTTAATCTTTGGATGTTGATGACATGCAACCACCAAGTCCGTTGTCAACCAACTACACAAAAAAATGATGAGATATCAACCAAAAAACCAATAGTAGCTAGATTTTATATAAACTATGTACATACTATCAGTTCTGTCCAAAAAACCTAACCATACCAACCATAGAAAATATACCATATCCACCAACCCCCCATACCCCATTGTTTTAAACATCCATACCAAAAGACAAACAAAAAGGAGAACCGAACTTGCAACCTAGGTTGTGGCAAATTACATTGGCCTCGAGACCCCCTTCTTCACATATTTACAATTAACACAAGACACAACATTACTAGTAGGAGAGACTTTTGCAACATCAACTAAGTCACCAAGAGGATCAGGAAATTGCTAAAGGAATGAAGGTTAAAATAGACCTCTAGCTGATGCACATCATGAAGAAGAAAGGACCCCACCACATTAGAAAGCATAGAATCACAACTTAGAGTTTGGGTTGCATCAAACACATTTCTCCATCCTCGCATGTGACTTGGATCCAATAAAAGGTTGGCCATTGTAGGCCGAATACCCACAGTGGGAGCACCATCCATTTCCTTAACTAACTCCCAAATTCAAACCATCCAATGCCGTAGTTCAGGGTTCTTAATCTCCTCCACAAAGGCCATGAAATCCACCAACATCTCCTCACTAGGCACCCTACACTTCTGCTGCTTTCTCTTCCTCATAGGAATGGAAACACTTAATCTTTCCAACCTTCCCTAATCTTTCCTTGCTAGTGGATGCCATCTGTCACTAGAAAAAGCAACACCAAAGCAACAATGAAAATCCTGCCCTTCCCAAAACAATTAAGCCTCTGTTGCCATCTTCTACTTAGAATTAATGCGACTACACTATCATGATGATATCTATCAAGTTTGCCAGATCTCCATCATCTCATCAATGATGAAACACTCCTCTACACCAACCCATTATTAGGTAATAGTTTAATGTAATATTTTAAATATAATATATTAAAATTTAATATTATATAGAAACAAAAAATAAAAATAAATAATTTATTTTCATTTAATTTGTGAAAATTTCTTTTAATATTGAAATACTATGTACTTAAGATATGTAGTAAATAATTTGTTTCTATTTAATTTTAAAAAAATTGTAGACACACTAACATAGATATTTTAAATATATCCATCTAAACAACGTAGAGAGATAATAGTTTCAATATGTTTATATTAAATTTATTATTTAGGATGGCTAGGCTTCTCAAGACTAATATCTTTAGACGTCTTTAAAATAAATATATTTATGATATCTTAAAATTTTAGAGGTCTATTCATAGTGGTTTTCATACAACCTCCTCAAAATTTTTAAATTTTTTAATAATAATTTCAAATTTAATTTCTATACTAACTAATAAGATGTAATCAAATGTGGTTTTGGTACAACCTCCCCTAGTTTAACTTTAATCATAGTTTTATTCTTTAATAAGACATAAAAAAAGAAAAAAAATAGATACCAATGGGACCAACTAAAGGTACATAGTGGTCCTAAAACACATTTAAAAAATAAAAATAAATTAATATTAATATAATTAAAACTTTATTCATTGTATATACAACTTTGTTCATCCTAAGACACATTTAAAAAATAAATTAATATTAATATAATTAGAACTTAATTCATTGCATACACAACTTTGTTCATTGTATTTAGAGAGAATAAAAAATTAAATATATATATTTTTAAAGACAGCTAGGTCATGTATTTGTAATAATATGCCAACATTGTACTAATAATTGTTGTATTACATTGCATCTTTTTCTCAAATATATAATTTAGTATATTATAATTGTACTAATTCTTGTTATTGTTGTATTACATTGCATCTTTTTCTCAAATACTTTTATTATATTATAATTGTACTAATTGTTGTTGTATTAGGTTGCATCTTTTTCTTAAATACATTTAGTATGTTATAGTTTAACTTTAGCATGGGATTTATATACAAAATATTATATTTTATAGTTATACAATCATTTTCGTTGGAATTTTAGTGGCACGCTCTCATTGCACAAAAATATATTATGTATAGTTGGCATTGAAAAAATAAATGGCTAGGAGACAAACGCGCTCCATGGAAGGTAAAATTCTTCTAATAATGATTTGACTCAAAAAAAAACTTTTATTTTTTAACAGTATTTTTTTTTAAATGAAATAAAATATACGATACCTTTTGGAGAATCCCAACTGTTAAAAAGTCAATATTTTGGAAATTGTACCCATTTCAGAAAAATATTAAATAAGTTCTTTTTTAACTGTACGTGGCATGCGGAAAGAGTTTTCCGATTTAAGATTTCGTAGAAGTTGGACTGTAGTACTCTCTATGATGGTCAATTGAATACAATAAAAAAGATTTTTCCAGAAAAGGAATATAATATTTATATAGTTATTAATATGACAGCTGTGTGGTGTATAGTCTAAGTGACAGACACATACCTATATGCTAGGCGAATATTCCATAAATTTTAGAAATAAGTTAGTTGAGTGGTTGAGAGGTAGAGTGAAAACCAAATATTCAACCGCATGGCAGAATAACACTAGAATTTTCTAGCGACTCGAAAGGACTGCTAGAGTGTCGTATTGCTCAAGGGAAGGGAGTGAGATGATACGGGTCATGTGGAAAGCATCTACCATTCCATGGAGATGATTGATTAATGACTTTTAGTTGATAATACGTTTGTAATGTGTTTGTAAATTTATTTTATTGGAAGAATTTATTTTATTGGAAGAGTTTAAAGTGTTGGTATGTGGATATGATTGATTGACTAAGGCTCTTTTTGTTGATGATATGTTTGTAATGTTGGTAAATTTATTTTATTGGGAAGAGTTTAAAGTGTTGGCATGTCTGATATGATGGATTAGGGTTCTTTTTGTTGATAATATGTTTGTGATGTCTGTAAATTTATTTTATTGGGAAGAGTTTAAAGTGTTGGTATGTCGATATGATTGATTAAGGTTCTTTTTGTTGATAATATGTTCATAATGTTTGTAAATTTATTTCATTGGGAAGAGTTTAAAGTGTTGGTATGTTGATTATAATATGTGGTCGTTTATGGTCGGTGAGATTTTTACTGTATTGTGTTTGACTTTTTTTTTAATTGGATCAAAGTTTTTGAGTTTATCCGCTGAGGGATTGATTTTTGTTTTTGAAAGGATTTGAATATAGTATTATAAGATATTTGTTTTTGAAAGGATTTGAATATAGTATTATAAGTATTCAAACTACGACATTTTGTAGATATATTTCGAATCTATTAGAGAATGACAGTTAAATAGATTTATTGTGTAATTAATTAATATAAATTTGTAAATATATTTTGAGTTTATTACAGAATGATGGTTAAATAGATTTATTGTGTAATTAATTAATATAATTTTGTTTTTGATGTTATTCTAATATGTAATACTTAACTTTGTGTTTATTGTTATTGCCATAATTTTCTAAGTTCCTATTGCATTTTTATCTATATCTATATCTATATCTATATGATGGTCAAAATAGTGACATTATAATGGTCATATATTTTGATTTAATGTATTTATATCTATACCAAAAATAGTGACATTATAATGATCTATATGATGGTCATATATTTTGATTTAATGTATTAGTAAAGTGTTTGCAGTTTTTATAACTAATTAGCCGATAGGCTTTTATATGTGAGCATTATAGTCTCACGCCGACAAAAAAATCCACGCCAAAATTTTTTCTAAACTCATCGGTTTTCTTATCGACGTATTCCTTGAACCTCCTATGGGTGCAAGTGCTAGTTTATATTTATTCATTATATACCAAAAATAGTGACATTTCACCACTACATATCTATATCTATATCTATATGATGGTCATATATCTTGATTTAATGTATTTATATCTATACCAAAAATAGTGACATTATATGTATTTATATCTATATCTATATGATGGTCATATATTTTGATTTAATACATTTTATATCTATATCTATATCTATATGATGGCCATATATTATTCATTATATACCAAAAATAGTGACATTATAATATGTCACCTTTATGGTCTCTAGATTTTTATTGTATTGTGTTTGACTTTTTTTTAATTGGATCAAAGTTTTTGAGTTTATCAGCTCTGTTTGACAAGGTTATAAATGAGGGATTTGATTTTTGTTTTTGAAAGGATTTGAATATAGTATTATAAGTATTTAAACTACCATATTTTGTAGATATATTTCCAGTTTATTAGAGAATGGCAGTTAAATAGATTTATTGTGTAATTAATTAATATAAATTTGTAGATATATTTTGAGTTTATTAGAGAATGACAATTAAATAGATGTATTGTGTAATTAATTAATATAATTTTGTTTTCGATGTTATTGTAATATGTAATACTTAACTTTGTGTTTAGGAAAAGACCCAATACCTGAGATAGTTCCAATGGCTGAGATAGTATTTGTGCATTTAAGGCCCAATATTTTTAAAAGTTTAGCACTAGTACATGTGACTTTAAGGTTGTTAGTGTTGACTATAAGTACTAATAATTGAATGAAATGTGCTCTTTAAGTCTTAAAAGCAACCAATCATGTGATGCCACATCAGCCCATGAACAAAACATGACTTAATGCACACCTATTGGTCCACCCTTTTTTTTGGGAACTATTTGACACCTCAACAAAAAGCATGCTGATGTGGCATCATATTTGATGATGTAGCCCTGGAACCTTAGTAATAAGCAGGGGCCTTGCCAAGTAAGCTACTGTAAAATTTTTGGAGTGATTTGAAATTGCCACGTATAATTTTGTAAGGCGTGAAGTTAGGACGCTCAACTATTGGGTCTTATCCCCTATTGTTATTGTCATACTTTTGAAGTTCCTATTGTATTTTTACCTTTTACATATATCTATATCTATATCTATATGATGGTCATATATTTTGATTTAATGTATTAGTAAAGTGTTTGGAGTTTTTTATAATTATTCATTATATACCAAAAATAGTGACATTTCACCACTACATATCTATATCTATATCTACTATATCTATATGATGGTCACATATATATTTTTATTGGAATAAAAAGAGTTACAAAAACAAAAGATTACAAATAGATAGTCATATATTTTGATTTAATGTATTAGTAAATTGTTTGAAGTTTTTTTATAACTAATTTATAATTATTCATTATATATCAAAAATAGTGACATTTCTGTAGACACCTAAAAATGTCTTTCACCATCAAACCGACCCCTGACATCCCTAAACACACCAATTTCCCTTTTAATCAATTAATTAAATTTTTATTTAATTAATTATTTGTTCATCACCTAATTTTACACCACTTTATCCCTAAAATTTGAATTAATTTTATTAATTTAATAGTCCAAACCTTAGCCAATTGATTTAATAAATATGTAATATTTATTTAATCAATTTCCCCATTTTTTTACTAAATTTAATTAATTAACTAAACCATGTTTAACTAATTAATTCAGCTTATTAATTGACCTATCTCTACCCTAGGTAGTTAAATAGTTATTATTTAATTACCTACCCTAGCCTACCTCATCCTAGCCCTAGGATTAATTAAATAAAACCTATGTTTAATTAATCATAACCTCTCATTTGGGTGGTCAAACCTAGTTTAACACCTTTTCCCACATCCTCTAAATAAAAAATTGAAATAAATCCACCTAAGTCAATTTTTTATTTAAAAACATCTCACATAACAATTAATGCTTCTTACAATCCCTTACCTCACCCATACTCATTTATCTCCACTTATCCCCAAATAAATTTTTAATTTATTTTACATTCCCCATATGAATTTTTAATTCAAAAACAATCATTCACACCCATGCTCATTTAATTCTTCATTTCCCCAAAATGAATAAAAGATTTACTTTTATTCCTAACTCTTCATTCCTTCAAGATCAAATTTAGGCCTTCCACATCACTTTTATCCTCTACCATTGATCTTCCAAATCAATCTCCATCCTTAGATCAAAATCCCTTCCAAAAATTTATAAATACTTCATCCTCCAACCCATTTTAGGATCCAAGTTTTATGCAAAGTTACCATGCCCAAATATCCATTGAGCTAATTAGTGAATTGCAATTAGAGTAATAGCATTTCACATTTCATTCATCATTTAGGGAATATCATGTCTTAAGAGCTTTTGGGTGCAAGTTTCCTTTCCCTTGATAAGATTGGGTATTCTTGTTGAGGTATAGCTTTTGTGTGTTTATGCATTTTAGTTTGTGTTTCTAACTTGATTTGATTTCCTAATCTACAATTTCACCACTACATACAGAGTTTTGATTTAAAATTGAGCCTAATATAAGATAGGGCAAGGGGACCCAATTTAGCAATATGATGTAAATCCAATCAAGAATTAAATGGGCATATCAATAAAGTGTTTTATAATTTTTTAATAACTAACATAACTATTTATAATATTAAAAATAATGTCACATCACTACTACATATTGAGTTTTAATTGAAAATAAAGTCTAATATGGAAAAAAATCCAAAATCCAACTAAGAATTTGATGCGCATCTATATTCCATCAAAATTCTATCAAACTTTTGTGAGATGACAAAAACGTAATGGAACATCTAATAAACTTAGTAAACCATAAATATACATAACATTGGAAATTGACAAGTTTGCCATTTTCCAATAAAGTAAATGAAAAAGGAACCTCAAACTATACATAATAGGCATGATAAGCCATACACAAAAAATTATTTAAAATAACGTGCAAGTCATCTATAGGTCTTTCGTTAAACTACATATCAAATGAAGGAGGAGCAAATTTTGAAAATTCAAAAGATGGCTATATAATATTCACGTCACTTATCTAATATCTTGTGGTACATCAATTATGCCCTATGTAGAAATAGAATTATAAAAACTAGACTAACTTCACAAGGCGTATAACTTAAGAGGCTTAGACAGTAAGGGACGATACAAAATCTTGTCATGGCCTAAGATAGTAGGGAGGAAGTTATCCGATCGAAACACTTTTAACTTGTAAGGAGCATCCCTTATGAACAAAGTGACTACCTAGATTTGTGATCTTCAAAAGGAAAAAGTGAATAAAGAGCAAAAATACGGGTTCGAACCTCCTCACTCTTGCACGTACATATATATATGTTATTTGATTCAAAGTGTCAATCTCCTAGGGTTCTTAACTTGAATAGTAGTTGTATCATAAATTAAAATAAAAAAGAGTCTTATAGTTGGGGTGATAGTGTTGCAGCTATCTTGCAGTCACGAGGAACTTGACTAACCTCCCATTAGTATGGCTATTCTTAAACATCATCTATTTCAACAGTCAAAGGTTAATTTTGGCCAATAAAAATAAGATAAATATTTACCACTTTTTGTTATAGATGAGGTGTTACCACTTTCTGTTATAGATGAGGTGTAAAATTGCTATTAACTGTTTAACCATTGAAATGGATGATATTTAAGTAGAGTGCATTAGTATAGAGGTAGGAGTCCCCCTGTTTATATAGTATAGTATGGGCCCCATCATAGATTGTATTAATTATTTACTAATTTCTTTCATTAATGGATTAATTACCATCCATAAGGTACTAAGCGTTGGGAAGTGGATTGGACAAAGAGATTTAGGAGGTTGCTCCCCTCTTTCAAGGATAGTCATGGGTGGTTGCTTGTGCTCAACACCATAAATAGAAACATGTATGTTTGTCTTGGCATCGGTGAATCAATCTCTAGTTACAACGTAGTTCTCATTTCTAAAGGAGTCTTAGGCCTTACAACTAATGGAGTATTCGCTCTATCTATGTAGACGATGAAGGCTATAGTATCCTCAAGAGTGTTTGAGTGTTCCTACATAGTGCTTATGTGGAAAGATGGGCCCTCCTACTATCCTGAGTGGGGGTTAGTCTACTCTAGTCTAGGCTCTCAACCACCACAGATAGATATTTAGGCTACCTAGATCTTTATAGACGGGTGGAGTGATGCCATCTATATCTATATAGGGTGCCCAATCTCGAAATAGTCTTGGGTATAACCTAGCCTAGATAATGGGGATGGGAGTGTCGACCCACCCTCTCCTTCTCACTAGCATATGGTATCTACTCATCCAATAATACTAGGTCCACTGCATATGGCATAAGAAACTACACTAGTAGTTGATTCTATATGGGGCAGGGGAAGGTGTGCTTGCTTGGAGACATGAGATGAGTAGCTCCCTCGACCCTTCTCTAGTTATAGTTTTGAGGTTGAGCCATATAGAGTAGATGACTATACACACACACACACACACACACACACACACACACACACACACACACACACACACACACACACACACACACACATGCGTGCGCACGCAAGAGTGAGGAGGTTCAAACCTATATTTTTTCTCTTGATTCTTTACTTTTACATGTGTGTGTGTGTGTGTGTGTGTGTGTGTGTGTGTGTGTGTGTGTGTGTGTGTGTGTGTGTGTGTGTGATAGACATATTATATCTAAGGTGCTTTATTGTCACCTAAAAATGCAATAAAGAGATCACATATCTCATCAAAATGTATTATTATTATTGTTTTATTAATAAAAGAGGGTAAAAACTTTATTAATCAAAGAGAGTAGTACAAAGCATAAAAGCAACAAGAGGCCCAAACGAGCCCAAAGACAACAAACAAGAAATCAAGAAGTGGTCATGCAACATCTCACATCACAAAGCATAAAAGCAACAAGAGGCCCAAACGGGCCCAAAGACAACAAACAAGAAATCAAGAAGTGGTCATGCAACATCTCACATCCTCCGTGACCAAATCCACCAAATCCTGAGCAAGATCCCCAGGTAAACTGTCCCAATCATCCACTAGCCAGGTCCCATTCTTCTCAGAAGCCCATTTGGCCAACCCATCAACCACCTTATTCCATTCCTGAGGGATATGAGAGAAGGTGATAGAATAAAATAAATCTCCAAGACTGGTGATTTGCTTAGCCACCACTGCAAGTTGCCAATTACCATCATCAAACTACCTTCTATTTATCAAGTCTATCACCACCTGAGAATTTGACTCATAGATAATCTTATTCCAGCCAAGGGCATATGCCTTCTTCAAAGCCAAAAGAATAGCCAAGGCCTCCATAAGATTACTAGAGTGTAGCCCCCTATATTCCTAGAAGAAAAACACAACCACCCCAGAACTGTCTCTGCCTACCCCACCAATGCCCGTGTGCCCAGGGTTACCCCTTGCAAACCCATCAGTATTGTTTTTCAAGACTCCAGTGGGAGGGGGCAACCAATGCCCATCCCTAGAAACCTTCCTTCTAGAACACTTGCTTCACCCAATCTTGGGCCTTTTGGGACCCGCAACAAGAATCCCCAGATTACGAATCACTCTAGTATCACCAGGATCCACCGGGGCTGACAGATCACATTTAGCATACAAGGTCTCCGGCAAAGCCCCGAGAATGCAAGACCAAACTTGACCCACTAGCAACTTCTTATCCAGAAAGACCTACGGTTGCGCTCCAACTAGATGTGCCATTTAATCAGACTAGGGCCAATTGGCCATGCTATGTGTAGAAATGAAGTCCTCACTGGAATGGGCCCAAAGTCTCGCCAAAACTCCTCCAGAGAAGAAGGGTGCCTGCACTGCAAACTCCAGGCTCCCCACCAAAAATACCAAATAGTCTTGGCAAAAGGGCACTGGAAGAAAAGATGTGAAACAGTCTCAACATCTTTTAGACATAAGAAGCATAAGGAAGGACCTTGGAAGCCACGCTTACAAAGGTTATCCCAAGTCAAACACCTGCCATAAACCACCAGCTAAGAAAATAAATTGCATTTTGGCCAAGAGAATTTATTCCAAATATTTTTCCACCAAGGAACCTCAACACTACCCCAGGCTTGTCTATCCAAAGCATGATACCCTGAAGCAACAATGAACTTCCCTTTTGGATCCAGACCCCAAGCTAGCACATCCCGCTCTAGGAGAGAACAACATACTCTATCAGCCAAAATGGAGGACAACTCCCTCCTATCCTCCAAAGATCCACCCATGGGCCATTCCTACATATCCTTCCATTGGTAAACAATAGTCTGCCCCAAAGCCTGAGGGGCTTTGAAATCCATCACTCTACTCCAACCAACCTGAACAAAAATCCTACATAAGTCCCCCAAGTGAGGGTGTGAGGAGAGGATAGGCAAGAAGCCATCCCAGGAGTCATGCCAAAAAAGAGCATCAGAGCCTCTATTGCAGTTCCAAAATAGGCCTTGTTTAACCAGCGTAGCCCCCCTCTTGAGAGTATCCTAGATCATAGAACCTCTCCCCAAAAGACTAAAACGAGGCACCTCAACGCCCTCCACCT
Source organism: Cunninghamia lanceolata (assembly GCA_027924645.1). NCBI lineage: Eukaryota > Viridiplantae > Streptophyta > Pinopsida > Cupressales > Cupressaceae > Cunninghamia > Cunninghamia lanceolata. Next base: position 26,000,823 of record BSBN01000261.1, on the reverse strand, counting down.
CCCTAAGGTACTTGAATGTAAGGATCCTAGCCCAATACTGATGCTGATTTGAACACCATCTCCAGTATAGCTTAGCTGCCAAAGCCTGTCCATTCCAATCTGTCCTACGGAAACCCAGACCACCATCCTACTTTGGATGGCAAACAACTTCCCACTTAATTAAGCTCCATTTCTTCGAAAGGAGATTACCCGACCAAAGAAACTACCGATAGCGGCCCTCACAATCTTTGATGAAACTTGAGGGAGCCGTCAACACAAAGCACCTGTATATAGGAAGGGCATGTATCACGGACTTCAATAGAGTAACTCTTCCAGCCGTAGATAACCATCTATAGGTCCAGTGACAAATCAGCCCACGAAATTTATCCATCACATCCTACCAAAAACACCTGGGAAGTGGGCGCACATCCAAAGGGATGCCAAGTTATATAAAGGGAAGTTTCCCCACCTGAAACCTTAAGATCCTAGCAATACGTTGCTGAATAAGCCTGGGGGTATTAAAGAAATAAACGCAAGACTTACTTTCATTAATGCTTTGACCTAAGGTAGCCAAATAACAATCCAAAATCTGATGCAAAGTAACCACTTCAGCCACCTTAGCAACACCCATCAAAGCCGTATCGTCCACAAACTGAAGATGAGTTTGAGGAGGAAGAGATTTGCTCCATTTCCATCCCTAAAAGAGCCTATCCATAACACGGGACTAAATGAATCTCCCCAAGCCTTCAGCCATCAAGATGAACAAATATGGGGATAAGGGTTCCCCCTGTCGAAGACCTCTAGAAGCACCAAACAAATCTGAAGACTCCCCATTTATGAGAACAAAAAAAGAGGAAGTCCTCACACAACTCATGACCCAATCAATCCACTCATAACTGAACCCAAAGGCTTTGAGAATTTTGATCAAAAAGCCCCAATTAACTCTGTCATAAGCTTTAGCCATGTCCAACTTTATAAATATAGCCTTTTCCTTAGAAGAGGCCATAAAGTGAATAGTCTCAGCTGCAATAACTACTCCGTCCAAAATTTGTCTACCCGCAACAAAGCCCCCTTGTTCCTCTGAGATCAACTTATCCAGACATGGCTTCAAATGTTCAGCAATTAGCTTTGTAATGATTTTATACACCACATTGCACAAAGCAATTGGTCAAAAAAGATCCAGAGAATCAGCACCCTCGCATTTTGGGATAAGAGCAAGAAACATTACATTCATGGCTCGCAACATTTGCTTATTCCTAAAAGACTCATGCACCACCTCCAATAGATCAAGGTTGATGACTTCCCAAATTCCTGAAAGAACTTAGCCGGGAACCCATCAGGACCAGGAGCCTTCCCTTTTTTCAACTAAAACACCCCATGCTCCAACTCCTTCAAAGAAATAGGTTTAAGAAGAGAAGCATTCATATCCGTAGTCACCAGAGAGGGAATACAAGACAGTATAGAAGCTTCCTCCTCACTAGCAGGTAGGGTATCTTTAGAAAAGAGAGCCGAGAAAAAATGAACCACCTCACTAGAGATCTTGGAAGAGGAAGAAAGAATAGAACCCTCAAGAGAGTAGAGAGAAGAGATAAAGTTACCTTGTCTTCAAGCCTTCACCGATTTATGAAAGAAGGAAGTATTCCTGTCCCCTTCTTGAAGCGAATCAACATGGGCCTTCTGTTTCCAAAAAAATTCTTCACAAAGTTCCCATTCCTCGAGGTCTTTAACCGCACTAACCTCAAGCCTGCTTAAAATCGCATCAAGACCCTGGTCTTGAATCTGCCTGGTAATAGAATCCAAGTGCTCTTGGGCAACCCTTTTCCACTGAAACACGTTGCCAAACTAATACTTATTCCAATGTTTCAATTTATACTTCACATATTGAAGCCTCTTCACAAATGAGTACATAGCTGTACCAAAAGCAGGTTGTCCTTCAGTCCACCATCTAGAAACCAAGTCAAGAAGACTCTCCTCCCTAAGCCACATAAGCTAAAATCTAAAAGTTTGTTTCTTAGGACCACCAGCCAAATGGGCAGAGAATTTGATCGGCCAATGGTCTAATCCTCGCCAATCTAAAATTTCAGAACTTGACAGCCACTTGTCACCCACCCAAAAATAGGAAACAAGAAACCTGTCTAACCGTTCAGAAATGGCATCATCCCTAAGCCTCCTATTATTCCAAGTAAACATGCCATTCAAAGGTTTGATATCCACAAGCCAGAGCCAAGCCAAATTATCCCTTAGAAGATCAGAAGAGGGGTCCAAACGAGGCACACCCCCCCTTTTCTCCTCAAGGGAGGCAATTGCATTGAAGTCACCTGCCATAATCCAGGGGAGGAAAGGATCCAACGATCTCAGAAGATTGATATGCGACCACATAAGAGTCTTACCAGGGACATCCATTGGAGCATAAATGTTAGAAAGAAGAATTCTTTTCCCCGTCTCCAAACTAATTGCAACCAGAGAAATGGAAAATCTACTAGAGATCCACCAAACAGGAGAAATTCGCCGAGGATCCCAGAGGCAAGCAATATCCCTTGAGCTACCTTGCACACCCACACACTGGCAAAACCCTCTATTCCAAATCTTAGAAACACACTGCATCATACCATCCACAGATAACTTCATCTCCTGGAGGAAAACCACATCCAGAGAATGAGCACTAACCAAGTCTCGAATAGCCTTTTGTCTAGGGATGCTATTCACACCCCTTACATTCCATGATAACACAATCATCATGAAGGGTGAGAGAAGTGAGTATCCAATGTCTTCACCGACCCAGATTCCACCAATGTCTCTTCAGCCATCTTAACTTTCTCTTGATCCTTCTTCCTCCCCACCTTATGGGGCTTATTAGGAGCCCACTTTTTCAGGGATTTTTGCTGTAGATCCAGAATAGGAGAAGAAGAGAGGGCTTTTTTCTTACCAGAGTCTTCCAAACCCGTTCCACAGGCTAAACTCACCCTTTCATCCGAAGAGGCCATGGGGGTTTCCACCAAACCACAAGAGTCCCCAACAGGAACTAGGACCAAGGTAGTGACAGGCAAAGACTCAGAATTATGATCAACTAAAGGAGAAGCTTCAACATGCATGTTAGAAGAAACCCCCTCCTCATGGACTAATTCATCCAAAGCCTCAAACTTGTTAAAAGTCTCCTCCTCTTGACGATCCTGAAGAGTCCTCTTCTGACCCTGATTCTTGTTTTGTGTCTTAACTAGCACAAAGCCATCCTTATCCTATACCACCCCCTACATGGGTGCTTTACCCTTTTCCACCCTTGGATTAGACAGAGCCTTCACATTAGCTGAACCACCAGCACCTGAGGCATGAGGGCACCTCCTTTGAAGATGGCCATACTCATGGCACAACTAGCACCTAAAAGGTAAAGTCTCATAGTCTAACTGTTGAGTCCAGGAGCTAGACCCAACAGTCAGATCAATAGAATTTGGTAGAGGCTGGCTCAGATCAATCTCCACACATACCTAGGCATAGGAAAAAATTCTCTTCTCTAGAGTTTGCTGAGACGGACCAATAGGCTTCCCGAGCAGCAATGCGATTGATTGTAGAATATCTTGACTCCAACATTCCAACATCAATCGAGGAAAATGAACCCACATCGGCACCTTCGAGGGTAGCTCCTCCATCGAATTAAAGACTGCATACCAAGGCTTCATGAAAAGGCCAACTTGATTATAAAAGAAGGGCCCTCCCTCAAAAACCTTTTTACAATTGGAGATACACGAAAAGACCACCAGAAAGAAGTTATTCCCAGCTAGCAAGATTTCAAAATCACCTTTCAGATTCCATGACTTGCGAATCTAGGGTTCCAGAAAAGGCATCGAAACCCTCAATCCCATAAATTTGCAGATTAAAACATGTTTTCTATAATACTCTAGGTCCTCAACTACCGCCTTTGTTTGAATCACCAGCTTCAGATGAACTTGAGCTCTTTCCAAGCATCCGTTTATCTTGTGCAATTTCAAAGCACCAGTGCTAAAAACCCCAACATCAGGCGGGGATGGATGAGGAAACCCATCACCAACCCCTGCCATAGCAGCATCCCCCAACGTCTCACCCAAAGGCACAGACCCTGCCATTAGAAAATCCCCTCAAGCCCTTGCACCCCACACCTGCATTGAATAATGCACACACTCAAGAAAAAACCCCCCCCGAAAGTTAAAAAACCCCACCCCTTGCTGAAAATAACCCCACAGAGCCCGATCTGCAAAGAAAAAATGCATGCAACAAAGAACAAACACATGCAGACCATGACCTGCTACAGGTCACAGGACTGCACAGAGCTCCCGCGCACACGTTCCATCACAATCCTCATCAAAATGTATTATTGCACAACTTTTGTTATTGTTTTAGTTTGTCATGTGGGACAACACTAAAAGGGACAATGTGTGTGGTAGAATCTCTCTTTAGATTATAAGGGGGGCTCCTTTAATTCCAAAATAATGATTTATTCACATCTATCATAGTATTCATAAGATTAAAATTTGGGGTTTTAAACATACCATGAAATCAATTATCATTTCTATAACAAGTTTTTGGGTTTTGTGTTAGACTTAATTTAAAGCAACATTTAAGTACTTAATACATATACACATATATGTATATATACATGTGTATATACATATATACACGTATACATATGTGTGTGTATAGTCCTTGATTCAAAGCATCCATCCACTAGGGCACTTACCCTAAATAGTAGTTGTACCATAAACTAAAATCACATAGAGCCCTATAGTTGGGCTGATAGTATTGTGCTTACGTTGTAGTCATGAGGAATTTGACTACCCCCTGCTAGTATAGAGGTAGGGGTCCCCCCCTTTTATATAGTATAGTAGGGGCCCCATCATAGATAGGTTGTATTAATTGTTGTACTAATTTATTCATTAATGGATTAATTAGGTTGGGAAGTGATTTGACAGAGAATTAGGTGGTTGCTCACCTCTTCTGAGGATAGTCACAGGTGGTTTCCTGTGCTCAACACCACAAATAGAAACATGTTTGTTTGTCTCAGCATTGGTGATTCCATCTCTGGTTACACCACAGTTGGCATTTCTAGAGGAATCCTTAGGCCTTACACCTAATGGAGTATTTTCTCTATCTATGTAGATTATGAAGGATATAATATACTCAAGAGTGCTTTGAGGGTTCCTACATAGTGCTTAAATGTTGAAAGGTGGGCCCTTCTACTATCCCGAGTGGGGGCTAGTCTTGTCTAGTCTAGGCTCTCGACCACCCTAGATAGATATATAGGCCTCCTAGATCTCTATAAATGGGGGAAGCAATGTCATCTATAGGGTGGTGAGTCTCAAATCAATCTTGGGTATAGCCTAGCCAAGATAATGGGAATGGGAGTGCTGAGCTACCCTCTCCTTCTCACTAGCATCTAGTATTTTCTCATCCAATAATGCTAGGTCCACTGTATATGGCATCAGAAACTACACTAGTAGTTGGTTCTATATTGTACATGGGAAGGTGTGCTTGCTCAAAGATGTGAGATGAATAGCTTCCTCAACCCTTATCTAGTTATAGTTTTGAGGTTAAGCCATATTGAGTAGAGGACTATATATAAGTTTTGATTATAAACCTGGTTTAGGATCTAGGAACTAGAAAAGAGGGGAAATCCTGGGATGTTGTAGGCAGAGAGCTACATAGGTCCAACAGAACAAAGATTCGATGAGGAATTGAACCAATCAAAATGATATAATATTCATATATTATCATACATAGTGCAAAAGAGTATGATATTGACTATAAACAAACCCATAAACCATCCAAACTACCAAAATTGGCCAAAGATGAGGAACCCACCAACCTAAACCCTACTAGTACCATATTTTAGGCATAAGTCTTCAACATTAACAAAAAACAAAGTCTAGGAAAATAGGGCCAAGACAAATTACACAGGCCCCGAGCCACCCTGATACAAGGACTTGCATTTTTCATAGGGAACATTTAAACTAGATGGAGCAACCCCCTCAATGCCATCTAAACCCTCACTATCACAGTAGTCAAAAAAAGTAGGAATTGCCTCAACTAGGAACACCACCTTCAACCCTTTTGCAAGCTCTTCCACTACCCTCTGTAGACACTGTTGCCTCTGCTTGGAAGCATGAAGATGCTCTAGAATGCACCCAAAATATACCTTTTCTTGGTGAACAACATCCTCAATGTTGTCATGAAGTAAATATGAATTGGCCACCGTTGAAAGCAATGAGGCGCAAGAAAGAGATTGGGCTGCATCAAACACACTTTAACGACCACACATATACCCAAGATCAAGCAACATTTTCAGCATGGCCGAGAGAATACCAACACACATAGACCCATCCATCTCCTTAGCTAAATCCCAAATCTAGACCACCCAACATCTAAGATCAGGATCCTTTATCTCCTTATCTACATATGCCATAAAATTTTCCATCATTTCTTCCCTAGAAACATGACACTTCCACTATTTTAGGGGGATTTCCTCATTACTCACCTTGCCCTTATATCCCTTGCCCTTCCTACCATCCCTACACATTGCACTAGACGTAGAAGCCCTCAATGAAGAACCAACACCTATGTAGGGAAAAACACATGTAGATAGCAAAAATAATCCAAAACTAACATACTAATCTGGGGATACAAAGGACCATGATAAAGAAGCAATTAATTCCACAGACCAAAACCATCATCACCTTGATGTCTCTCACCACCATACTGACCCATTAATGGGTACATATAAAATAAAAAGTAAAGAATAAATAGCAAAAATATAGGTTTAGACCTCCTCACTCTTATGCACATGCGCGTGTGTACACACACATATATTCAAGTAAATATATGTTGCATATGATAGACATATTATATCTAAGGTGCTTTATTGTCACCTAAAAATTGCAATCGAGAGAACACATCTCATCAAAATGTATTATCGCATGGCTTCTGTTATTTTTTCAATTTATCTTATGGGGAAACATGTGAAGTAGAACCTCTCTTTAGATTATAAGGGGAGGCTCCTTTTATTCCAAAATAATAATTTATTCACAAATATCATAGTATTCATAAGACTAAAATTTGAGGTTTTAAACATATTGAAATATGGTGAGCATATACAAATTTACACCATTTCTATAGGAATATCAAAATGTATAATATTAATGTCTTCGGATTCATCTTGTTCATCACATTGCATTGGCTTTTATAAAAGCCTCTTTGTATCAACTACCTGAACTGCCCTAAGCAACTTCCATATGAGAAACTAACTCCCACAAACTAGCATTTATTTATTATTTAACTAACAACTAACCTATAAATTAACATATGTGTGTTAATTTATTTATTTAAAACTATATACTAAATGTAAAACCTTACTTATTCTAACACCCCCTTAAGGTTTACATGTAATAAAACTAAGATTCCCCCCCTTATTACATCAATTCAAACAAGAGATGAAACATTGCAAGGACTGAACACAACAACCCTTCTAGAGACTTTGATGAAGCACCTTCACCAATTCTCCTCACTCACCCAGGAAACACCAAACTAAATTCACCAACGGATCTCCTGACTGTAGAACTTGCAAACCTCTGCACAACATGAGAGAACATAAAGTGTCCCCAACCTCCTTGCACAATGAGACAACAAATTTCCTCTAAAAGTCCACATCTCCTCTGATTGTGTCAAAATGCCTCCTCTAGTGCTGCACATGAGAGAACAACTCTCCTCCGAGAGTACACATCTCCTTCGAGTGTGTCAATATCCATCCTCTAATGTTGTGGAAACAATCCCTCCTCTATTGTACAAAACAACCTCAACCAAAAGTGAATACACCAACTGCACCCACAAGAAATGTCAACAAAAGCCAAGCCCCTCCTTTCTCCTTGAAGGGACACAAATAGAAAAGGTGCTTTGCATGTAGTGGATCATCTCTAAGTGAGAAGCTAGCTCGAGATGAGAAAAAACCTCCTACCTCCATTGCCTCTAACCTCCAATTAATTTATGTAGTCCTTATTGACCATATGCATCATTAGAATCTTTAAAAACTTTTTCAAGTGTAGTGTGGATAGCCCCATTAGGTGTAGCATATATAGTCTCTAGAATACAAGCATTATATGTGGCCATGATCAAATTGACAAGGTGTCGGATTCCACTGAAAATTCCCCTTTTACAATATGACTAAATTATATAACACCTTATTTCTCCATTACAATAGAAATATCTAGTCCATGCATTTTTTCGTTAATAAAATCCTTAATTTCAACTTTAGATCTATGGATTTTCAATGAACTTAATGTTTTGTTAGGTTCAAAAAAATTCAACCACTTCCATTTTCAAACCTTATAACTCCACTTACTTATTTCTGCCTTCCACATTTCAATTTTTTAGGAAAAATTAAATAAAGCTCTTTACATACACATCTCTTCTCCTTTATTTAAAATGCAAACTACTTCCATTTCTTTCTTTTTAATTAATACTCCTTTAAAACACAAAATAATCTCTCCTTATTCTAAGGATCTTTCACTATTTAAAATAAAAACATTACGTTTCCTTTTAAAATAACTTCCAATGGCTTTTGTTAAAAAAATACTTTTTACCTTCTATACAAAATGTCACGCTACTCTTTGGAATGAAACTGCACCTTACATGACTAGAAATCAAATATCTGTTGTATGGGACTACAACTCCACACTTTCTTCCAAAATATATTTAATACAAATTGAACACCAAGGATGAGATTCAATTTTTCAATACCAAAACCAAAAGAAAGACAACTCATCACTTCAAAAATTCTAGTTTTGCAATGAAGTTATATGCAAGAATTAGCAGCGTGTATATATCTTCATAAGAGGTTTAAATTTCTGCCACAGACTTGTTGAGCACACAAAATAACATGTTGTGCATGACCTGCCTATTTCAATAGCTTCATTGGCTACATATTATCCCATGCTATCTTTAATTTGTAAACTCCCATGCTCTACTCAGACTTTAGGTAGCATTATCATTGTTGTTTGTTGGACAAACATAGAAAAACAAACAGATGAATCACCTATTTAACTACTTGCACAAGGAATGAGCAGCCAGAAACATAAAATAAATGCCTTTTAGGAATGCTATAAGCCTTGTGATATAGAACAAGCAACCACAGTCTTCAATGTGAAAAATGTGCTGGTTGTATAACTGCCTAAACAATCTTTCTCCTCTGCTCAATAGTCTTCTTTAACTCTTCTCTTCACAACCCATTTTCAAAATTGCTCTGATACCATATTGAAATGTGGTGAGGATATACAGATTTACACCATTGCTACAGAAATATCAAATTGTATAATATTTTAATGTCTTCGAATTCATCTTGTTCATCACATTACATTGGCTTTTAGAAAAGCTTGTTTGTATCAACTACCCAAACTACCCTAAGCAACTTCCATATGGGAAACTAACTCCCACAAACTAGCATTTATTTATTATTTAACTAACAACTAACCTATAAATTAACATATGCATGCTAATTTATTTATTTAAAACTATATACTAAATTTAAAACCTTACGTATTCTAACAAAACATAACGTCAAATTAACTATCATTTCTATAACAAATTTTTGGGTTTTGTGTTAGACTTAAGCTAAAGCAACATTTAAGTACTTAATACCAAAAAATATTTTTTGAAAATCCAAACACATATATGCTCTAAAATTTCTAGATGAAGCATAAAATATAAAATTATATGCTCACAAGAAAAAGATGGATTGGTGAAATAAAAAAATGGACTTTAAGAGATTCTATAAATCAAACAATTGATGCCAAAGTATTGACCAAATATCATTCACATAAGAAATAAATTTATTACAAAGCCTAACGTCATAACCTATATTTCTCTAATATGGAAAAATATTTCACACAAGATTGAACAATGAATTTATACTTAGCACATAACACAATTCACCATTGGGTTTTGCAATGTGCAAAGCAAACATTATTTATAAGGTTTTCACAAACAATTTGAAACTTTGCATGCTTATCTTATCACTAAAATAATTTTCTTTCCCACTTAACCACCTAATTACAAATGAAAATTGCATGAAAATTGTCTTGACATAACTCTTACTAAGTAGACCAATAATTTTTAAAATATATCTTAAAATTCCACAATAAATATTTGGCTAAAATATAATGCTTTTATATTTTTATACTATGTATAAAAATATATTTTCCCAATATCAAAGTGCTTTCCAAAACTAGTTCAACCTTTTGAGGATTGAGCTTGCTAGTATAGATCTAAGGTCATGATAATTTTGTATATAACTTTTTTAGCTTCGTAAATATGATTGTTCTTTATCGTTTCTTTACATCATTTGGATCTAGTAGATTTATGCTATGATTCCTTGCTTCATGTGTGCTAATAATGTCCTCATTCTCCACAATAATTTAATTATACACTTAGTTTGTTCTTTCTCTTTGATTTCTATTATTTGACCGAATCTATTAGGTTATTTATTCTATCCACATCAAACTTGCTTACATTGGCTAAATCTTCTTTTATTTTCTTGGAGAATTCTCTCTCCTTCTCTTTTGAGTAAACATCAAATAATGGACTAGAAAGTGACTCTAAGAATGTGGTTACTTCATATTTCACACTTTTAATTTTGTTTCATTTTAACTAAGGCCCTTAATACCACCTATAAAATTTCCACTACAAATTTGGTGGAATCAATCCACTCAAAGGAGTAATAAATTTCTCAATTCTTGAAAATATCAACACTGACTAAAATTTCTTCCTCAATCATTGTGAGGCCTACCATTTCATCCCTTATATTTGACTAATTTATTTTATTGTTGGTGACACATATTAGACTTATGGCACTGTTGATCCCGATTTGTAGGACTATTAGACCTTATGCTTTATGTGGATTTATTATGTTTAGCATGATTACGATGTGATTAGACCTTGATATTGATTCACTGATGATATTAGACATATGATTTACATTATGATGTTATTAGGATACTATTCATGTGATTTTAGTTAGAAATTTATTATGTGATTCTATCTTGTGATGGATTTTTGAAATGCAAAATTTAGAATTTAATTATGACATGATTCTTTGATGTTTATATGATCATGTGATGATGTGAGTGTATGTTTCACTTTGCTTCGGCTATTATATACATGTGGGATTAACATTTCATTTGAGTGCGTAGGTGTTTCTAATGAAGCCATAGATATTCTGAGATCATCCCACACACTGTGTTGTTTTCCGTGTAAAGCCGATCTAGTTCCAAGAGGAACCAAGATCAACTATGTTTGCATAATGATTTTTTGTAATGTTGTTGTGTGGTGTTAGTTGGGTTAGGTCTACCCTTCTTTTATTTGATTTTAGATTGGTGTTGTAAGTTGTAATGTCATTTGTATTTTATTTTGAGTTTTAATTTTTGAGACACCTTTTTATGTGTTTTTACTCAACTTATGGTGTTCAAAATGGGTTAAAATTGACCCTGGGTTGTACCCCTAGGGTCTAGGGGTTAGTTGGGCTTGTGTAACCTTAGGTGAACCTCCATTTGGTCACTTTAACTTCACCTTGAAGTAAAGTGATGAAAATGGAAGTTTGGGAGGGAGAGGATGAGTGGGTCAAACACAACCTCTTCATTTCCTCTTTCATAGGTTGGAGGAGTCTTCAAGACCCCCTAATTGTGGAGGACTCAACTCCAACCTCTCCCACAATTGGTGAGGGTACCTTGGGGTTGTGTGGGCTTTCTCAGGGGGAGATGATTAGGGCACATGTGGTACCCACTCCTTTGGCTCCACCTTTCTCTCCCACATATGTGAGAGAGAGAAAGTGGATGGGAGAAAGACTTGGTGGAATGGGTGGATGACATGTGTCACCACCCCATTCCAAGAGTCTTGCAAGTGGTTGGGTGGAGAAGTGAGGAGGTGACATATGTCACCTCCCCATTCCTCAAGGCTCATGAAAAGAGCCTATTTTAATCCCTCTTGAAGAGAGGGAGGGGGTTGTTGAATCTTTTTCAATTTTTGAATTTTAGTGGCTTTTGGAGAGAAAGTTAGAAAAAAAGGTTGGAGTCTAAACTTGGAGGAGGGGATAGAGGAGCTCTACTCAAATATCTTCCATTTGGGCTTTAAAAGATTGGACTCAAGGCAAATGCCTTTCCTTACATATTTTCTTTACTTGTATGATGTTTGTGTGAGTTCGATTTTGTTTATTTTTACTTGTTGTTGTGAGGAAAATTGGTTATGGGAGTTGTGAGAGCCTCTCCATTTGGAGAGAATGCTCAACATGTGTGGGGTGGGGGAGGAGTGAACCTCCTTAGGGTCACATCCTTATCTTTGTGGGATTTTAGCCTTGAGGGCAATATGTGTATATGATCTTTTTGTGAAATGGCTTGAGAGCCAAGAGAAAAACTTGTGAAAATATGGTTTAAAGAGTTTGGATTGAGGCCTTGAGAAAATATTGTTTTTGGGAAGTTTGTTGGAGTGGCACTCTTGAGTTGAGTGATGTCCACTCCCCTACCCCATTTAAACTCAGTTTGGTGAGTTTTGTTTTGTGCAAGCCAAGGGAGTGTTTCTTGTTTTTGTGTTGAGCGAATTTGTTGTAAAGTGGTGTGTGTTCCTTGTGTGAGGATGACCTCCTAGCTCGGGGGTGACTCATGAGTGAGTCAATGGTAGGGAGGAGAGCATTTTGTTTGTGGCTTCTTTCCCTTCTTTGTGTTATTGCAAGATTCTCCTTGGAGCTATGGGATGTTGGAGTAAACACTATTTTTTTGTGTTGTTACTTTGAGTTCTTGAGAGAGCATGGCCATGGTTGGCCTATTTGTAGATGTGTTATTGAGTAGAGAGTGAATGTGCTCTCTTGAGTTGTAAAGCAACAATTTAATCTTGAGTTGTATTTAGCTTCTATGTACTTGGAAATGAAAGTATATATATTCTAATTTTTTTATTGTTATGAGTTGGAGAAAAAAAAATGTGAATGTAAGTAAAAATGGTTGTTCTATTTCATTGGTTTGTATAAGTCTTATTCAAAAAATTTGATAGTTGCTAATGAAAATGATGTTTGCTCATAGAAAAGAAAGATTAGTTACTGTTGTTTTATTGCAAAAAAAAAGTTTTAATGCATTGTTTTCTTAAAAAAAAAAAGAATCAAAAAATTAAAAAAAATCCTATATAGTGTTGTTTGTGTTGGCTATAGTATTTCTATATCAACATTATTTTGGGGAGAAGAATATTTATCTAATTCCATAATTATGCATTTATAGTTTTAAATATATATATATATATATATATATATATATATATATATATATGTCTTTGTATATATAAAATATGTATATATATGTATTTGTAAATATAAAATATGTATATATATATAATTATGGACTTGTGCCTCATATTTTTATCTGGATTAATGGATGAGGATTTATGTTATATATATAAATAGAGATATATACATTTATATTAATTGCATTACTGAAACTATGTTGTTGCATACAAAACTGAGTATATACACTCTCTCTATATATAAATATAAATATATATATTTTTAAAACGCAAAAAATATCAAATAATGGTAATGCTGTGTGTACAACAGAGACAACGTTCTTTTTTTTGAGTTACAAATTTTTTTTAAAAGAGTTGTGGTGGGGGGGTTTGAACCCCCCCACCGTCGGTTGTTTTCATTGGAGTGTGGGAGGGGTCAAGCCCCACCCACACTCCACCGTAGTGGAGTGTGGGTGGGGCTTGATCCCTCCCCACACTCCCACATCCCCGTTTACCCTCTCGCCGCCCGTGGCACTCTCCGCCCCTCTCCCTTCCGCCAACCTCCCCACTGCCCTTTCCGCGACAGCAAACTCCTTTGCGGCGGCCACCAAACGCTTCCTTCTCTGCCTTTTGGCCCTTTGGCCCATGAAACCTGCAGTGTATTTTCATTATCATTCCGTGTATGTATATAGTGTTTATCTTATTTTGTTTGCTGCCTCTGTATAAAATCTTAAATCTCTGGTTTTAGAACTAGTATATTTACAATAAAAAAAGAAAAAAAAAAGAAAACACCCATTTGGATATATTAAATAGGTATACCTTTGAGGTGGCCATGCATGCCCTCAATCCAACCTGCGAAACCAAACAAAGAGAAGAGAAGGAAATGAGAATAGAGGAGAAACAAAACAAGAAATTTGAGAAATTGAATAAAGAGGCTAGGGTTTATCCCTTTTCTCCATAATGATATTATATTTTATTGTTGGAGGATTTAGGGCATGGTAATTTAAAATTGTCTTTTTAATTTAGTTCCCACTCTTTTAAATTTATGTAGTTGTTTTTTTTTTTTTAAAAGGGCTTTAGAGATAATTCAAAAGGTGTGGGTAATATTATTTCCATTTTGGAGGTGGTTATTATTAATTTGTTGTCTAGGGGTATGGTAATAATTAAGTAGGGTATTTTTTTAAAACTAGAGGAAAATTATAGATTGTTTTTTTTAGTTTATTTCATGGAGAGGAGAGTAATTAATATATTTTAACTGCCTCCAGATTAACTTAGGAGTGCATTTAAATTTTAAAACAATTGAGATTAATGTTAATGTATGTGGACCTTAGTTTAGAAAATTAATATTTATTTATTTAGTTGACTTTAGTAATTTATTTTCAACTTTTACTTAATCCTAGAGTGGATTAGATAACTAAATTAATTAGTTGTTTTATCAAAATTAGTAAACCTAGTAAGCATATGACCAGGAATTATTTAATTAGAATAAACCCTATTCATGCCTGTGAGGCGTTATGCTGCCGAATTTTCCCAGAATTTAGGGTTTAGCTAAGTTAATAAATTTAACCTTGCGTAGTGTTAAATTATTGTTTTGCCAGCTTGACGACTTTGTGATTTGATTTTAAATCGATTCCTATGCTTTAGAATTTGACTTTGATGTTGGCCTGTGTCGAAATCCCATCATTCACATAGGTAAACCTAGGGTTTTGATCCTCGATCCGAACCCTATTAGCGATGTTATTCATGTCGTATCTTCCCACCTAGTTGGTCTTCATCGCGTAGGGGAAATGCACTTGTGATCGCATTACCCCACCTTCGACTAACATGTTGATGCCTTATGCGTCTTACCACCGAGGACACTGATGCGTGTGAGGGGGTTTCTACAGATGCGTAAGTTTTTTTTGTTATTCCGTGTCATGACCACATGACAAATGTGGACATGACACGTGTGTTGCGTGTTGTGACTGCATGGGAAATGTGGGCATGACATTTAGTATCAGAGCCTAAGTTTAAACACTGGGATTATTTGGGTATGTTACTTATTTTACAATTTCAATTAATTAGTGACTACCTTATTTTTGTAGGATGCCTCCCTGACGAGTTCGGCAACCATGTTCACGCCACACTGCATCCGTCGAGGTGCATAGTGATTCTTCAGCTCAGGGTCAGGCACCACTGGCACCACAGGTCCTACCTATACTAGACATTGGACCACAGATACTTCAGGCACTACATACAGTGTTAAATAGGCTACCACCGGCTGCAGATGTACCGCGCATAGAGCCACATGCTGAGCCACACGTTGATCCTCAAGAGGAACCACGCATGGAGCCACGAGCAGAGTCACGTGTGGAGCCCTCATCAAGCCGCGAGAGGCACCACGTGTGGAGCCGTATGTGGAGATACCAGATATGACGACAGAGGAGGTTGGATCAGCCTATAGGGTCCGTAGCAGGAGCCCTCCACGTCATGATAGGCATGAGGAGACAGTGTGAGTGGAGCAGATCATTCACAGGCCATATGATTATTATGCAGATAAGCCCATTAGAGGGCACAGAGACCGAGGAGACCCCATCTAGGGTTTGTTGAGGTTGAATCCTCCTACTTTCACCAGGATTACAGAGGGAGCCGAAGCTGAGGCTTGGCTCATCAGTCTAGACAGATGCTTCACGTTGCATCCTTATGAGGGCAACACGAAGGCACATGTGGTAGTCCACTTGTTGCAAGATGCAAGAACTACTTGGTGGTGCACTGAGGAGTGCAAGTGCCATCTATCATTAGACACACTCACTTGGGAGACTTTCATTGAGCACTTCAATGTGTGGTGTTTATCCAATCACTACAGGCAGTGTTGCATAGATGAGTTTCACAACCTTCAGCAGAGGGCTTACTGTTGCTCAGTATGAGGGTAGATTCACTAAGTTTTCTCAATATGTGGAGTATCTCCACGATGAGAAACTCCTAGTTCATAAGTTTATCAGAGGATTGAACCATAGCATAGCAGGGCCTATACGCATGGCAGACCCCCAGACATTGAGTGATGCTGCCGAGAAGGCATACATAGCTGAGGAGATACAGAGACGAGGGCAGGGATCATGCCCCCAGTTTCAGGATCATGGGTAGTAGCAGCATCAGTAGAGTTACCGCAGACCCCCACTACCACCACAGAGAGGAGGATTTAGTTCTCCATCATTACCTCCTAGACCTCCATAGCAGCAGCAGAATCAACAGAGGCCTAGACCCCAGCAGAGGGCACATGGAGGGCAGAATCAAGTTGGTAGCCATAGGGGCCGCGTAGATATCAGAGGCAGCAAGGACCACCTACGGGGCCCGCGAGGTCACATCAGTCATACAGGGGTTCACAGGGGTCCACAGGTAGATCTAGACAGTGGTAGTCGGGTAGGACTCAGATTAGATAGGTACAGGCTCGGGGCCCATGCTATGTGTGTGGTGGAGTGGGACATCTAGCTAGAGAGTGCTCATAGGGCTTTACGGTAGGGGGACAACCCCATTCAGGAGGGTCAGAGAAGACAATAGGAGATGTGGCCAAGTCCCATCGCATGTGCGCAGTGGTTGATAACCGCCAGGCTAATTTTTAGGCATCAGTGATTGAGACATCAGGTATGATCAGGGGTGCCCTCATTTCTATTCTTTTTGACTTTCAAGCTATTGATTCCTTTCTATCTACATTGTTAGTGGAGCATTGCAAGCTGGTGGCTTCTAGGCATGACATTAGGTGGGAGGTTGAATTGGCCACTGGGGCCAAGATGTTAGTAGATGCCTTGGTTTAGAATTGTGAAACCTCTTTGGGGTCCTTCACTACATCTTGTGACCTTAGATTTATGCCATTAGGATCCTACGATATGGTTTTGGGTATGTACTGGCTTGCGGCTCATAGAACCAAGCTAGATTATCGTCGAAAGGCGATTAGCTGCTTAGATGATCTTGGTACATTAGTTGAGATAGTGGGCATTCAAAAGCCCACAACAATTTGTATGATATCCACTCAGCAGCTTAAGCACTGCATGTAGAAGAGATGCCAGATGTTCGCTATTACAGTTAGTGACAGATCAGAGGATGAGCCTAAGGCATCATTGGATGATCATCCCATGTTGAGAGAGTTTGCTGACATGTTTCCTATAGAGTTACCAGGGATGCCACCCTGTCGTGAGGTAGACTTTTATATTGATTTAGTGCTAGGTGCCGAGCCAGTGTCTCGTGTACCCTACAAGATGACCACTCATGAGCTTACAGAGCTCAAGTTGTAGCTTGAGGACTTGCTCGAGAAGGGGCACATCCGACTGAGCGTTTCACCTTAGGGTGCTCTGATCATCTTCGTGAAGAAGAAGGATGGGTCACTTCGGTTATGTATGGACTATAGGCAGTTGAATAAGGTGATGGTGAAGAACCGTTACCCTTTACATAGAATTGATGATCTCTTCGACCAGATGTAGGGAGCCAGGGTGTTCTCTAAGATTGACTTGAAGTTCAGTTACCATCAGTTGCATATCACAGAGGTGGATATTCATAAGACCGCTTTCCAGACTAGATACGGCCACTATGAGTTCACTATGGTCCCCTTCAATTTGACAAACACCCCTGCAGTGTTCATGAGTCTCATGAATGAGGTGTTCCGTACCTACTTGGATTGGTTCATGATTATTTTTCTTGATGACATATTGATCTATTCGTGGACTGAGGAGGAGCATGAGGATCACCTACATCAGGTTTTGCAGTGCTTGAGAGAGCAGCAGCTTTATGGCAACTTGGTGAAGTGTGTCTTTTTCAGGACAGAGGTACAATACTTGGGGCACATCCTATCAGGCGATGGCATCTCTGTAGATCCATCAAAGATCAGAGCTATCAGAGATTGGCCAGCACCCACTAGTGTGACAGAGGTCAGGAGTTTCATGGGATTAGCCGGTTACTACCGCAGATTCATAGAGGGCTTTTCCAGGATAGCGTACCCCATCACTTTCCTTCAGTGGAAAGGGAAGAGTTTCACTTGGACTGAGCAGTGCGAGAGGGCCTTTGCGGTCCTCAAGGAACATCTTATCAGTGCACCCATCTTAGTGGTTCTTGATCCTGCAGAGGATTTTGTAGTTTGTACAGATGCTTCACTTGAGGGTTTAGGAGCCATGCTTATGTGGGGTGGTAGAGTGATTGCATATGAGTCACGTAAGCTCAAGACACATGAGCTAAACTACCCTACTCACGATTTAGAGCTCGTAGCAGTGGTACATACTCTTATTCATTGGAGACACTTTCTTTTGGGTCGTCACTTTGAGCTTCATTCGGATCACCACAACTTGCAGTACATTTTCACACAGTCGAATTTGAATGCCCACCAGCGGCATTGGATGGAGTTTCTATGCGAGTATGAATTTGATGTCCACTACATCAAAGGGAAAGAGAACATGGTCACTGAAGCTTTGAGTCGGAGGCACTACGAGATCCTGACCTTGACCTTGAGTGTGGACTTGAGAGAGCGCATCATTTAGCATCTGCCTGAAGATGAGTGGTTTCTTGAGGTGCAGCAAGAGATCCAGTCACAGAGGGCCCTTAAGGGCAAATTTGCAGGATATTCCCTAGAGTTAAATGGGTTATGTATACATCAACAGCGCATCTATGTACCCCATGCGGGTGACCTTTGTGTAGTGGTTCTTTTAGAGGCTCATAGAGCACCTTATGTAGCACACCCAGGGGTGAAGAAGATGCATGCCGACTTGTGACAGTTATACCATTGGGTGGGTATGAGACATGATATTGCAGAGTATGTTGCTCATTGCCTTGAGTGCCAGAGGGTCAAGGCTGAGCATCAGCATCCAGCGGGTCTTTTATACCCTCACGAGATACCTGAGTGGAAATGGGACACCATTTCCATGGACTTCATCATTGGTCTTCCTATGTCATCATGCCGCCATGATGCCATCATGGTGACGGTCGACAAGTTGACCAAGGTGGCGCATTTCTCTCCTGTATGCACGACGTACAATGCACCATCTATGGCGAGATTAATCTTGGATCAGATTGTTAGACTAAATGGGGTACCTCATCATATCATTTTAGACAGGGATTTAGTGTTCACTTCAGCCTTTTGGAGAGCCTTGCAGCAGGTGTTGGGCACACAGCTCAACTTCAGTTTCACTTATCATCCTAAGACAGACGGTTAGACAGAGAGGGTAAATCAGGTTCTTGAGGATATGCTCCATATGTACATCATGGATCACCAGAGTAGATGGGAGGAGTATTTGTATCTAGTTGAGTTTGCCTAAAATAATGGGCATCACAGCTCGTTGGGTATGCCTCCTTTTCGGGCCTTGTACGACAGACCTTGTAGGACACCTTTGAGTTGGGACCGTATTGAGGACAAGGTTGCGATAGGGCTAGAGTTGGTTTAGGATATGGAGCAGCAGGTGACTTTGATTAGGCAGAGACTTCAAGAGGCATAGGATCGATAGAAGAAGTATGTTGATGCTAAGAGAGTAGATTGGAGCTTCTCAGTTGGGGACAGAGTATTTTTGAGAGTGCGACCACACAAGAGTCTAATCCGTTATGGAAAGGGCTCTAACCGCGCACCTCATTTTGTTGGGCCTTTTGAGATATTGGAGCGGATAGGACCCGTAGCCTATTGTTTAGCCTTGCCACCTAGCCTATCGTGCATCCACGATGTTTTTCATGTTTCTATTTTATGGCGTTATATATCTAATTTATCTCATGTATTGGATTGGAGTGCCCTTCAGGTAGAGGTAGATGACCAATTGTCTTTGGAGCCAATTCACATATTGACTCGTCGGATGCTGTGCCTTTGAGATCAAGAGCTAGACTAGGTTAGGGTCTAGTGGGACATGTACGATGAAGTCACGGCAACATGGGAGGATGCAGTGAGATTAAGGGCCCTTTATACTCACCTCTTTGATGACTTCTAGGAGGAAGTACAGTCTTGGGGGGGATGTGAGGCCTACCATTTCATTCCCTTATATTTGACTACTTTATTTTACTATTGGTGACACATATTAGACTTATGGGACTGTTGATCCTAATTTGCAGGACTATTAGACCTTATGCTTTATGTGGATTTATTATGTTTAGCATGAATACGATGTGATTAGACCTTGATATTGATTCACTGATGATACTAGACATATGATTTACATTATGATGTTATTAGGATACTATTCATGTGATTTTAATTAGAAATTTATTATGTGATTCTATCTTGTAATGGATTTTTGAAATGCAAAATTTAGAATTTAAATATGACGTGATTCTTTGATGTTTATATGATCATGTGATTATGTGAGTGTATGTTTCACTTTGCTTCAGCTATTATATACATGTGGGATTAACATTTCATTTGAGTGTGTAGGTGTTTCTAACGAAGCCACGGATATTCAGAGATTATCCCACACACTGTGTTGTTTTCTGTGTAAAGCCGATCTAGTTCCAAGAGGAACCAAGATCAACTATGTTTGCATGATAAATTTTTGTAATGTTGTTGTGTGGTGTTAGTTGGGTTAGGTCTAGCCTTCTTTTATTTGATTTTAGATTGGTGTTATAAGTTGTAATGTCATTTGTATTTTATTTTGAGTTTTAATTTTTGAGACGCCTTTTTATGTGTTTTTACTCAACTTATGGTGCTCAAAATGGGTTAAAATTGTCCCTGGGTTGTACGCCTAGGGTCTAGGGGTCATTTGGGCTTGTGTAACCTTAGGTTATCCTCCATTTGGTCACTTTAACTTCACCCTGAAGTAAAGTGACGAAAATAAAAGTTTGGGAGGGAGAGGATGAGTGGGTCAAACACTCAACCTCTTCATTTCCTCTTTCCTAGGTTGGAGGAGTCTTTAAGACCCCCTAATTATGGAGGACTCAACTCTAAGCCTCTCCCACAATTGGTGAGGGTACCTTGGGGTTGTGTGGGCTTTCTTAGGAGGAGATGATTGGGGCACATGTGGTAACCACTCCTCCTTTGGCTCCACCTTTCTCTCCCACATATGTGAGAGAGAGAAAGTGGATGGGAGAAAGACTTGGTGGAATGGGTGGATGACATGTGTCACCACCCCATTCCAAGAGTCTTGCAAGTGGTTGGGTGGAGAAGTGAGGAGGTGACATATGTCACCTCCCCATTCCTCAAGGCTCATGAAAAGAGCCTATTTTAATCCCTCTTGAAGAGAGGGAGGGGGTTGTTGAATCTTTTTCAATTTTTGAATTTTAGTGGCTTTTGGGGAGAAAGTTAGAAAAAAGGTTGGAGACTAAACTTGGATGAGGGGATAGAGGAACTCTACTCAAATATCTTCCATTTGGGCTTTAAAAGATTGGACTCAAGGCAAATGCCTTTCCTTACATATTTTCTTTACTTGGATGATGTTTGTGTGAGTTCTATTTTGTTTATTTTTACTTGTTGTTGTGAGGAAAATTGGTTATGGGAGTTGTGAGAGCCTCTCCATTTGGAGAGAATGCTCAACATGTGTGGGGTGGGGGAGGAGTGAACCTCCTTAGGGTCACATCCTTATCTTTGTGGGATTTTAGCCTTGAGGGCAATATGTGTATATGATCTTTTTGTGAAATGGCTTGAGAGCCAAGAGAAAAACTTGTGAAAATATGGTTTAAAGAGTTTGGATTGAGGCCTTGAGAAAATATTGTTTTTGGGAAGTTTGTTGGAGTGGCACTCTTGAGTTGAGTGATGTCCACTCCCCTACCCCATTTAAACTTAGTTTGGTGAATTTTGTTTTGTGCAAGCCAAGGGAGTGTTTCTTGTTTTTGTGTTGAGTGAATTTGTTGTAAAGTGGTGTGTGTTCCTTGTGTGAGGATGACCTCCTAGCTCGGGGGTGACTCATGAGTGAGTCAATGGTAGGGAGGAGAGCATTTTGTTTGTGGCTTCTTTCCCTTCCTTGTGTTATTGCAGGATTCTCCTTGGAGCTATGAGATGTTGGAGTAAACACTATTTTTTTGTGTTGTTATTTTGAGTTCTTGAGAGAGCATGGCCATGGTTGGCCTATTTGTAGATGTGTTATTGAGTAGAGAGTGAATGTGCTCTCTTGAATTGTAAATCAAGAATTTAATCTTGAGTTGTATTTAGCTTCTATGTACTTGGAAATGAAAGTATATATATTTTGATTTTTTTATATGTTATGAGTTGGAGAAAAAAAATGTGAATGTAAGTAAAAATGGTTGTTCTATTTCATTGGTTTGTATAAGTCTTATTCAAACAATTTAATAGTTGTTAATGAAAATTGTATTTGCTCATAGAAAGGAAAGATTAGTTATTGCTATTTTATTTCAAAAAAAAAGTTTTAATGCATTGTTTTCTTTTAAAAAAATAAAAATAAAAATAAAATCCTATATAGTGTTGTTTGTGTTGGCTGCAGTATTTCTATATCAACATTATTTTAGGGAGAAGAATGTTTATCTAATTCCATAATTATGCATTTACAATATTATATATATATATATTATATATATACACCTACATATATATATGGACTTGTGTCTCATATTTCTATCTGGATTAATGGTTGAGGATTTATGTTATATATATATATATGTATATATAAGCAGAGATATATACATTTATATTAATTGCATTACTGTCATTTTATATTGAAACTGTGTTGTTGCATACAAACTGAGTATATACACTATATAGATATATTTAAAATGCAAAAAATATCAAATAATGGTAATGCTGTGTGTATAGCAGAGACGACGTTCTTTTTTTTGAGTTACAGTTTTTTTTTTTTAAAAGAGATGTGGTGGGGGGGTTCGAACCTCCCCACCATCGGTTGTTTTTATTGGAGTGTGGGGAGGGCTCGAGCCCCACCCACACTCCCACATCCCCATTTACCCTCCCACCACCCATGGCACTCTCCGCCCCCTCTCCCTTCCACCAACCTCCCCACTACCCTTTCTGCGGTAGCAAACTCCTTTGTGGAGGCCACCAAACGCTTCCTTCTCTACCTTTCGGCCCTTTGGCCCATGAAACCTGCAGTGTATTTTCATTATCATTCCGTGTGTGTATATATATATATATATATATATATATATATATATATATATATATATACAATGTTTATCTTATTTTGTTTGCTGCCTCTGTATAAAATCTTAAATCTTTGGTTTTAGAACCAGTATATTTACAATTAAAAAAGAAAAAAAAAAGAAAATACCCATTTGGATATATTAAATAGGTATACCTCTGAGGCGGCCATGCATGCCCTCAATCCAACCTGCAACACCAAACAAAGAGAAGAGAAGGACATGAGAATAGAGGAGAAACAAAACAAGAAATTTGAGAAATTGAATAAAGAGGCTAGGGTTTATCCCTTTTCTCCATAATGATATTATATTTTATTGTTGGAGGATTTAGGGTATGGTAATTTAAAATTGTCTTTTTAATTTAGTTCCCACTCTTTTTAATTTATTTAGTTGTTTTTATTTTTATTTTTAAAAAAGGGTTTAGAGATAATTCAAAAGGTGTGGGTAATATTATTTCCATTTTGGAGGTGGTTATTAGTAATTTTTTGTTTAGGGGTATGGTAATAATTAAGTAGGGTATTTTTTTAAAACTAGAGGAAAATTATAGATTGTTTTTTGAAATTTATTTCATGGAGAGGAGAGTAATTAATATATTTTAACTACCTCCATATTAACTTAGGAGTGCATTTAAAATTCAAAACAATTGAGATTAATGTTAATGTATGTGGACCTTAGTTTATAAAATTAATATTTATTTATTTAGTTTACTTTAGTAATTTATTTTTGACTTTTACTTAATCCTAGTGTGGATTAGATAACTAAATTAATTAGTTGTTTTATCAAAATTAGCAAACCTAGTAAGCATATGACCAAGAATATTTTAATTAGAATAAACCCTATTCACGCCCGTGAGGCGTTATGCTGCTGGATTTTCTTGAAATTTAGGGTTTAGCTAAGTTAGTAAATTTAACCTTGCGTAGTGTTAAATTATTGTTTTGCCAGCTTGGTGACTTTGTGATTTGATTTTAAAACTATTCCTATGCTTTAGAATTTGACTTTGATTTTGGCTTGTGTCGAAATCACATCATTCACATAGGTAAACCTAGGGTTTTGATCCTCGATCCTAACCCTATTAGCGACGTTATTCACGTCATATCTTCCCACCTAGTTGGTCTTCATCGCATAGGGGAAATGCACTTGTGATCACATTACCCCACCTTTGACTGACATGTTGACGCCTTATGCGTCTTACCACTGAGCACGCTAATGCGTACGAGGGGGTTTCTAGGGATGCGTGGAATTTTTTTGTTATTCCGTGTCATAACCACATGACAAATGTGGATATGAGACATGTGTTGCATGTCGTGACCGTATGGGAAATGTGGGCATGACAATCATCACCAATTCTTTCAAGTTAGGAACTTGAATGCAATCCACTTAGCTATGTCATTCAACATATCCTTCCCATTATCATTGACCATTTATTTTTATAACAATATTTTATAATATTTTAAGAGATTCGTTAATGGTTCTTAAGTGTCTGACTGGTAGGAGCTCTATCCATGCATTTTATTGTCCCCTTATAAGCTACTATTTTATCTAATTGAGGTTAAGTTGTCATATTTTTATTTGGAAAGGATGCTTGTGAAATTTTGGAGGTAGGAAAGGGTTTCACTAAGGTGTTTGCACAAATTTGAAGGTGGAAATGGAGGAACTAGATATTTGATTTGAGCAGATTGAATATCTAATTCACTAGACATATAAACCTAAATATATATCTAATGTACTTGACATCAAATATCTGAAATACTAGATATTTGGTCTAGGTCCTAGATATCTAGTCCTTAAAAATAAATCTTGTGGAGTGACCACAAGGGTCATTTTCAACGTCCAATCACCATTTATTTGATACAAAGAAAATATATATAATCCTTAAACTATCTATTACATGCAACATCCTCCCTCTAGCTCTCTAGGTATGTTCATTTGTTTATTTATAAATATTTTCCATTTTTCTTTTAAAATTAAGGGTTTAACATTAGGTAAATTAATTTTAAAAAATATTGGTGCATTTTAGTTACATTACATTTAGTTAATTTCTTTACTGCATAGTATGCGCCTAAGATAGGATAATCTTACTTAGGTATGTATCCACTTGGGTAGGTAATATCTCCATTGCACATTAGTAGGAATCTACTTAGGGAGGTAATATGTGATAGTGGTTGTACTTTCCTACTTTGGTGGAGATTACTACACATGTGACTACACCTCCTATTATCCCACATTGGTTTGACATTCATATCTCTAGGTAGTATTTCTTACAAATATTACCCTCTTGCTCTCATATGAACATCTCTTGTATTTGTAGCATCGTAAATTGTGCTTGCCCACAATTTCACGCTCTATTTGGCACTCACTTTAGTGTCCATTCCCCTTGACATGCTTGCACTAATTTATCCCCCTTTCTGTAATTAATTAAATAAAATTAATTAATTTAATTAATTTAATAATTCTCCATAGTCCATTGTCCATAATTGATTAAATAAATATTACAATTTAATTATCCTATCCTTTACCACTAACCTAAATTAATTAAATAAAGTCCTCTTATTTAATTAATCCACCTAGCCCATGACTAAACCTAGGCTAAATAAATAAATATCATTTATTTAATTAGCTACCATACCCTACCTAGTCGCCTAGAGTCGAATTAATTAGGTAAACCCGTAATTAATTTATTCCACTAATTAACCCATCTCTTAATTTCCAACAGCCATATTAATTAAGTTAATCACTTAATTAATTAACTTAAACCCTCATTATCCCACTCCCCACACTTGATTAAATAAATGACATTTTTTAATTAAGGGGAGTGACATGTGTCTCCACCTCATATTTCCTCATTCATGCAAGAGAATTATTAAATAATAAATCTCACACATGTCTCCACCTCACCTTTCCAAATCCATGCATTGGTCAATTCTCATCCCATTCATCCTTAAAATCTAATTTTTAATACACCCTCTCCCACATAAATGAATTTTTAATTCATTCATGTGTCATTATTTTAATTAATGCAAAGCCTTCCCAAGGTGGAATTTAAAATTTCAAAATATTGTGAGCCCTCCAATATTGATGATGCAACCCTAGCCCTTGATTTCACTATGAAATCTCCACCCTTGGATCTCCATTTAAAACCTCTACCATTGATAAAAAATCCTCCAAAAATCTATAAATACAAGGCCTCTCCAAGAATTTTCATAACAAGTCTTCAAGCATCCAATTTATGCCAAAATCTTAGCTAATTTCCCTCATATTCATTGCCAAATCCTTACCTCCATTTGTGCTGGTTAGAATAGAGCAATCCACATTTATTCACATTGTGTATAGCTAGGAATTGCTTCTTGGGTGCATGCATTCCTCCACCTTATCAAGGATAATGGGATGTTTGAAAATTTGATATAAAATTATTAGTTTTATGTTTTCCTTGTGTTCTTATGTCTTCCAACATTTCATCATCTTCATTTGGCATGTTCGGTGGGACCTCACGTCCCCAAAACTAACAAGATTTTTATAGGGTTTTCAAAGTTTTGTCGTGCAGGTTATATCAACACTTCATGTTGTGGATTAGTGCTTCTTAGAGCCAGAGTAGCGCTTCTGGGTCTTCTATTGGTGCTTTTGTCTATGTTTTAACATTTGGTTTTGCAGGGTCTATTAGTGCCTCTATTACTTCTGTTAGCACTTAGGGTCTATGTTTTAGTGCTTAAGTCATCTATATTAGCACTTTAGTTCTTTGTTTTGGCACCTCCAATCCTCGCAAAGGCGCCTTCATTGACTATCTTAGCACATATGTCCTAGTGTGTTATTGTAGACTAACATTTTCTTCCTACATATTACTGACAGTGTACTCTGGTGACTTATTTGATCTCTGGAGCAAGTTTAACATTCTATTTACAGGGAAATCTGGGAGTTTACATAGCCCCTTTCATAATACTTACAAAGATCATTGTTTTGACCTTATATTAACACTCTAATGGCCTATTTTGAGAGCTAATACCTTTTTTGGCTTGATTTATCAACTGACCTTTTTGTAGGGGTAAGTGTGTGATAGTTAGAGTACATTCAATCTGACCTCTGCTTGCAGGTTCTCTTCCCTATGTCAAATTAGCATCTCCGGGCTCTATCGTAGTGCCTCTTTGCTCTGTGTCAGTGTCTCCGCCTTCAACCTTAGAGCTTTTGATTTGGGATTCAACGCCTTCATCTTCTAGGTCAGTGCATTTGATTGTAGGTAAAGCATGTATAATACTATGTTTCAACATTTGTATGTCCTAGGTTAGCACCTGTTAGTCTCTGTTTAGTGCATAAGGTATCTGTTTCAATGCATTAAGTGTCTATTTTAGCACACTAGGTATTTGTTTTAGCACTTTAGTTAGTTGTTTTAACACTTCGGTTTGTTTTGTCAACACTTTTGTAAGCTCTATCAACACCTCCAAAGCCTCTGTTAGCACCTTAGGATATTTTGTTAGCGTCTGCATTAGAACAGATTTAAATTTGATCTTTTGAGCATTAATTCACTTTCTTGCTGCTATCAAACATTGGTCAAAGGCATTTACCAAACTACTAACACTTGTTTGCAGCCCCACGGTCAAAGTTTCTTTTTTTATACTAGTCTTAGTTGCACATTGATTAAAGTAGAAGGAAAAGAACTTTGTTTGCTGTGTTTTGATTTGCATTAGGACATATGCTCTCCCCTCGTACCCTTGGGTGATCTTGGGGATCAGAAATCCTTGTACAAATCCTTTGTTGTGTTTACCTTAAAGGAGTACTACTTCACGTATGCTCTCCCCTTGTGCTTCGCATGACCTTGGGGATCAAAAGTGAGTAGCATCTTCTTCCTTTAGGAGGTCTACCTTAGATTTCATCACTGTTATCCTTAAATTCTAGGTTGTTTAATTCGTAGGATAACCCCTACGAAACTTGTCTGTTTCATAGCCAATGCCCTCTAAGCACATAAATCGAGACAATTCTAAGTCATCTCGGGCGTGGTTCGATCCCTCAAAGAATCTCTCCAATCCAGTGTTATTCTTTTTTGTGAGTTTTCATGTCAAAGTGCTAAAAATCTGCGCAATTACATGGAAGATGTAATTGCGAAAAAAATTTCTGCAATTACACTCCTCTTGTGGCACGAATGGTCTTTAATGATCATTAATGGAGGATCTCCAAAAATCTTCTTCTCCCTATTTGTTTTGTTTTAGAGTTTATTTCTCCATTTTTATCGTATTGCTACATCTTTCACCTCCCTCCATGCCCCGAGCGAATCAAATTCATCAATTTCGTGATTTCATCTTTGGATTCAAAGTCTTTGTTTTTCGGGTATGTTTTATTTTTGCTTCTCCATGTTTTTATTTTCATGCTCATGTTCATTGTTTGGAGAAACCCTAGCTTTATATATCTTTAAAACTAGGTTTTTATTTGTTGTTTTTCCTTTCGTTGTGTTATATCTGATCTTCCTATGTGATTTCTTTTTCCCTGTTACATGTCCTTGTTTCCTCTAATCGAAACCCTAGGTTTCTTTTTTATTTAAATCTTGGTTTTCAACATCATTTTTTTTGTTAGTCATTGATTAGGTTGTTTAGAGTTTAATCTCCGAACAACATGATTGAAGGATCATATGTTGTCCGGAGATTAAAACTACGAACAATCATATGATCTCTGCTGTTGCCCACACCTATATCTAGGGTGTTGTGTGCGGGTCTTGAACTCCATACAACATCTAGTGTAAGATCTTGTGCGGAGTTCAAAACCCACACAACATCCTCAAACTAAATGTTGTTACTACTCACAATAATTCAAATTGTTGTGTGAAGTTTAAACTCTGCACAACACTCATCGTTGATGTGTTGTGCGAACTTTAAACTCTGCACAATAATCCTTATACATCACCGAATGATGTCATGCGGACTTTAAACTCTACACAACACTTAATGTTAGATGTCGTGCAGATTTTAAAGCTCGCACGACATCCTTTGACTACCCCTTGTCACACTTAATGTGTTGTACGGACTTTAAACTCCACACATCACTATTTTGAGTATGTTGTGTGGAGTTTAAAGTCCACACAACATGTCTGACTCCACCCTCATAAAATGTCTAAGTTACAACTTAGAGTTTTATAAAGGGATACAGTTCAAAGATTTTTCTCTAATCTGCATCTCCTTTGTTTGCTTTTTTCTAACACTTGGGAAATGACAAAGTGCCTAAGGGGAGAATTTTTCCAGCTTGGCACATGGAGATTTTATAAGTGCAGAAGTGTAGATTTTTTCTGCAGTTACACCAACATGAATGCATGAAATTTTTCTAACTCTGGGAAAATTTCTAAAAGTCAAATTTTTGCAGTTGTTTTCTAGATGTCTGAATCCTCCCCAAAGAAGAAGATGACATACAAATTTTAAGGTGTCATTCCAGTGACTTCTATAGAGTCTAACATTGACGACATCAAAGATACAAAGATTGGACATGTGGATATGTCTAAATTCTTAGAGAGGATAAATCAACAACCAGTGCCATCTCACATGCAGTGCATTCTGAATAGTGATAGTCACTTGGTCTCCACTTTCCCAGTGTCTGCACAGAACCCGGATTTCATATTGGCAATGGTGGGGAAATTTGACGAAGACACCATAAGCATATCAGATGCAAATGATAATGTTATCATACAATTGGATGTAGATTTCTTTGACACAATCTTTAGGTCTCCAGATATTGTTGATTATGCCAATCTCACAATTGAAGATGCACATAAGCATTATGAAACTCATACAGACAAGTACAAGAGAATCATCAACACACGGTGGCTCAAAACTCTTAGGCCTGTAATCTCAAGATGGCCTAAGAACCTCTTCAAGAGTGAGTTTATCGATGAGGTTGGTGATCTCATAATCCTCCTTAGTAGGGTAAAAGGTCTTCCCATTTCTAACACTTTTCAGGAGTGGATGTATTAGTACATTCATGTCATAAAAAAGGGGAATCAAAAGATATGGTGGGGGCAACAGATCATTTACTACATTTGTGAACAAATGTCAAAGGTATCTACAACATTGAAGTTCTACATGACTTCATACTTGGTGTATGCTGCTGCTGCTATGAAGCATTTTCTAGGGTTGACTTTAGAAGGAGACAAGAGGGTGATTCTTGTATATGAGTACTACCCCCAGTTAACCCTAAAAGAGAGCATCAAACATTTTAGAAGGGTGAATGATGCATTCTTCTACAACTACATCTACATGTTAGAGAAGGACCTTGAGAAGAAGAGAGTCTCAGATGAGGCATGGGAGCAGGTGAAAAAGTTTAGATGTATCTTTTTACAATTCCCTACCTTCACTTACATCAGAGCTAGTTGTTTCAGTGGACAACCATATATGCTTCCAAGATATCCAGGGGATAGATTGATTTTAATGGAATTATGTAGATAGGTTATGGATGTACATATCAAGCAAGTCAGATCTCACAGAGGGGGCTTTAAGTTTCAATTTCAAATTGGTAGATATTCTATTTCTACAACTCCTAAAGCCAAAGCAATGGAGACAAAATTGTAGTGAATTACCTTAAAGAGATATACGAAAAGATTGGATTTTTATTACTGAGGGATGAAGAACAAAATGAAAGGTAATTACACTCATGTCCATAAGGCTGAAGATGTTTGGGCCGAATACTAGACTGAGGAAGATGTAAGGAGGATGGACTACAGTCGGCTCTCTTTGGATCAAGTGAGGAATTTTTGATTGGCAGATATCCTAGAGGATATGCAAGAAGAAAGTGATATAGTTGAAGCTGTGTATATGGGCAATAGGATTGTTGATACTCCTCTTCCTACAATTCAATGGTCACAAAAGGAGATGATCTCGGTAAGGGAAAGGTTTTAGTCCATTCTTGCTAACACCAATGTCTGGCTGCAGAAGAAAGGGATAAAATTGAAGCCCTTTAAAACAAGATCTGAGGAAGAGCAGACAAAGGGACCTGCAAGGAAGAGAGAGGATGAGGACAAAGAATAAAGAGGACATTCCTGCTAGTGGTAAAAAGCCTAGGTATATTTTTAGAACAAGAGATAAAGGTAAGAAGAAGGAAAAAGAAGGAACATCTACACAACCAGATGTTGATCAAGAGGAGATAGCTGTAGAAGAATCACAAGAGCTTCCTGTCAACTCTCAAGTTGAATCTACATAGGTGACACCTCCTCATTCCTCTCCTTTATATTGAAGTATTCAAACTCATTTGCATCCTGTGTCATTTAGTACACAGCAGTTACCATCTGTTTCTGCCAATCCTAAGTCATCCAATGTGTCAATACACTCTGTTCATTCATCCCCCTCTACACCTATTAATGATTCATTATTTGATCTCTTCCCCATGATAAAATTGATAATGTTTTTGGATCTCTTTGATTTTCCTCTACCAGAATGGGGGTAACTCTTTCCTTAACCTAGGTCTAGGAATGGATCCTTGTTCATGGTTCACAATCTCTTCAATCGTTCTCCTTTCCATAGATAACATCCTTTAACAGACACATTGCTCCTAGGATAAGGATGTTATCTTCTCAACACTTTTCCTACATCATCACATCAACCAGAACTACATATTAACTCATCTCAATCTTAAGGTACCTTGATCCCATGGATATGGGTATGTAGGCAATCTGGAATACGAAGGAAGTTTCCAGTACTCAGGTACATAAGATCTCCTCCTTTCATCACTCTACCCAGAACTACATATTATCACCTTTTGTCTTTTCTCGTAATGTGCCTTGATCCTGTGGGTACAAGGTATGTAGGCAGTCTGGAATACGAAGGATGTATCCAGTACTTAGGCACATACGATTCATCATTCTTCACCCATCCCAATCCATTGACGTGTCATCTTTCTAGTCTTCCATTTATCAAAATCCATTCACCTTGACTTGACTAGCTCAAGCAGTAGGCTAGCGCATCTTTTCAAAGCAAAAGTCCTTAGCAAAACTTGAAGCAAAGCAGCTTACTTCTAGAGTCATCTATCATCCTGCGTATCATTTGACAACATCAGCTAAATCCAACTTAACCAAAGCACTAGGTCAACAAGCTTGTCTTCTGCAGATTGTTCCATGATTGAGACCAACACACGCATCTCTTGTGACATGTGGCATTTCCTGTAGCAAGACATTGTCTTTTTAGGTAGATAGCCCCCTTTAACAGACACATCGCTCCTATGATAAGGCTGTTATCTTTCCTATGCAATCTATCCTGAGCAACCTCTTTGGCAAGAGAATATGTTGGATGTATGCTTACTTTGTAAGTCAGTCAATTTGCTTTTTGGTTTATCTTTTGTTCCTTTTATCCATTACCTATTCAAGGCTACCTTGGTTTATCTATAATCTTGGTATGTTGCGATGCAGTATGGATTGGGGGCATAGTCATTGCTTTTGTGTGCCGTGTTTAAGGAATGATCTTTAGCATCTTTCTTAGCATTATATTTATCTTGTGTGTGTTACGACCTAGCATCTTACATATTAATATTCATCTTGCATTTATGTATTGAAGTTTATTTTATGTTCAAGACTATGGGTCATTCACATATTCCAACAAGGTTATATTATGTCTAAGGGATCTAAGTTCAAACTGCTTGCTTGCAAAGTCAACGTCCACGCACTTGGATATCACTGCACCTTGGTGGTGAACTATCTACATGCTATATCAAAAATAAGGATTGCTCTTTATATACAAATGTGAAACCAATGCAACAAGCTCATCATTTACCCATCCATTTACCCATGGCCTTATATCATTTTCAAAACAATGATCAATCAACAGTCTCTCTTCTAGCTCCGCTTTCTTCTCTCTGGTGCATATCTGCAAAACCCACATGTTAGATATCACTAGTCATAGTATCTACATCATGTCATCATGTCATAACATCTACATCATGTCATCATATGTCATGGCATCTCAATCATCATACATCTATAAGCATCATATAAGCAATATACATCATCACATGAATCCATAATCATACATACATATCATCACATGCATGTCATCAATAAAAGTGCGTACACAAAAGCATGAACATCAGTGAGCGTAATATGTCATCATATATATCATGGGTAGGTCATCAAAATACAAAATGAGGGTGTCTACATCAATAGTCCATATGTATACATCTCAATATACATCAATATAGTACATCAAGGCTATTAAGAGACCACAAAATCTACATCAGGATGCACGCAGGTATTAGTCAAAAATGATACAAAATGATACCATATACAAGTGTACATGCTCTAGTGGGTAGAGCTGCCCTCTTGTTGTTGCCCCTGTCCTCCACCTATGCTCGGTGCAGGTCCCCTTGATGGTCCTCCTCCCCCTGGTGGCACAAAGGGTCCTCTAACTGAGGACAATGACTACCCTATCCTGTGAGACCCAGATGCTCTAGTCCTACTACTGTCTCTGTAGCTGGGTGCCTGTTGAGCTGCTGGCACCGCACTAGCGTAACGCCCCCTGTAGTACTCAGCCTCTTTGCATGCTAACACTAGCTCTCCTTGCACGTGGATGAGCTCACTATATAATGTCCTCTGATCGGCACCCAGTACACGGTGTGCCTCACTCTCTCCCGCCTCACTCTCTGTAGTGTGGCCTCTATTGTTAGCTGTAGCTGTGCCTCTACATCTCTCTCCCTAGTCACTTGGGCTAACTTCCCATCATCCACTACTGGTGCGGCCTACGCTTGTGCCTATACCTGGACCTGTGCCTGTACCTGTGCCTGTTCCGGGGTTGCCTATGCCACTGTAGCTATCTGTGTCTGCACCTGTGTGAGGGCCTCGACCTGTCTCGCCTCTACCCTCACTACATCCCTGTCTCTCCTCATCTGCACCATTCAGAGCTCTAATCGTGTCCTCTGGGCTATCTCCTCCTGTAATAGCTACTCGACTCGCTGCAAATCGGTCTCTACGACCGGATCCTTTGCCTCAGCCATCTCCACATCTGCCTGCTAGCCTCCAGCCTCTACATCTATCTGCTGTCGGGCCTCTCTGACTTGTTACCTCATCCTCGCCTCCACACCTGGGACCAACACCTCCCCCACTGCCCCTGCCACACCTGGTGTAGTCAGTCTCACTAGCCAATGTGTCTGCCAGTACCTGTCATACTCAGGTAAAGTACCTGGGTCTGCTAACCTTGAATCCTAGTCCCATTTAACTGGGACAAGTCCTCATACCTCTGCCAAGGCTGTGGTCACTGGAATCTCAGCATCCCAGTCCCCAACCTCCCTCCGTGTCCTCGCGTGGGTAGCCTCCCCAACTGGCAACCCCTGTGGCAGGCCAAACTGTCTGAGTACCTGCTCTAGTAGGTATCTCTCAATGGTATCTATCTGCCTCCCAAACAAGTATTGAGCATGGTGTCAGTACATCAACTGCTCGTGGTCATCCTCCCACTCCTCACATAGTAACCACGGCCTCCAAAGGAACTGGTCCATCTCATCGATCTGCTGCCTCCAGTGGCTAACAGATCCCAACCTCTGGTGTGTGATAACTCCCTCATATAGAAACGCATAAGGATCTCCCCTCTCCTGACGGCGTTGTGTAATGGGTCTGATCATGTGGATGTTCTCCCATGCTCACACCTGTAGAAGGGTCACTCGAGCTGAGAGACTCCGGCCTCTCCTATAGACACAATCGTGCATGTCTTGATATAGCTGCCCTAATACACACGGGCCCCATGCCTACTGAATACCATGTGTAAACATCCCAGATAGTACCGTGCCCCATCCCATAGATAATCCTCTGGATTCCTTGTCTAGGCATAGGAAGCTGCCAATCAATGAAGAAACTATCCATCTGATCATGTTGTAGAGTCTCGGGACATTTGCCCACTGAATCTCATCGTCGTCTATCCACAGGTCATCTGTGCAGAACACCTCAACTAGGCCTGCCTTGCCCCGCACCAAGTCAAAGTCCACTTGCTCTCCATCAATTCGAATCTTGAGGATGTGATACACATCCTCCAATGTCACTGTCACCTCCCCTAATGGAAAGTGAAACGAGCATGTCTCACTGTGAAATCTCTCTACCACTGCTATCACTAGGGCGAGATTCAACCTAATGTGTGTCAGGTGTGCCACATGCCATAATCCCATGTGCTCTAGGAATGCATCCTCCTCCCATGTTAACTGTACCACCTCGTGTGCTATGGGGTGGTTTCGCTCTCTCGACATCAGCAGTGGCATAATCCTCTGCATCCACAAAACCACTTGTCAGACCTTTTAACCATTTCTTCATAGTCCTACCGACTTCTACCCCATGGCGCATGCCCTAAGCAGGACTTTGCACTTCTCTAGCCTAAGTGGTCAACCCTAACTACTCTCTTCTAGCCTATCCAAAAGTGCCTTGTTCCATAGAAGGGCGCTACCCTGTCTTACCAAATGCGCCATACTATTTAGGTAGAAGTGCTTAACTATCCTATACCAAAGGTGACTTGTTTTACAAGTGCACTTCGCTATGCTTCCACCCCCGCCTCACTGCACTACCAACGGTGACCTGATTTTCTCCCTCCCCCACCAACTGTGCCTAACTACCCAGCTAATCGTGTTGCACTGCTCTACCAAGAGCACTACGTGACCCTGCCAACCGCGCTACGATGCAATGCCTAAAAACCATATGCACTGCGGCTTGGCCGAGAGTGCTGAACTGACCTACCAGACGCGCTGTAGCATGTCAAATGTGCCAAAGCTGACTACCATATGCGCCCTACTATCCTACAGCGCTTTTGGCTGACCTCAATACCTACCCAGACCTTGCCCTAAACCCGCCCTAAAATGTCAAAATCACAAAGAGGTTTTCAAACACTTACCACTGCCGAAGCTCCTGCTAGCCTCCCATACATCCACACCAGTTCCGTTTGATGCCTGTGCGCTGGAATCGACATCTCTCCTCGCTGTAAGCTGCTTCTCCACTCAACTCTCACACCCTAGGTTTGGAGGCTCTACACTCTCAATTTAGCAAGCTCCTAGTGTGCAAATGAGGAGTGTGGTCCCCATGGGACCTATTTATAGTATCCCTCCCTCATTTTTTTTTCTTTTCCCCATTTTTTCTCTCTGCTACCTATCTCCAACACAATAATTTATTCAAGCGTCAACCCAGTTCCTCTGCCGCTTCCCCGTCTTTCTGCTCCAGGGGGCATACGCTGGGGCAACTACCTACATTGGGGCATCAAAAATTATATCATGTCTTCAACAATCATTTTCTTTGACGCAACACTGTAAACCGCATCGCATCAAAGAGGGGCAAAATGTAGACACCCTAAATTGACCAGGTCTTCGAATCACTTGCATTTTCATCTAATCTGTCACATCACCTGCATTTCAACATTAATTGAATAATCTAATTATTTAATTAATTTCATCAAATTCTTCCAAAACTTGAAAAATCAACATTAATTAAATAAATCCTCTTTATTTAATTAATTTCATTAAATTCCTCCTTATTCTTCCAAAATTAAATAATTTTAATTATTTAATTAAATCATTATCTTTTTTCAAGATTTAAGTCTCCATTAATTAAATAAATCCAATTATTTAATTAATTCATCCAATTCTATCTTATCTACAATTAAATAATTTACATTATTTAATTATATCAATTATTCTTCTAAATTTAAATAAATCATTCAAATTTATTTAAATTGTCTCTGTTGGCAAGAGACACTATATGGATTCATGAATTTTGTCATTGATGGCAACAAAGTTCATCCCACACATCCGCAGGACATGGTATGTCTATACCTTAAGTTAGAGTGAAGAATGTTGTGGTCTGGTAAACAAGAACAGAGCAGTCAGTAAGGTCTGACAGACAAGTCCGAATCTCTCAGTAGAAGTATCTCAGTGAAGTGCGGATTTGGGGAAGTCAAGAGGAGTATCTTGACTAATATATTCCAAGGTTTGAGCCTCCGGTGTGGAAAGGATTAAGAGATATGAATGCTTGAATGTCGGGTTCCCAAGTGACAGTGTGAACAGAGGAAGAACTGACTGGTAGAACATCAGACATTATTCTGGATGTGTTACTGATCTTAGTAAAGGTTATGAAGGCATGAATTATGTTTGGTTGACATGATTAATGATTTCTACAAGTATATCCTTGATCCGCATTACTTGGTAAGCAAGGATTCAACCGACAGATTAGAGTTTGTGAAAAGATTGACTATTCCGGGTGCCAGCTAGAAAGGTGATGAAATCACTTGTGTGGATATATATACAAGATGGATTTAGTTGAGTTGTGAAGTGATTGCAAGTGAAGTGTGAAGAAAAGCAATAGAGCTGAATAAAAGCAGAAAGGAAGATTTGTTATGTAAAAGAAGAGCAGCATAAAGAAGAGGAAAGATGAAGTGCAACAGATTAGTATACAGAGCCTAACCAGAACTAAACTCCAGCATATTTTGATGGTCCTTATCAGTTAAAGTATTGTATTACATTATTTATAAATTGTAGACAGTGTGTCTCTTGTAGGCAGTGTGCCTCTTGTGAGTAGTGTGCTCTGGTAGTGAGCCCTAATTGGCAAGTGCCATTTTTGTACTACCATTCTTCTAACAGAGAATACAATCTTGGGTTAATCACCCCGTGGTTTTTCCCTTAACAGGGTTTCCACGTCAAAAATATTGTGTCATGTGTATTTCTATTTCATGGTTATGT
Source organism: Cunninghamia lanceolata (assembly GCA_027924645.1). Lineage (NCBI taxonomy): Eukaryota > Viridiplantae > Streptophyta > Pinopsida > Cupressales > Cupressaceae > Cunninghamia > Cunninghamia lanceolata. The sequence goes on along the minus strand of BSBN01000261.1, from coordinate 25,962,891 downwards.
TTGCTTGTTTGATTTGATACTGCACTAATTATTAAGAAAGTTCAGAAAGATGAAATAGTTAAGATAAATGATTCACCCCCCTCTCAGTTATCAACAATTGGTATCAGAGCCAAGTTCCTCCTAAACAGAGTCTAACAACTTGAGGAAGATCTGGGAATCCAAATGGATGCATATGGTTTAAGGGAACAACTCAAGACTGCCCTTGATGATCTTGAGCAGTCAAATTTTGAAGTCAATGAATTAAAGGAAAGACTCAAATAGGCTGATGATTTCATGAGAGAACTAAAAGATAAATTAAGTCTCTCTATGAAAAAGAGAAAGGAGCTACTTCAGCAATTGGCAAGTTAAGGTGAAGCAAATGATGCAAATGAAGATCTGAAGAAGAAAACCAATTTATGTGAAAAGTTATCAAAAGAAATCATTATGGTAAGACATGAAATGGAATCAGGAGTTATAAAGTTTACCTAAGAGATTGAAGAGAAAAGAAAAACTGAAGATAATCTAAGACAATCTCTCAAGGAGAAATCAGAAGATTGCCACAAGATGGATATAATTATCAAACATCTTGAATCTGATCTTGAAGATGCTAAAGATAATGAAGAAAAACTTGAGGATCAAATTGTATCTCTCAAAAGGGATCTTCAAACAGCTAATGAATATAAAGAGAAATTCAAGATAAGTTCTGCTCAACTTGAAGTCCTTCTTGGAAGTCAAAAGAGGATAGATGACAAGTGTGGTTTGGGATATGAGAAAGGAGAAAGCTCCGAATCCGGTTAGAAGAATTTTAGATTAGAAAATCTAAGGAATAGGCCTAGAAGACCTCCGGTAAGGCAGCCTAATGCTCAAAGATATCCATCCTTCAATGGATACTGCCACAACTGCAATAACTTTGGTCATAAAGCTAATCAATGCAAAAGGAGAATGAATCAGACTAATACATCCTTCTTCGGACACTGCTTCAACTGCAAAAGGTATGGTCACAAATCTCATGTATGCAGAAATATGCAAAAGAATAATTCATTCAATGGTAGATGCTTTGCATGCAGTAGAATGGGTCATATGGCTAATCAATGCAGATCAAGAGGATATCAATCAAATATGCAAAGAAATGTTGTTTGCCAAATTTGCAATAGATCCAGTCATGTAGCAAAATTTTGTAGAAGCAAGAATCAGAATAAAAGAGGTTCGGTATATTATAATCAGAATCAAGATAAGGGAAAACAAAAAGTAAATGTGGATGAAGTTCGAAATGAGATGAACAAGATTTGGGTGAAGAAAAGTACAGATAATGTAGGGGATGGATCCGCACCAGACTTTGGTGCTGATATTCCTTCTGGAAACTAAAAAGTGAGCTCTGGCTCAGGGGGGAGACACAAAGAAAACCTTGTTCCCCCAGCCAGTCAATTGGTGCCAGTACTGGCACAAGAAGAGTTGCGGTTTAAAGGGTTCATAAGGGAAACATCCAAATAAACTATGGTTAAGATTTGGAAGATCCGCAAGAAGATTTGAAGAATCTAATCCTTCCAGAATTGATCAGGTAAAACAGTCTTCCTGTAAAAAATAGAATTCCTTACAAGTTCAGTCTGGTATGATTCAAACTATGGTGTCTTGATCTGCAAATAGATCAAATGGCTAATGAAAGAATGATAGATTATCACTACTTTCCTAGAATAACTTTGAAATCTGTCTCAGTGATCCAGAAAGGTTTTTTCTCTAAATAAGGCAAACAAGGCTAACCAGAATGAATTAGGTTGCGCATTTATTGCAGAATGAAAATTAGGGATTCTCAGAAATAAAAGAGTTCATTCGCTTATCATTTGCACACTCACATTCGAAGAAAAGAGAAAAGGAGCTCTGCAACAATCTCTCCCAAAGATCAAGACGATTCCTCATACAGCTCAATTCGGATTTCATCGTGTGCCCTAAACACCGTAAAAGGTATTCTTCATTCTTGATATCTCTCAGTAAGATTCATTGATGATGGCTACTCCGAATATAGTAAAGATTTCTGATAGACCTCACCCCATATTTAAGAAACATCCATACAAATCCTTGGAGGTAGATCCCCTAGGAGCCTTCTCTAGTGTTCCGCATGGTATTTTACACATAGAAGACATTAGGGTTTACATACACGCAAATGTTGAAGAGTTTGGGGAATTCAAACTAAGAGATATCTATCACAAACAATTGATAGACGATGCATTTGAGCTCAAACCCCAATACAAGGGCCTCCGGAATAAGCACTTTGCACAATACATACATTTCCCCTGTTTTACTGAGGATGAATGGGTTAGGTATATTTTGAGCAGAATACATGACAACTTCATGTGGTTAAATGGACCGTTCAAAATCACAAAAGATGCCATTAGGGCAGTTATCGGATTACACTCATCCAGTGGGATTCTTGTTCTTAAATATGTGAAGAATCAAACTATAAGTGAGGCTACCGGATCCAAGTTTGACAAAAGAGCAATGACAGTAGATGACATCTCTGATCCGGATGTCAAGTTTGCCTCCATGATCATTGGATATAAAATATATCATTCTAGCAGGGAAAATTTAGTACCTAGAACGGCCATCTACACAGCTTATGAGATGCTAAGAAAGGATACAGACTACAATCTTTGTCAGCTTCTCTTGAACCAACTCTTGGAGAATCTGCAAAAAATAAAGAAAGATAAAAAGAATTCATTCAAGTATGGTGGATTAATATTGTGCTTATTCTTCTACTTTATGAATGAGCTTCCCGAATCTAATGGCTGGGTGTGGGAGAATGATAGACTAGTATCTATCCAAATCAGAGATTATTTGCATGGACTTGGTGATGTCAAAGCACAAAATATAGCCCTGTGGGGATACTTCAAGAATTTCCAGAACATGATGCAAGCAAGAGAAATGATTCCCTAGTCTATTGTTGAGAAGTACAAAGACATAGTATGTTTTATGGTAGAGACTGATTAGTGCCTAATGGAGGCAGTAGAACCAAGAACTGTATGGATCATGCCCATGGGATATGAAGTTGATGAGCAAATTGTGGAGCTGCATGTTCAACACATGCTAAGACAGCTAAAGGATCCAAAGGTAGAAAGGTTTGGAACCTTTGAGGAGCTGAGTATAAAGATTCATGTGGAACTTAGAGAACCAAAAATCAAGAGGAAAGTGAGAAAAGAAGTAGAAAATGTTGCCCAAGGCCTTGGCATCTCAAAGAAGGCACTTGATGCCCATAGGAAAAAGATGGAAAGGGCTGAGGAAGAGAAGAAGAAGGCAGAAAAGAAAAATGAGGAAAGTGCTCCGGCAAAACCTTCCACTCGGACCAGATCATTAAAGAGATCTACACCTACCACTGCCAAAGGCTCAAGGACATCAGAACCGGAACCACAATCATCCGGCAAAGGAGAGAAAAGAACAAAGACAAATGCTACAAGAGCTTATGCCAGTCAAAGGGATGAAGAGGAGACTGAATCTGATGAAGAAATTAGGAAAATGTAGAAACAGAGGAAAACATCCGGTCAACCCTCTACTGGACAGAAAGAAGAAGAAAAGACAGAGGAATATGTTGAAAAACCCACTCTTCACATTGATAACATAATCAAATCAGTCACAGTGGATGGAAATCTTCAGCCAATGGTTGAGTTCTATGATGATTATGGCGAAGCAGATCAGAAGATATTACAAGATGCCACAGTCAGGTATCTAAATATCTACAACAAAGCATTCGTTGAAATTATATCTATGATCCCCAAAAGCTTGGAGAAGGAACTAGAAATAAGAAAGAACAATGCCCAAGCCAAAGACCTAGAAATCTGGGAACAGATAGCAATTTAGCTATATCCTTCAATCGACCTCAAGACAATGAATATGGTATTCAAAGATTGTAAGGATGAGTTCAGAAGCAAAGCAAGGATGAATTAGCTTATGCTTGGTGAGACTGACAAGGTAGCCAAGGACACAGAAGAGATTCTCTGGAAGGCCTTCAAAAGATTTAATCTTCCTATTATAGAGGATTTGGGTACTGACCCCTTGACTACAAATGTTGCAGAAGAATCTACTGAGAAAATGTCAGAAGAGGTGGGCCTTGAACAAACTAACATTTCTCCTCTGATTTCTCCTACAGTCTCCGGATCTACAGGAGAAGAAAGAATACAGGAGAAAGAAGCAGAAGTGAAGGACAAAGAAGATGACAGTACCAAGGCTGCAGAAGGAGAGAAGACTTCAACAGAGAAGACCACAATTGCTAGTGGCAAGAATGTAGAAGGAGAGAAAGCTCCAAAAGACAGTTCTGTGACTGCAGAAGAAAAGAAAAATTTGTCTCCAGCAAGAGACACTGCAGAATTAGTCAAGGACTTTTTGACAAAAGCAACTATGGAGATTGATGAACTGGAACTATTAAAAGGGCCATTAAATTTTGATTCTCTATCTCCGGTGCAAACAATGAAAATAGCTTCATTTGCAAATGCGAAGGTCAAAGAGAAACTACTGAAATCTCACATGGAAGACTGTGAGCTTATAGAGGCAGCATTCGGAATGTTAGAAAAGATCATGCCATCTTTTCAAAAAGATCCCACAGTTTCTTCCTCCATTAATCTCAAAACTCTAATCAACAGTGTTAGCACACACTTTGATTCTCTAGAGAAGTCAGCTGAAGAAAAGGTCCGGAAGGAGTTTTTGGACAAGAGACTCTCCGAAGTACAGGGTCTGATAACAAATGATAGGAAAATTATGGATATTGGGGTAAAGAGCTTGGAAAATGCTCTTAAAGATGGCAGAAATATGTACAAATTTTGCTTATCTTGGCCCACAGTGACCAAAGATATTGAGAGGAAAGTAAAAGAACAAGAGGATAAACTATTAATTCTGTCTCAAAGTTTTGATCCTCTCTCATCCTCTATAGCTAATCAAGAGTGTCAGTCTATTGCAATCACAAATGCAATAAAGAATTTTGAGAAGGAAAGGAAGAACATAATTAGCCGGATGGGTGAACTTAGAAGGAACTTTGTCCCTAAGTTAGAGGCCATGCATGAGGCCCTAAGTGAAGCTCAAATCACGGCCCAGACCAATGATCCAACAGATCTAAAAAGGGCAGATGCGTTTGCATTCCTATTGAGCGGTCATATTTCAATTTTGGATAGAATGAAGCAAAGTTGGGCTACAAAATTCTTTCAAATGAAGACAACTTTTGCAGACATACTTAAGTATATGTAAGTATGCCATATGTATATACTTATGCGGCAAAGTATAGTTGAATTTTTGAAAGTTTTGATATGCGGACCCTACCCTTTGTCATTGATGTCAAAGGGGGAGTGAAGAGCAGTGAAAAATGAGGAATCCAACTAAGGGGGAGCTTCGAAAAGTGTATATAAAAACAGAGCATCAGCCAAGGGGGAGCATAGTGTAAACACTTAGTCATTTTTCACTAAGTGTTGCCATCAATACCAAAGGGGGAGATTGTTGGCAAGAGACACTATATGGATTCATGAATGTTGTCATTGATGGCAACAAAGTTCATCCCACACATCCGCAGGACATGGTATGTCTATACCGAAAGTCAGAGTGAAGAATGTTGTGGTCCGGTAAACAAGAACAGAGCAGTCAGTAAGGTCCGACAGACAGGTCTGAATCTTTCAGCAGAAGTATCTCAGTGAAGTGCAGATTTGGGGAAGTTAAGAGGAGTATCTTGACTGATATATTCCAAGGTTTGAGCCTCCGGTGTGGAAAGGATTAAGAGATATGAATGCTTGAATGTTGGGTTCCCAAGTGACAGTGTGAACGGAGGAAGAACTGACTAGCAGAACATCAGACATTATTCCAGATGTGTTACTAATGTTAGTAAAGGTTATGAAGGCATGAATTATGTTTGGCCGACATGATTAATGATTTCTACAAGTATATCGTTGATCCGCATTACTTGGTAAGCAAGGATTCAGCCGACAGATCAGAGTTTGTGAAAAGATTGACTATTCTGGGTGCCAACTAGAAAGGTGATGAAATCACTTGTGCGGATATATATACAAGATGGATTTAGTTATGAGTTGTGAAGTGATTGCAAGTTAAGTGCGAAGAAAAGCAGTAGAGCCGAATAAAAGTAGAAAGGAAGATTCGGTATGTAAAAGAAGAGCAGCATAAAGAAGAGGAAAGATGAAGTGCAACAGATCAGTATATAGAGCCTAATCAGAACTGAACTCTAGCATATGTTGATGCTCCTTATTAGTTCAAGTATTGTATTACATTATTTATAAATTGTAGATAGTGTGTCTCTTGTAGGCAGCGTGCCTCTTGTGAGTAGTGTGCTCAGGTAGTGAGCCCTAATTGGCAAGTGCCATTTTTGTACTACCATTCTTCTAACAGAGAATACAATCTTGGGTTAATCACCCTGTGGTTTTTCCCTTAACAAGGTTTCCATGTCAAAAATATTGTGTCATGTGTATTTCTATTTCATGGTTATGTTTGCTTGTTTGATTTGATGCTGCACTAATTATTAAGAAAGTTTAGAAAGCTGAAATAATTAAGATAACTGATTCACCCCCCTCTCAGTTATCAACAGTCTCAATACTCTAAAAATAAATAAAATCAAGTATTTTATTTATAATCTTCTGTTCCTCAATCATGCACAATTAAATAAATAAATTTATTTATTTAATTTCAATTATCTTCCAATTCCTCTTAAATTATCTTGTTAACTCATGTGCACAATCAGTCTTATTTTTATAACTCTAATAAAAAGTAAAATCACAAGTTGAGTTATCTATTCAATCAATCTTGTTTTCATCATATTTTACTAAAAATATCCTTATGGATTGACACGTCATGTGCACATTCATCATGGTTATTTGATTTATCTCCTCCATTGATTCTTTTGAATTATCTGGACTATTGATTGATCATGTTTGAAACCTATATAAACCCCCCTGATCTCCTTCACAAATCCTCTTTGATCACTTATTCTCAGGCATCCTTTACAGCGCTTTGAGCATACATCGCATCGATTGAGCAACTTTACGATCTTTTGACATTGATCTTTGAGCACTTTGAGCACTTTACTTGCTTGTTGCAAACATGGTTTTATAGTGTTATTGAGCAATCCACATTCAACAAAGGGAACAACAAAAATTTGGGTAAAAGCTTTCTTATTTCATTGGATTTATTGATAATGGATTTTGTTTAGATTAGTTCTCTTTATGTTATGGGTTTTTGATTTGTTAGTTTTGATTTAGTTGATTTTCCTCATACACACCTATCTTGTCAGATGTTCCTACATCATTGATTGATTCAATTACACAATCTGAGTTTGAGAAGTTTTTGTTTTCATCTTTTTCCAAAGTGTCATTTGATGTTAACCCCTCTACCATGCAAACACAAAATCTAGCTATTGTTGCCCATACTCCACTTGTATATGCACCAATACAAGATTCCTCCTTTCCACCTGTGTCACAAGAACAGGTAGTTCCTCCTATGTCCTCCCAAACATTAACGATAGAAATAAGAGGTGATTCTTTTGTTCTTCCACCATGGCTCATGACACAGAAGTCAAAACGAAAGAAGAAAGCTGTGTCCCCTGAAGATTTTGATTTTGGTCAGTTGGTTCTGGTAAAGTCAAAAGAGACCAAGAAAGCCGAGATCCTATCTAGGGTGCTTATTGATGTGTCAGGCAATAGATATGCAGAGGTAGCTATGTCTCTATCTGACAAGAGTATCATAGAAGTTCAGGTTGAAGATTACACTATATCAAGAGTTGAGCTTGTCAAGAAAACACATGAAAGTGCAAAGGAAGATTTGCTAGCACAATTGTCTGCATTGCTAGATAGATATGATAGAGACAAAGCAATCAATGATCAACTCAAGGTATTGTTATGTATGAAAAAGGGGACAATGAATACAAGGGTTAAATTCTCCTTTCTCAACAAACATTCAAGGACATATCAACCGAGTTGAATCACACTTTTGCAAGAGGATTCACCTATAAGTTAGGATGTCACTTGGAATGATGTGGAAATTCAGAGATTGTTAGCTAATGTACCAATCTAGTGCTCAAATACCCTTAAAACCCTAATTATGCAAAACAATAAGTAAAATGATGAATTACGACAAATGCTTGCAGACTAAGGTAGAAGGCAAAGATTAGTTACTGGCTATTTTTTGAATTTCAGGATGTGGAATACTTGGGGACACTGGCATTAGCACCCCTGTCCAAGGTGGTGTTTTCTTTGTGGAATCCTAATCTCCTTCCAACACTGATATTCATTGTATCTTTCATTTCTATCTCAGGATATGCGCAAGACACAGGCACTCGAGCTTGAGTCCAAGGTAGGGTGATCTTTAGGATATCAGAGCCTCTTTAGATGCTGATTGTCACTGTCCAAATGATTTATATGTTTTCAACTATGGAGGACACTGGCATTGGCACCCGAGTATGAGCAGTGCGTTCTTCAGAGATCCAGAATCTGCACACTGTGTTACTGTTCCCCACAACTCCACTCCATCAAGATGTGACACTTGTAACTTGCAATCACAAGGAGAGTGATTGGGGGTTGTTGTGTTTAGAGGCTTGCCTCAGTCAAGCCCCGAAGAGACATTCAAGTCTTCCAGACACCGTTGTCAAATAAAGAGTGCGTATCCCTGTGGGATAGAGGCAAAACAAATTGATAAATGATTCAAATACAAATAGATATCACCTTAGAGGTGTAGATCTCACATAGATGAAGGCTTTTCAACACATGAGAAGATGAAGCTAAATCTGCAATCATAAACACAATAACAATGCTCTGCTCTGCAACAATGAATATCTTGAATGCTCTAAAATCATAAGTTTGCCAAAAGTTCACAATCATCTTCTAGTTTGAAAATGAAACCCTAAACATGCTTTAATATGCAACTAAACACATTCCCGCTAAGAATTTCGTAATTCAAATTTAAGATGTTAGCCTGGGACCTAATTAACGATCACAAAACCGACATTCAAATTTGGGACCTGCCTGAAATAGGAAAGGACAAGGGTGCTAGCGCCCTTATCCATAGGTCCTTTTTCAAGCCAGGGTTAAGTACCACAATGTCCTTTATGCCCCATGTGACATGGGTTTTAGGCCATCTTCTTTTGGGAGTCAAAATGGACATTTATGATGCAAAACAAGGGACCCAGGCGCTAAACCTAGGAGGGAAAGGTCCAGGGAGACATTTTTTGACATAACATTTAGCCTCCATTTTAATGTATGTATAAATGCAAGGCCCATACATGCATTAAAGTATGGTTAAAACACAACAAACATGCCAAGCACTTGAAGCTAATGCATACAAAAAGATTGAGGAACTATATCTAGCCCCTAGTCTCAGGTAGACATTATAGAAAACACGCCGCAAACACACCAAACACAATGAAGACAGTAACAGGCATGCAAAAAAAGGAGAAGATAGTTACAATCACACAGAACACAGAGAAGACAACTTTGAAGACACGTAAAACACAATGAATATAGTGAATGCAGTGATTATTTCTTTTCATTTTCATATATATATGAAATGCAAATGCAAGTACAAGGAAAGTAAACACACCACCCAAAATGTAGGAGGGACTCATCGCCACACATCTTTAGACTACACTTGAGAATAAACACACCATGTAAATCCCAAAGCATAGGAGGGACTCATTGCCACATGTCTTTAGACTATGCTTGGGAACAAACATGCCATACAAGAGGGAAAACACATGGAAGACACATGAAAAACAAGAGCACCGTATAGCATGCCAAAGACATACTATATGTCTAAAACACAATAAACAAGCGATGGAAGGAGCCTATTGCGAGGTTCACCACCATCTTAGGCACATTACAGGCACACTTGATGGTTGGGCTTATACCACAACAACTGCCAAAGACATGCTTAAGGGAGGATACACCAACCCCACCTACTCAGAGGACTTTTAGAATAAAAAGGATGTGCACTAGCTTAAGAGATACACAATCCCTGCCTCTGCAGAGGGCTTAAAATAAAAGGATACACACTAGCTCAAGAGATATGATATCCCGCTTCCATAGAGGGCTTTCAAACATGCTTCGTTAGTACTAAAATAATCAGACAACTTACCTTATATATGACCCCACCTTAAGGTGGTTGATATCATGTACCGATATAAAGCACATTAAGGTAGGAAGAAAACACACAAGGGAATAAGAACTTTCGCAAAGCCCATGCCCCCAGAAGTGACATGCACTTTATGATCGCTGAATGTTCCCACAAACATAATTTCTTACAAGAAGAGGGGTTATAAATCTTTCCATTAGATAATAATCACATCACATGATCCAAAATCAATGCATGAAAACAATCGCATCAAGAGCCAAGGTTATATTATGGATTCAGAACCCAAGTATAACCATGGGGCTATACCGTAGAGATCTTAGAACTGAATATAAGCAAGGTGAGATCCAAGATAAATAAAGTGCATGGAGCAACAATATTGTTATGGTTTGTTAGTGCGATAAGACATCATCAAAATATCACATAGATTGATTCTACTAGCCAAGCATTGGATAATATATATCAACCCCATCGTCATGTATGGACTAGGTCCATTTTTGCTTACTTGCTGAAGGGACACGTGGTCCATATCAGTCTTATTTTTTTCATCATTTGCTAGCTAGATAGAACCGCTAGAGGAAGGTAAGCAATAAATCAAGAGAGGAGAAACAAGTGCCCTAGGGTCATGATGTAGGAAGGTGCCCCCAGGTCACCAACCACAACGCTATGCCCCTAGGACAAAACACGCAACAATGAAAATAGAGGAGAGGCAATATAGAAGAATGATGATACAAATAGAAGAAGTGTCACAACAGAGGCAGTCTCCCAGTATCATTGACCTTACAAGAGTAACAAGGGTCATCCAAGGAGGCCTAAACAACACATCACAAGGGAAACACAACACAGAGGTAAAAGGTTAGAAATACTTACTTGCAGATACAACCAAACTGGTAGTTGTCCTGGATCTTGATCTTTAGTTTAATGGTTAAAGTTTAATCTCTCATTCTTTCTTCCATATTTTCATGAGCTTGTAAGGGGACCATTGTAGCAAAGGTATCTATTAATGATGGTGTCAAAGGAGTGTCACAGTTTTCTATGTCAATTAAATGGGGTGATGTAGGACCTTTAACAATACCCATTCCAGTTGAGTGAGGTTGTGAAGTAACCTGAAAAGTGCCCATTTCAGTTGGTATATATAGTGTTGGAATACCTTGGTTGTGAGGAATAGTTTTTTCTTTGATGTTTTGTGAGTTTTCATTATTGTCCAAGGTATGTGGGGGTATAGGTAAAGGTGTATAATCCGTTTCTTTGTTTAAAATGTAGTTGAGAAGTGTTTGAAGATCAAGTGGTGAATTTTCAGTATCAATAGGTTGAAGTAAATGTTCACAAAGGGAGTCTGCATCATCCAATGCTTCATCTTGGCCAGAGAGAGCAAGAAGGGATGGTAGAGTGGTGTTAAGGAATGTCTCAATGATTTCATCTTCTTGTGCCAAAATATCCTCACCATGTGAGGTTATGTTGGTAGAAGTCCTTTTATTAGATGAATCACCTGGGGCTATCTCGGTCTCATAGGTCTCAAAGAGTATGTCCATTATGTCATCATGAAATATAGGGAGAGAAGGAGGGATGTCTTGATCATTGCCTTCTTTGTTGTCTTTTTTAGAGATGAATTCGTTGAGGTTTTCCAAGATCGAAGGATAGATACCCATGAGAGTGGTAAAAATTTCAAAATCAGATGTGTAACATAGAATTTCATATGTAGAACTTGTGGGGAGATCAATATCATGGATGTGTGCAATTTGTTGTAGGACTTGAGGATATTTATCAATGAATCTGTAAAAGTTATCAACATCTATGATGTATGCGAACAAAGCTTCCAAAGATGAATAACAAGATTCCTCCATGACCTTGTTTTTGTGTAAAATATGTAAGTTTTCAAGCAAAAATGCAGAATAATGTGCAATGTATGTATGAATTCAAGATCAGATTTTAAAAGATTTTCAATGCTTATGCAAGAAAACAAGTGCAAAAGTATGTATGATTATGACCTAAAATGCTTGATTTTTCACCTTTTTCATAGTTTTTCAATGCAAATCACTAAAAGAAGAGGTGTTGTGAAGAATGTTAAGAGGGGTAGAAAATAATAAGCTCAATATCAATCCAATAATACAACAATATCCTTCACAACACACCTATAATGCAATTCTAGAGAGACGACAAGGCCAAATCTAATGAAAATGCAAGGTTTTGAAACTCTAACTGTATGATGCTACACTACAATTAGAAATCAGTCCTAAATGAGTGTTTGAAAAGGGTAGTAAAATCTGAAATGAGATTTTAACTACAAACCCTAGCTAATGCAAAACTAGGTTTTTATGAAAAATGCACAATTTCAAGCAATTTTTAACAAAATAAGCATGAAAATGCAATGCTAATTATTAATTGATGATGAATTTCTGTAATTTAAATCACATCTAATGAATATAAAATAAATTAAATGGAATTATATGCAAATTAATTCAAATTATGCCAAAATGCAAGCCTAAGATGCCAATTTTTTCAAAATTTTCAATTTTTTTGTAAATTTTCAAATGCAATAAAATGAATGAATACAAATCTAGAGTACAACACTTAGCAAGGTGAAAAATTCAAATAATCACGGGTTCACCAAAATGTTATGTATGAAAAAGGGGACAATGAATACAAGGGTTAAATCCTCCTTTCTCAACAAACATTCAAGGACATATCAACCAAGTTGAATCACACTTTGCAAGAGGATTCACCTACAGGTTAGGCCGTCACTTGGAATGATGTGAAAATTTAGAGATTGTTAACTAATGTACCAATGTAGTGCTCAAATACCCTTAAAACCCTAATTTTGCAAAACAAGTAAAATGATGAATTACGACAAATGCTTGCAGACTAAGGTAGAAGGCAAAGATTAGTTACTGACCATTTTTTGAAGTTTAGGATGCAAAATACTTAGGGACACTAGCATTAGTGTCCCTGTCCAAAGTGGCATTTTCTTCGTAGAATCTTGATCTCCTTCTGACACTGATATTCATTGTATCTTTTGTTTCTATCTCGGGATATGTGGAGGACACTGACACTCAAGCCCAAGTCCAAGGCAGTCTGATATTTAGGATGTCAGAGCCTCTTTAGATGTTGATTGTCACTGTCTAAATGATTTCTATGTTTTCAGCCACAGAGGACACTGGCATTGGCACCCAAGTTCAAGTAGTTCTTTTCTTCAGAGATCTGGAATCTGCATACTGTATTACTGTTCCTTACAACTCCACTCCATCAAGATGTGATAACTATAACCTGCAATCACAAGGAGAGTGGTTGGGGGTTGTAGTGTTTAGAGGCTTGCCTCAGTCAAGCCCCAAAGAGACATTCAAGTCTTTCGAAGACCATTGTCAGATAAAGAGTGTGTATCCCTGTGGGATAGAGGCAAAACAAATTGATAAATGATTCAAATACAAATAGATATCACCTCAGAGGTGTAGATCTCACATAGATGAAGGCTCTTCAACACATGAGAAGATGAAGCTAAATCTACAATCACAAACACAATAACAATGCTCTACTTTGCAACAATGAATATCTTGAATGCTCTAAAATCATAAGTTTTCCAAAAGTTCACAATCATCTTCTATTTTGCAAATGAAACCCTAAACATGCTTATATATGCAACTAAACACATTCCCGCTAAGAATTTCATAATTCAAACTTAAGATGTCGGCCTGGGACCTAATTAACAGTCACAAAACTGACATTCAAATTTGGGACCTGCCTGAAATAGGGCAGGACAAGGGCGCTAGAACCCATGTCCATAGGTCCTTTTTCAAGGTAAAGACAAGTGCCACAATGTCCTTCATGCTCCATGTGACATGGGTTTCAGGCCATTTTCTTCTGTGAGTCAAAATAAACATGTATGATGCAAAACAAGGGACTCGTGAGCTAAACCTAGGAGGGAAAAGTCCAGGGAGACATTTTCTGACATAACAGGTACAAGTGGATCAATTGAAATCGGTACTTCTAAAGATAACACAATCATCAGAGCAGGTAGAACCTATTAAGATCACCAATACAAAGAATTAAGCCATTCAAAATGCTGAGAGGATTGGTGTTAAGGGTCAGACAGTTGATGCCTGGATTGAAAGAGTACTTGCCCAAGGTTCATAGCTGATAAAGTCATCAATTGAACTTTATAATGACCTAGGAAAGGTAGGAAAAGAGATGAGCCAGACACTTGAGATTCTTTCTCAAGATATGCAGCTTGTTGAACAAGATTTGGACTCATGGAATAACCTGCGAGACTTCAAAATAGAAGTGTTGATTGAGCATGAGGTAATCCCCAACCAAAATAAATATGTAGAAGACAGGGAGGCCATGGTTCACAAGAAAGAAATCATTGAAGGCCTGATTCAAGATTTGAACAAAGATTTGGAAAGGGGAGAAAGTAAAGCTTTGGATATTTTAGATGAGCTAGCTGAGCTTCCTCGCCAGATGCCAGATGATAACAAGCAAACACTCCCCAAAGATGTAGTCATTCAAGATTTTACCAACCTAATACAAAAGGAGGTAGAAACAAAAGTTTTCACATTGGCTTCAATTGATAGGTTGGCAGAATTCTAGATAACTCTGAGTAGACCATAGAAGATATTGAATAAGCATAAGAGCGTGCCTGACACCCTCATAGATTCCATCACCTGAGTGCTTACCATCTCCAAACATACACCGGGGCCTGACAGCAGTGAAGTCTAGGCCACCCTGAAGAGATATGAAGACTTTTTGGAGAAGGATCAAGATCATGAAGAAGTGTCTACGGACACTTAGTTTATTTTCCATGCTTTAGTTATGTATTTTGTAATTTGTAGATGACAAACTCCATGTCTTTTTTTAAAATCAGATTACATGAAGCTGTGAGACAGAGTCCTAAGTTAATTAGAACTCTGATTTTGAATAAGTCAAATTAGTTGTAAATTCCCTATTTTCGCTCATAGCCTCTCCCTATAAATAAAGAGGGTCTCTTTTGTAATTAGTATCTTTTATCTATTGAAGCAAAGCGCTGCCATTTTGAAGAGCAAATTGAAACTTTGAGTTCATATTGTAAATCATTTTTCAATCAATACAAAGAAAGAAAGTTGGCATCCAATCTTTGTCTTGGATCAAGTTTGTGATGTTTTAGAATTGGGGTCATCCCACAATAATGGGTTACACTTTTTGGCCAAACTTGACATTGAAATTAACATTTTAAACTAAATCTTCACTTTCTGACACCTATAGCCGCTAAACCATTAGGAATTTGAAGATGATGTGAACTAGTGATTTGTGAGATTTTGTTTGTAGATTCTAAATATATATATTTTAAAAAATTTGGTGTTAAATTGTAAAATTTTTTGCATCTCTTTTGATAATTAGTTTTTAATAGTAAACAACATTTTTTTAAAGTGATGTGTATTCTATAGCACATAACTTTTTTTCCACAAAGGATAAGATTCTGATTCTTTTGAATTTAGATTGGTAACACTGACATATAGGGCATGCATTTGGTTTCATAATGTTTTGTTGAATATTTTTTTAATTAAGTTTTGAAGTCAAACCAATTATAATTTAGACATAGACGTATTCCATAAAACATAACTTTTTCTATATGTATTGAAATTCAATTTTTTTTTAAAACAAGGACATCAATACCTAGGGCATATATATTTTTCAAATTTTTTTTTCACTAATTTACTAATTTTCCATGTGTGTAGAACAGAAAACTTGATGTTCAATGAAAAACCTACATTCACAAGAAATAAAAAATAAATATAATAATCAAATTAAATATATTTAAAATTATACTTTTTGGGAAGATTATAATGACTACATACTTACAAAACATAAATTTTAAATGAATTCATTTGATCCCCCAAAAGGTAAATCAAAAGTGGTTTTTTATCAGCATTGTGATAGGTGTAGAGGAGACTCCATTATAGGTATAGTTTAAAACTAGCGGGATTCTATCCAAGGGGGTTTGATCAAACCCTCTTCAATTAAAATCCTTTAAATGGAACTTTTCAAGGATTAAATCATTATATTTTTTAAAAATATGTGATTTCAACAAAATATAGGATGTCCCAGAAAGTTTAACCCATTATTGTGGTAGCACACATTGTTCTTACGTCTATTCTATTACATTATCTTGTGTACGTGGTTGAATTGTAGCGTGGAATCAAGTGTTTAGAAGGTGCTCCAAATCTTATTTTGTAGACTTTGGGCTTCAATATTGCCTTTGGAATTGTGTTTATGTTCATGATTGAGAAGATACTTGAAAGACTTTGAGTTGCTAGTTATCTTTTATGTTTGTTTGATCTCATCATAGCATACAGTGAAGACTTTGGGATGCACCTTATTCTATACTTTTTTAACTTCATGTTCACATAAGAAGCAAAAAAAGACTTTGTGCTTTTGTGGGTTTCTTGGTATTAACACATCCTGGTATCACTTTGATTATTCTTACATTTATTCAATTTGGATATTGGTTATTATTGTTCCAACAAGTAGTTTTTAGTTTATCACACTTTGTAAGAATCAAGAGTTTGTAATTGAACATCTTTTATGAAATAAGAGAAATAGATGATATGGAAACACCCATAGGTTAGTTTTAGTGTCAATAAATATAGTTAAGTGTTGTGCCTTGCACACGCGCCCCATTTTGCCAAATGGAGACCCCCTCTTTTGTTTTGGCTTGAAGTCTCAACCTTTGTTACTTATGATGATGAGAGGGTGAATATGTGCTTAGAATGCAGGATTTGTTCCAAATTTGAGTATTTGGCATGCTTGGAGTCATTTGATGTCTTTTGGGATTGATTTGGAGGCGTCTTGAGTGGGTTTGTGCTTAAGAAGTAGTCACTTGTTGCCTTTTGCACTGAAACTAGGTCTTACTGCACTTTGCACTAAAACAAGCTCTGACTGACTTAGCGCTAAAATCACTCTTGACCGCCTTTGCATTAAAAATACTCTTTACTGACTTAAGGCATTACCCTCTAAAATTGGCGCTAGGCGGTATAAACATAAATAGTGCCAAAGTCACCTTTAGCATTCCTAACGCTAGAAAGTCATTTCACTGACTTGTTGCCTATAACCACAGTTAGTCGAAGCTATTGAAATCTCATTGTAGACACCTAAAAATGTCTTTTACCATCAAACCGACTCCTGATATCCCTAAACATACTAATTTCCCTTCTAACCAATTAATTAAATTTTTATTTAATTAATTATCCCTTCATCACCTAATTTTACACCATTTTATCCCCAATAGTTGGATTAATTCCATTAATTCAATAGTTCAAACTTTAGCCAATTGATTTAATAAATATGCAATATTTATTTAGTCAATTTCCCCCTCCCCTCTAAATCCAATTAATTAGCTAAATCATGTTTAACTAATTAATTCAGCCTATTAATTGACCTATCCCTACCTTAGATAATTAAATAGCTATTATTTAATTGCCTACCCTAGCCTACCTCATCATAGCCCTAGGATTAATTAAATACAACCTTATTTAATTAATCTTAAACCTCTCATTAAGATGGTCAAATCCAGCTTAACACCCTTCCCCACATCATCCAAATAAAAAATTAGAATATATTCACATAAGTCATTTTTTTATTTAAATATATCCCACATCAAAATTAATTCCTTACAACTCCTTACCACCCCCATACCTCATTTATCTCCACTTATCCCCAAATGAATTTTTAATTCATTTTACATTGCCCATATGAATCTTTAATTCATAAATATTCCATCTCATCCATACTCATTTAATTCCCTCTTTTCCCAAAATGAATAAAAGATTTACTTTTATTCCTAACTCTCCATTCCTCCAAGATCAAATCTAGGCCCTCCACATCGCTTTCATCCTCCACCATTGATCTTCCAAAGCAATCTCCACCCTTGGATCAAAATCTCTCCAAAAAATCTATAAATAAAACCTCTCCCAAGACATTTGGGGATCCAATCATATAGTAATGTTATCATGCCAAAATATCTAATGAGCTAGAATTGTGAGTTGCAAATAGATTAAGAGCATTTCACATTTGTATTCATCAAATGGGGTCTATCTTATCTAGGAGCTCTTGGGTGCAAAGTTCCTCTCCCTTTTGATGAGATTGGGTTTTTATGTCTAGGTATAACTTTTTTGTTTTATGCATTTTAGTTTGTGTTTTTACCTTTGATTTGAATCACCTAATCACACCCGCGCTGACTTACTAACGTCTTTGAGCCAAAACCATGACCTACCGACTTGCGCTAAGAAGCATCCTCACCGACTTTATCCAGTATATTGCAAAATCTGCACAAGGTCGATACCATTGGAATCTCCCGCCGACCTGACTTCATATCGCTTGCACTAGATCTGCCATCCACTGACTTGCATTAAAAAGTGCCTTCACTGACTTATGTATATCACCTACTAAACTCACACTAGTCAGTCGCATTCAGAAGTAGCGCCAAGCTTTTACTATGAGCTTTATGCATTTTGCGCTAAATGTGGACTCCTCCGACCTGCGCCAAAAACCACCACTTCTACTGTAATTTAGTTGAGCCAGAATTTAGCGCTAGGTCAGTGGGAGCTGAAATCAATGCCTTTGGTCAGCGACATCAAAATTTAGCGCTAGGTCAGACAAGGTTAAAATTTGCACCAAATGATAAAATGACCTTGCGTCATAATACCCTCTCTCCGATTAGGTTGGGCAACCTTGAAACCCATGTAAGGTCGGTACCCTTGAAAATCTACGCTTTCTGTCCCATCAGGTCCGACACCACCAAAAATCTTGTTTTTTACCGAAAAGGCTAAAAAAACATGAAATAAATGTCTCCAAATGGATTCTAATGACCACAAAAACTTCTTGAATCAATATATAGACCAAATGGGTACTTGAAAATGATAAACTCAGAAAATCATGCAAAAATCATTGGATTAGTGAAGAGGACTATACGGAAGCAACATTGACAATGAGCTGTCCTAGACTAATTCGTGGCTGCAAATGGACATATTTTGATTCAAAATGATGGGAAATGACTTTTTAATATGAAATTGATGCTTGGCCTTGTTGATTGTAGGTCTAGGAGGACAAAGGAGCCAACTGGAGCCATCTTGAAAGGATGAACACACAAAGATACCCTACTGACCCAAAAATGCAGAATTGACATTTTGCCAACCAAATTGCTGATGCACATGCAAAAGGAAGTTAGTATGATGTTCAAGATAATGGAGATGAGCCCTAGGAACATGAAGAAATTGAAGATCATGCCTACATCACTACAATTCCTGTAGATCCATTCCAATGTCCCAGACATGTTCACACTTGTTCATAGCTATCCCATCAGTCCAGTCATGCAATGATGACCCAGTGTAATGTTCCATTTTTGGCGCATTAATTTTTGTGAGCATTTTGGCTTGTTCTTAGTCCCTTAGTGGCTATTCAGCTTTGTTGGGTGAACTCCAATGTTCTTGGAGTGGCCACAGATCAGTTTATAGAGCAATTGGTTATGGCTTTGAGCTCAGATGGTGTTCAGGATCGCAATGATGCTTTTTGATGTTTGATCGGGTCCCTGGTTTGCTCTCCAAGATTCTTGGAGAGGCCGTCTATTTTTAGAAAGTCACTTAGAAGGCATCATTCATCTTCCCAAACATCATGGAGTATGTTGGTATACTTAATTTTATAGTTTGATGATATTTGGGATTTTTCGTAAAATTAGTTGATTTAATGAGCTAAACAATTAATTAGTGCACTTAAGTTAATAAGGTTGAGAAATGTTCATTTAATAGTTAAGTGTTATAGCTCGTTGGAAAGGGGATGAAAAGCTTTAAATCATGGGTGCATCATATTGGGATCTCACGAATCAAATATTTCCTTTATTTTGAGAAAGGGGTCTTTGGAGCTAAAATGAGCTATAAATTAAAAAGGTGACTTTAAGTTGTGCACACATAATGAATTATTTTTATATTGTTTGAGGAGAAATATGAAGGGATAAAAGAAATAATATTTTATTTCCCTCAAAAAGTTATAAAAGGAGAAGATGGGCTCATTGTTTGAGTATGCTTGGATTGGTATTGTTACTCTGCTAGATTGAACCTGCGTGTTCTTCCATATTCTCTTGAGGACGAAAACCCTCTTGAGGTTGGGTGTGGTTTCATTATAGGAATCACCATTGTGCTAGAGATAGATATTGGTGCAAGCTCATACAGAGTTTACCCTGGAGCTTTCATGGATGTGATAGTTTTTGTGAATTTATTTATGTAAATCAGTTTTGTAGTGATGCCTAGTGATTTCTATGAATTATGGTGTGACTTTGGAGTGTTTTTGGTGAAGTTTGAATGCCTATGTACTTGGTCGTACATTTCCAGTCCGTACCTTAGCTAAAAGAATCAATGCATATCATGAATAAATGTTGGAGATTTTGGAATTTTATTTAATTACAATTTATTGTCTGCCCTCGATGATTACTTTGTAAGTGATTTGAAGTAGTTTGATGTTGTTTTGTAATTTCTAGAGGAATTCGCACATGTTCTAGCCGTACAACTGCTGAAGGGGTTCGATGCTCATTAAAAATAATAGCTGATGTCATTTGAAAATCTGTTGTTTGCATTATGATTGATTGGCCTAGACACTCATTTTATGAGTGATTTCAAAAATTTTGGTGCTATTTTGAGAATTTTGTGATAGTCGTACCATTTCTTGGCCGTACGGCCCTGATCAGCATTTTCTGTTGGCTGTGGGTTGTGATGTCATTTAGTTTCATCAGTGGACTGCTTAAAATTGTTTCTTGCGGTTAGTTTATCAGATTTGCATCATTGTTTTGAATTGTAGTTGTGAGGATCAGTTTTTGTGATTTCAATGCTTCATACATGGCTGTCGTACCAGCAGTGACAATCAGCAATAAAGTGTTAAATCAGACTTCAGCCAGTTGTTAGTATATGCATTCTTCATTAGTAAATTAGATGATTCAATTGCCAACCATGATACAGGGTATGATCTTCATCAATGAATTTCAAGGAATTATTCATCAAAGCTCTAACTCTTATGCTCTTGATATGTATTGAATTGAATATATCTGTATTTCATTGTAATTCAATTCACATTAAGTACCCCTGGATGGTTTACCACCAGTGTGGAGAATGAATCTTCTTTAATTTTCTCATGCACTAGAAAAGTGGATTATTCCCACTGAACAAGTGGATGGCATTGTAATATTTCTTTATTGTTCTTTACCCACTAAAAGTGGTGAATCCCCACAACTCTTGGGTGCCCGCCGCAACGGATGAACTATAATTCCTTATTGCATAGTTGCTCATTGTAAGTGAAATCACAGTATGCTCTCACCTTGCCCATTCTAGGATCTAGGTGATCAGAAAGTGTGAGGCATTTAGTTAGTTTATGCAATTGATGCTAACATTGATATCATTGTATGTAATATTAAAAAAAATTGGGGTAGCATCTTACACCCAACAAGCATCCAATTGAATACACTTTCACCAAAAATGTTCTACATACTCCTCTTGATCCAGTTAGCACTTAGGATCCCGTCAAGCCACATCAACTCAACTTTCACATGTCATATGACCTTATTTTGACTTCCTTTCACCTTGGAAAGTGGCTCTTTGGCATGTATATCCAAATGGGTATCCATTTTGTCTAGATTCAATGTATTTGCAAGTTGTTTTTTTGTCTTTTTTCTAGAGGACAAAAGCAAATCCAAAAATGTAACTAACTGTTGTACCTCATTAAATGCCATGTGATCTGGACCATTGGTGTTGAGTTAATCTCCACCATCCATTGAAAAACTCGGTATGGTGCCTTGTCTATAAAAGGGCCATCCTTTTCTCTCATTTGTAAGTAAGATTTGATAATGAATTGCTGAGACTCTGCCAAAATATAGTCAATACAAAGCAAGTTTTGTAGGTTGCTGGGAATTTGTGTTTCTGAGTTGTCTCATTTTGGATTTCATGGTTCATATCAATCTGAAATTAGTTGATATTCAGTTGCACTTGTGATTAATCATTCAGATATTTGATGGATTTCTTGTCCATATCATTAATGGCTTGTTGATTGTATGTCATTGTGCATGGTTAGTTTGTGCATATTTTATGAGATAAGTTCGATTGTATGATTTCACTGAGCTACACCAGGGATTGGGTGTTTGATGAACCTCCTACAATTTGAAAATCATTGCATTCCCTTAGAAGATTGCACAATCTTTGTGGCATTGTGGGCCGCTTGGTTAAGCATAGATTTGTTTATCATTGAGAATTTGTCTATCTGTCTGATTATCATTTCTGCAATTGTCTATAGGATCTCTCTTATCCCTTCTCTCTCTCTCCCTCTCCTTTTGCATTTTCTTTACATATTAAAGTTTATTAGATTTAGGATTTGAGTAGCATTACATTGATTATCTGCTGGAATTTTAGATTTCAAAGTCTGAACCATCTAGGGTTTGTGCATATACAATGCTGCCATATTTCATAAACCCTACATTTCATGTAAGCCCCCTTGTTGGCATAGCTAGACATACCACTGGTTCATTCCAAGCAAGCTAAGACCTATCTGTATTATCCTTGGGGTAGTCCTATCTAGGATAGGGCACCTTTTTCAAGAGAGGTGTGATCCCAGCAATCATACCTACATTGTTGTGTGCTAAAACCACCATCAATAGAATTGGCACTAGAAGGACGGCAAAACCATGATTTTATGCAAGTTATTAGTTTCAGTGGTTCATTGCACATGCTGAAATGAAGTGACTGTACAAGAAATTCTAATCCAATGGATACACATAAGGGGTTCAGTCATGGGATCCCTTCCTTCTCTAGAGGACTATCACGTTAGTCATATCATGAAGAGAACTTCAAAGTAGATATCCCACTTTTCAAAGAAGTGTTAGATAGGCAAATCAAGGTGAAGTATCCTCCTCTGACATTGTTTAATTTCAGTTCACCTCAAGTTTGCACTGTACATCCTAGAGAATTACATGACAAGATTGATTGTTTGACTTTCCTCCAAAGATTAGATCTGCACTTAAAAGGATTGCTTCCTATTTTTGAAGTATACAAGCTTGAAGTAAGATATAAATATGACATACATATTCAGAGAAAGATCTTGCAAGGAGTTGTAAAACGGATGGATGCATATGCATGTGATCAGGTCTCAGTTGAGAACATCCAAAGAGTTGAGGTTGCAAAGGCTATAAATCCACCATTCATAGTTGATCACAGTCAAAAGGGTAGTCTGCATATGGAAAAAAATCAAGTTGTCCATCAAAATACTTACCAAAATGAGAATAATGATGATAGGAAGTGCATGTGGTCTATGGGTCACCCAATTAAGGAGTATACAGTCCATGACTGGTTAAAACCTAGTTTTCATTCCCTGGACTTGCCAGCATGGTTGAAGCCAATTTTTCAGCTACAAGACAATGAACAAAGCAATGCATAAGATTAGATTTCTACTACTGAGGATGTTGACAAGATAAATGATGAATCAGCTCTCATGAATAGTCATGTTGAAGATGCAGATCAGCAATGAAATGTTTCACAGGCATTAGAATTTATTGCTACAGAGATGCAGAACAACAATTCCTTGTAGGTGGATGATAATTTTGAGTTTGAACAACAGTTAAATTAGATCAGATGTGTGCAAGAACAAGAAGAAATCAGTCCTCTAAATGAAGAATAGTCATGGATAGTAATTCAAAAAATTATTCCAGTTGACACACCTGAGCCACAATCAGATTATTTGATGAAAAGTGATTGAATTCCTGAGTATATCACCATAGTACATCACAAAGATCAGTCATATCAGCCCAATACATTTGCTGTAGTTACTCCCACAGAGTTTTCAGCTGAGTCCAATGGACAAAATCTGGATGATACATCATTAAAAGGTGACATTGACATTAAGGATCCAGTCATAGAGGACACGAGAGACTTGATTGCTGCTGCAGACTATGAACTTGTAGTCCAATATCAAACACCAATTGAAATAGGAAGGTTGTTGATTGATGCAGATAAAGTTTTCTCAGAACATATGACCGATTTTGATGAAGATAATTCAAGTTTATCATATATTCATCAAGTTGATCCGGTTTACACCTACAATAAAGAAGAATTTCATTTGACTGATGTTGATCCAATGATGGCAAATGTAAGTATAAATCTGCAATCTAAGAATAAAAGTCAAACAGTCATGCAAAATGATGGCTTGGAAGCTTTTTCATGTCAATCACTTGATCGCATCATCGAGTTGGTGTCAACAATGAGAAAAGATATGCTGCTGCATGGAAATTCACCACATATGTTAGATTTTGCTTTAGCTACTTCATGCAGAGTTCATCCAGATGATCCACATTCTGAAGAAGGTTGTCTAGACTTCTTGTTTTCTTGGGAGATTGCTACAGCATTCAGTGCTTCAGAGGTATTTGATGCACAAGATATGACCCTCCACGAACTGAAATCCCCTAAAGATGAGAAGGTATTTGGTACAATGCAACAAGGTGATGAACTTACATCTTTGATTGATGGTACTACAAAATTGGTTGTATCTTCCCCTTTTTCACTTAGTTTTAATAGTTATCAATTTGATTATGGTCATTTAGGAAAGCCAACTTGCATATGGATTGATCATGGCCCTAATGAATCACCCCAATTGCTGATCTTATGTAACTGGTACCCTGAACATGAACCCAACCTACCCATACCTTACTTTTTAGAGTACAAAGATGAATTTTCCAGACTTAGGACATTGACCTGCACCTTCTTACTCTTGCATGTTCTAAGAAATAAGTCATGAGGTAATGTAAATACTTGCTGCCCAAAGCTTTTGTACATAGTCTTGCTTGTTTCTAGTTAGGTTTTAGTTAGTAGTCTACTGTTCTAGTTTAGTTTCTGCTTTCTGTTTTGTCTTTTCTTTAGTTGTTAGTTGTTAGTTGTTGCATTCTATTTTCTGTTTGCTTTGATTAGAATAGTTTTCTTTATTTAGGTTAGTTCCTTTTCTTTCTTTTCTTTTGCTTTTTGCTTGCTTTGTTGGGGTTCTCCTTTTCTTGAGGGTGGCGGCAGTTGTGTAGACCTACAAGTGGTCCTTTGTTGGGTAAGTAACTTGGACTATTTCTTTGAGAAGCTGAAGTTTTCTACTTAGGTCTTCCTGTGGATTTCACGGTTAACCATGGATGGTATGATGTCTGTTCATTGGAAATGAATCACTAGTCGGTGCACCTGAAATATTTTCTACCATATATCTTTCACACTCTTAAGTAATCCTGAGGTACCTAAGTGAATCTTGGTGATCTTACATTAAGTGAAAAATCTAAGGTCCACCTTTGCCGCCATCGGGAGTCCACACCCAGCTAGCTGAGTTATCAACATAACTAGTGCTGTCAAAGGCATGTGTTACAAGGTTAGCGTTACTGCATTGTACTCTGCCAAAGCTAAGCTTAATGAAATATCAAACGAATGAAAAGAAAAGAAATACAAAAATCACATTCATGCACACTATAACTCAGTTAGATGGACAATCAAATAAACTCTACCGGGGTTATGGATGCCTGACAGTAGGGCTTTGCTTGAGTGTAATTTCGAGACAAACCCGCTGGGGCTATAGACGCTTGCTGGTAGTGGGGCAATGTCCAGGTAGTTCATGAGGTGTGTACTAATCACGTAGCTTAATGTAAAGGATTCTAGATGCTCTTAGTTGCCTAGGGATGGGAATTAACGCAATTGCACACCCTTAGGTTTTTAGGATATGGATGGTTGCACCTTGCTATCGACTTCTATTTCTTTGATATGGTATCCTATTTTCCTTATTTGACATGTGGGAAACGCAGAGATTCTGGGTTTGAAACTAAGGTTTATCTTAGAAATGTTCTAGAGCATTTTTCTAGTAGAGTCACCATTTGTTGTGCCTTGCACACATGCCCCATTTTGACAAATGGAGACTGTTGTGCCTTGAACACACGCCCCATTTTTCTAAATGGAGACCCCCTCTTTTGCTTTGGCTTGAAGTCTCAACCTTTGTTACTTATGATAACGAGAGGGTGAATATGTGCTTAGAATGCAGGATTTGTTCTAGATTTGAGTATTTGGCA
The DNA here is from genome assembly GCA_027924645.1 of Cunninghamia lanceolata. Taxonomy (NCBI): domain Eukaryota; kingdom Viridiplantae; phylum Streptophyta; class Pinopsida; order Cupressales; family Cupressaceae; genus Cunninghamia; species Cunninghamia lanceolata. The sequence goes on along the minus strand of BSBN01000261.1, from coordinate 25,936,745 downwards.
TGTTTGGAGTCATTTGATGTCTTTTGGGATTGATTTGGAGGTGTCTTGAGTGGGTTTGGGCTTAAGAAGTAGTCACTTGTTGCCTTTTATGCTGAAACTAGGTCTTACTACACTTTACGCTAAAACAAGCTCTGATTGAGTTAGCGCTAAAATCACTCTTGACTGCCTTTACGCTGAAAATACTCTTTACTGAATTAATGCTTTACCCTCTAAAATTGGTGCTAGGCGGTATAAACTTAAACACTGCCAAAGTCACCTTTAGCATTCCTAGTGCTAGAATTAACCTCCACTGACTTGTTCTAGAAAGTCATTTCACCGACCTGTTGCCTATAACCATGGTTAGTCAGAGTTATTGAAATTGCACGCTGATTTACTTAACATCTTTGCGCCAAAACCATGACCTACCGACTTGCGCTAAGAAGCATCCTCAATGAGTTTATCTAGTATATTGGAAAATTTGCGCAAGGTTGATACCATTGGAATCTCTCGCCTACCTGACTTCATATCAATTGCGCTAGATCTACCATCCACCGACTTGTGTTAAAAAGTGCCTTCATTGACTTATGTATATCACCTACTAAACTCGTGCTAGTTGGTCGCATTCAAAAGTAGCACTAAGCATTTACTATGAGCTTTACGCACTATGAGCTGAAAGTGGATTCCTCTGACCTACGCCAAAAACCATCCCTTCTACCTTAAGTCAGTTGACCCAGAATTCAGTGCTAGGGCGGTTGGAGCTAAAATCAACGCCTTTGGTCAGCGACATCAAAATTTAGCGCTAGGTCAGATGAGGTTAAAATCTGTACCAAATGATAAAATGACCTTGCATCATAATACCCTCTCTCTGACTAGGTCAGGCAACCTCGAAACCCGCACAAGGTTGGTACCCTTGAAAATCTACACTTTCTGTCCCATAAGGTCCAAGACCCCCAAAAATCTTGCTTTTTACAGAAAAGGCTAGAAAACCATGAAATAAATGTCTCCAAATAGATTCCAATGACCACAAAAACTTCCCAAATAAATATATAGGCCAAATGGGTACTTGAAAATGATGAAAAACATAGAAAATCATGGAAAAATCACTAGATTAGTGAAGAGGACTATAAGGAAGCAACATTGACAATGAGCTGTCCTAGACTAATTCATGGTTGCAAATAGACATATTTTGATTCAAAATGATGGGAAATGACTTTTTATGATGAAATTGGTGCTTGGTCTTGTTGATTATAGGTCTAAGAGGACAAAAGAGCTGACTGGAGCCGTCTTGAAAGGATGAACATGCAAAGATACCCTACTGACCCAGAAATGCAGATTCGATATTTTTCCAACCAAATTACTATTGCACATGCAAAAGGAAGTCAAGATGATGTTCAAGATATTGGAGATGAGTCCTAGGAATATGAAGACATTAAAGATCATGCCTAGATCACTGTAGTTCCTGCAGATCTAGTCCAGTGTCCAAGACATGTTCACACTTGTTCATAGCTGTCCCATTAGTCCAGTCATGCAATGATGACCTAACAAGCATCCAGTTGAATACACTTTCACCAAAACTATGCCACATACTCTTCCTGATCCAGTTAGCACTTGGAATCCCATCAAGCCACATTAGCTCAACTTTTCACATGTCATATGAACTTATTTTGACTTCCTTTCACCTTGGAAAGTGGCTCTTTGGCATGTATATCCAAATGGGTATCCATTTTGTCCAGATTCAATGTATTTGCAAGTTATTTTTTGTCTTTTTCCTAGAGGACAAAAGCAAATCCGAAAATGTATCTAACTACTATACCTCATTAAATGTCATGTGATCTAGACCATTGGTGTTGAGTTAATCTCCATCGTCCATTGAAAAACTCGGTATTGTGCCTTGTCTATAAAAGGGCCATCCTTTTCTCTCATTTGTAAGTAAGATTTGATAATGAATTGCTGAGACTCTGCCAAAATACAGTCAATACAAAGCAAGTTTTGCAGGTTGCTGGGAATTTGTGTTTTCATGTTGTCTCATTTTGGATTTCATGGTTCATATCAATCTAAAATTAGTTGATATTCAGTTGCACTTGTCATTAATCATTCAGATATTTGATAGATTTCCTATCCATACCATTAATGGCTTGCTGATTGTATGTCATTGTGCATGGTTAGTCTAGGCATATTTTATGAGATAAGTTCGATTGTATGATTTCACTGAGTTGCACCAGGGATTGGGTGTTTGATGAACCTTCTACAATTTGAAATAATTACATTTCCTTAGAAGATTGCACAATCTCTGTGGCATTGTGGGCCGCCTGGTTAAGCAGAGATTTGTTTATCATTGGGAATCTATCTATCTCTCTGATTATCATTTCTGCAATTGTCTATAGGATCTCTCTTAACCCTTCTCTCTCTCCCTCTCCTTTTGCATTTTCTTTACATAAAGTTTATTAGATTAAGGATTTAAGCAACATTACATTGATTATCTGCTGGAATTTTAGACTTCGCTGTCTGAACCATCTAGGGTTTCTGTATATACATTGATGCAATATTTCATAAACCCTGTATTTCATGTAAGACCCCTTGTTGGCACAGCTAGACATACTACTGAGTCATTCCAAGCAAGCGAATACCTAGCTATATTATCCTTGGGGCAGTCCTATCTAGGATATGATACCTTTTTCAAGAGAGGTGTGATCCCAACAATCATACCTGCATTGTTGTGTGCTAAAACCACCATCCACATTAAGTACTTGTTGATTGTAAAGGGTAATAGGAAGGGAGCCTCCCCTTTCTAAGAGGAGAGATTATATCTCATCACACTATGGTTGATATAACCATTTTGTTAGTTGATAACAAAATATTTACCCAATAGTTTTTGGTTACTATACTAGGGAAATGAACACGCAACCAAATGCCTCTCACATTTGGTTGATGTATACCAGCCTTATTGTTTGCAATTATTTTGTTAATTCTGACCTATTGATTGTTAAGATTGCACTCTGGAAAAACAAAGGTACACACATAGCAGAAGAGCTCAAGGACTCATAGATCCTATTTTTGAATTGATACAAAAGCATAACTTTGATCTTTTGCTTGCATGTATGAGATCACCTATTTCGTGTACAAGGAGTTTTCCTCCCACCAATGCAAGATCTCTTATACCAAGTGAAGCATCCAATGCTCGTAGAGTTCCACCTATCACACTAGTTCAAAGGTTTTCTATCCCTCCATTCAACCCTGGTAGGATGGTTGTTCAAGGTCCGTGGGGAAATGCCTTTGGGCCACTGAATTTGGCTCTGCCATCACATGAACTACCTCGTGGTTCATGCAAGAACTTTCCCAAGTTCCATGGGGATGGTAAACAACATCCAGATGAGCACATTGCATGCGGTATTCTCAGAGTAGAACATGAAGATGTATCTGTGAGGTTGTTTGTTGAAACACTTCAAGGAGTGGTTTCTAATTGGTTCTATCACCTCCCAGCAAGAAGTATTAATGGTTGGGATACACTTTAGTCCAAATTTAAATCAAGGTTTAAACCAACTGAAGATGCTCATGTTTTGTTGGCTCAGCTTACATAGATGAAAAAAGAACCACAAGAACCCATGCGTGAGTTCGTGGCTAATTTTAATAAGATGACAAATAGAATTGCAACTGTTGCTCAACCAATAGCTAAAAATATGAAGTGTTTCTTTATTAACACTTAATTGCCAGAGGTGAGTTTTATTCTACAAAGGGCAGCCCCAACTGATCTTACAGCTGCTCAAAGTCTGGCTACCATGATAGAGGATGATTTAATCCTTGCTGTAAAGATAAGGAAAGATCCAAATAGGTCTAGAGGACTACCTTCTTCGATTGCACCCTCTACTAGCACCACAGATCCCATGGTGCAAAAGCTAGCCAATGAGTTGCTAGCTCTCAAGAAGCAAATGTCTCAAAGTTTGTCTATTCCCTCCTACAAAGACATCCCAAGGAGAACATACCCAAATGCTTTTAACTACCCAAGCAATGTTGCAAGGAATCAAAACTAGAACAAACTTCCCCCACCATAAGGAAGGCTTGCACTGGAAGCACCACCTATTAATGCAGTAGTGGGTTTTTATGAATTAGAGCAAGATAATCTTCCACAATCAGAATATGTTCAAGAAGATGATGCTAACCTCTTCACAAAGGGTGAAGAAGAGGTAGCTGGTGACTCTAATATCAGGTTTCTCAATTATGAAGAAGAGGCTGAACAAGAAGGAAATGCATATGGTGATTCTTATGTTGTTTTTACTTGTTCTCCGAATCAACTCAATCATCTTCACGAGGTTGATCGAGCTAAGACAAAGGATGATTCATGGCCGATGATCACAATTGTCAAAAGGGGACTCCTTTGCCAGTTCAACCAAAAGACTTGGCAAGAAACAAGCAAGCAAGTATACCAAATCCTTCTATTTCCTCTTCTATATCTAGACCTAGTGTATCTATTCCAAAGCCCCAAGTTGAAAATCCCTCATCTTCTTTAGCAAATCCCTATCAAGCTTTTGATATTATAGACCATTCTAAGAAGACCAAAATTCAAATGTCAAAGTTTGAGTATCTTCAAGCTAACCCCTAATAGTTTGAAAGATTGGCTAAATTTGTCAAAAATAAAGTTGCCCTTGTTAGCCAAGATTCCTCCAAAACTACCCCTGTTGCTACTAAAGCAAGACCTACCCAAAGAAACCTAGTTGCCACTCCTTCGTCTACTACTAGGAAAATAGAACCTTTCTATATTTCCTTACTTGTCAGTGGCCATAAACTCAGTAATTGTGTCATAGTCTCAGGTGCTTCTAATAATGTGATGCCCACCAAAGTAGCTAATGCCTTGGGGTTAACATTGATGAAAACTTTTGGCTGTCATTTCTCTATAGAAACTAAGCAAGTGCCACTCATAGGGCAAATCAAGGATGCCCAGTCTGCATTCACTACTTTCCCTAAAAAGAGGATTAAAATGACAGTCTTAGTAGCTGATGTTCCTGCTTCATATGGTATTGTTGGGGCATAATTTTTGCAAGGATGTTGGCGGTGAGATCAACATGGATTGGTCAGAAGCCAGAATACCTATCAAATGTGTTATGCAAAAGCTTCTCCCAAAAAGAGAAGCTAAGAACACTGTACCAAAATTTAAAGATCCAAAAGCTTAGATTCTTTTTGAGTCTTCAGGTATGGGTACTTATTTCTTGACTACCGATGAGATTTCTGAGTCATTGGATGATGATTTAAGTGCAGGCCAGGTAATTGAAGATTCATCATATTCAAGTGAAGAGAACCTAGACTTCAAAACTACCAAGGTAGGAGGTTCAAGTGATGTTTGGACTTTAGAATTTGATGGCAGTTGTTCTTCCACTAAATTTGGAGTAGGGATAGTTCTCATGTCCCCTAAAGGAAATATCTTTCCCTTTTCTTTCAAGTTCCAGTTTGACAACACTAACAACACCGCTGAGTATGAACCTCTGTTGTTAGGGATGGATGTTTCTCACAAGAAAGGAATAAAGAATCTTTATGCATAAGATGATGCCAAGCTAATTTTTTGTCAGGTAAGAAACCTATACCAAACAAAGAATGAAAGATTAAAGCATTACTGCAATTGTGTCTGGGATTGCATAGAAGATTTTGATGCTTTTAACATCTTTGTGGGTCCAAGGGAATACAATGACAGAGCATATTCTTTGAATGTATCAGCTACTCTAATGGTTCTACATAAGGATTTCAAGGGGAGTAAGTATACCATTGAGTTGGTTTTTCGACCAAGTGTTCCTAACAATTATAATCATTGAAAAATCTTCACTGATAACCAAATTATTGCCTTTTTGGAAAAGGTAGAGAATTTCAATGAATTGTACTTTGAAGGGAGTGATTCACCTCCTCAAGAATCTATTTTTGAAGTGAATCAAGAAAATGGTGAAGAAATACTACAGCTGAAAGGGAATAAGATTCCCAAGGGGCTGGTCTCTCTGGAAAAACTTTTTGATAAGCATGATTGCTATATCAAATGGCAACAATGGTCTGGATCAGATTCATCAACTGAGGTTGAGCAAGTTAATCTGAGTATAGAAAGTGATCCAAAAATAGTGAATATTGGGAAATGCCGCACATTGGAGGAAAAGAACAAGTTCGTGACACTTTTGCGATAGTACATTGATGTGTTGGCTTATTCATATGATGACTTGAAGTCTTTCCATCCAAAGGAAGTTCAACATGAGATTCCCCTCAAGTCAAGATCTTTGCCACACAAGCAGAAGCAAAGGAAGTATAATCCAAAAATCTTAGGTACCATTCTTGCTGAGATTCAAAAAATGTTGAATGCTAGAATTATCTTTCCTATTCATCATTCAACATGGATAGCCAATATTGTTCCAGTATGAAAGAAGAATGGGGAAATCCACATTTGTATGGATTTTCATAATTTGAATCAGTCGTCACTAAAAGATAATTACCCTTTGTTAGTAATGGATCAAGTTCTACAAACGGTGATAGGTTTAGAAATGTTGTCTATTTTAGACGGTTTCTCAAGATACAATCAGGTGGAAGTTAGTGAAGAAGATTAGCATAAGATTGCTTTCACCACTCCATGGGGTACTTTTGCATATCACAGAATGCCTTTTGGATTAATCAATGTCGGTGCTACTTTTTAAAGAGTAATGGACTTGGATTTTTGTGATGAAATGGGTAAGTTCATTGTTGTTTACCCAGATGATTTGACTATCTTTTCTAAAAATTGTCAAGATCATTCTCATCACTTATGACAAGTTTTGGAGAGGTGCCGCCAACATGTCATTTCACTCAATCCCAAAAAATCTATCTTTGGGGTTACAAAAGGTAAGCTTCTTGGACACATTGTGTCTAAAGAAGGTACCAAGATTGATCTTAAACAAGTCAAATCCATCAAGTGTCTTACTTTGCCTTTAAGTAAGACAACACTACATTCCTTCTTTGGGAAGGTGAATTTCCTATGAAGGTTTGTTGTAGATTTTGTAGAGAAGACTCGTCATATTGTGGATATGATGAAGGGGAAATCTACTTTCTGTTGGAGTGTGGAAGGTAAAGAGGCTTTCAATGATATAAAAGAGGCAATTGCACATGCTTCAGTCTTATTCTATCTAGATTACGCCAAATATTTTATCATGTACAGCTACGCTTTCAATCATACCCTATCTGCCATCCTGGTGTAGCAAAACAAGGAAGGAATTGAATCTCCAATAGCCTTCATGAGTTACCCTTTGAAGACTCATGAGCTTAAGTAGTCACCAATGGAGAAGCATGCTTATGCTATGGTAAAAGCACTTAAGCATTTTAGGTACTATATTGTTAACTCTCATACTATTGCATTAGTTCCTAATTCAACAGTAAATTCTATCTTGACCCAACATGAGTTTGGGAGTAAAAGAGGTAATTGGATTGATAAGATCCAAGAGTACGACATGGAGATTAGGCCCACTAAGCTAGTTCGTGGGAAAGGTTTGTGTCAGTTGATTACTGACAACATACCTGAAGAGATATCTGATAATGAGGAAGAGAATATTGAGGTACTTCCCACAGTCCTGTTCGTGAGCACAACGGACGAATGGTATTCAAATATTGCACACTTCCTCACATATGGAGAATGTCCTAAGCGTTTGTTATATAAGGAGAAAAGGATGATCAAACTAAAGGCTACAAATTTTATTCTATGGGATAATGGTTTGTACAAGAGGAGTATTGATGGAATTTTTCTTCAATGTGTTGACAAAGCACAACGGTAAGTTGTTGGAATCATTTCATAACTTGGCATGCGGAGGACATTTTTCAGCTTCGGTTATTGCTCACAAAATTTTGGGAGCAAGGTACTACTAGCCCACACTCTTTCAAGATGCATACAATTGGGTACGTAAATGTGAATTGTGTCAGCAGTTTGTGGGGAAACCCAAGTTGGCAGCTCTACCCCTTAAGCTGGTGGTGATTGAGGAACCCTTTCAATAATGGGGTATCAATTTCATCGTAGCAATGAATCCACAATCAAGTGCAGGGAATATTTATGTTCTCACGACTACTGATTACTTCACTAAATGGGTGGAAGCCATTCCAGTGAAGCATGCTACTTCAGAAGTGGTTTGCAAATTCCTCAAAGAAAATATTATCTCAAGGTTTGGGGTGCCTAACAAGATAGTAGAAGATAATGCTACTTGTTTTTCATCTCATGAGATAACAAAATTTTATTTTGAGTATGGGATCATTCTTGCTCATTCTTTAGACTATTATCCCCAAGGAAATGGTTAGGTTGAATCAAGCAATAAGAATCTGGTTACCATAATCAAGAAGTTGGTTGATGAGAATTAGAGAATGTGGCACAAGGCATTGTATGATGCATTGTGGGAAGATTGTATCACCCCCAAATGAGCAATTGGTATGTTTCCATTTCAGCTTCTGTATAGTTTGAATGTTCAAAATACCTATCACATTGGAGTTGCTTGCTCTGAAGTTGGATAAAGCAATTAAAGATGAAACTTTTGATAGTTCTATCGACAAGCGTGTTATATTTCTTACTGAACTTGAGGAACAACATGTGAAGGCGGTGGATTGCATTGCAAAACACCAAAGTAAAGTAAAGAAGCTCTTTGACAAGAAGGCAAAATCATAGAGTTTCCAAATTAGATATCAAGTTCTGTTATGGTACAAGAGAAGAGAGCTAAAAGGGATGCATGGAAAGTTTGATTCTTTATGGAGAGGTCCTTTGGTGATCCATCATCTCTATGGAGAAAATAACTTGCTTTTGGAATATCAAGATGGGACCCCTTTTCTACTATTTCACAGCGGAAAACATTTGAATCTTTTCACTCAGTGAAGCGAGATAAATTTGTACTATTTGTATAGTTTTGCACAGTCTTTTCTTTTTGTTGTTTTGTGTCGTGTTTGTCACCTGACTCTATAGTCCAATGGTTGGATGAAGGCACATAGAGTTTTGGGATTCTTCTTCCTTCAATCGTTTCAAAGGATGATTGTAAGGAAGCTCCCCAGTTAGAGCTAGGTATTATCCTTAAATTCTAGCTTGCTCAATTCATGGGATAACCCCTATGAAACTTATTTGTTTCATAGCCCATGGCCCCTAAGCACAGAAATTGAGACAATTCTAGGTCGTCTTAGGTGTGGTTTGATCCCTCAAAGAATCTCTTCGATTCGGGTCATTGTTCATTTTTAGTTATTTGCAAGTGTTTGCATTTCCAGTGTTAGTCTTTTTTGTGAGTTTTCATGTCAAAGTCCTAAAAATCTGCACAATTACATGGAAGATGTAATTACAATTCCGCAATTACACTCCTCTTGTGGCATGAATGGTCTTTAATGACCATTAATGGAGGATCTTCAAAAATCTTCTTCTCCCTATTTGTTTTGTTTTAGAGTTTATTTCTCCATTTTTATCTTATTGCTATGTCTTTCACCTCCCTCTGTGCCCCGAGTGAATCAAATTCATCGATTTCATGATTTCATCTTCAGATTCAAAGTCTTCATTTTTAAGGTATGTTTTCTTTTTGCTTCTCTATTTTTTTCTTTTCATGCTCGTGTTCATCATTGGAAAAATCCTAGCTTTATATGTCTTTAAAATTAGGTTTTGATTTTTTGTTTTCCCTTTTGTTGTGTTATATCTGTTCTTACTGTGTGATTTCTTTTTCCCTGTCGCATGTCCTTGTTTCCTCTAATCGAAACTCTAGGTTTCATTTTTATTTAAAGATTGGTTTTCAATGTCATTTTTTTGTTAGTCATCAATTAGGTTGTTTTGAATCCAATCTCTGAACAACATAATCGAAGGATCATATGTTATTCAGAGATTAAAACTCTAAACAATCATATGATCTCTGTTGTTGCCCACACCTATATGTAGGGTATTGTGTGGGTCTTGAACTCTGCACAACATCCAATGTAAGATGTTGTGCAGAGTTCAAAACCTGCACAACATCCTTAGACTAAATTCTGTTATTACCCACAAAAATTTTGATTGTTTTGTAGAGTTTAAACTCCACATAACACTCATTGTTGATGTGTTGTGTGGAGTTTAAACTCTGCACAACAATCCTTATACATCACCGAAATGTTTACAAAGGATGTTGTGCAGACTTTAAACTCTGCACGACACCTAATGTTAGATGTCATGGAGAGTTTAAAGCCCCACATGACATCCTTTGACTGCCCCTTGTCACACTTAACGTGTTGTGCGGACTTTAAACTTGACACAAAACTATTCTGAGTATGTTGTGTTAAGTTTAAAGTCCACACAACATGTCCAAATCCATCCTCATAAAATGTCTAAGTTACAACTTAGAGTTTTTATAACGGGATGCAATTCAGAGATTTTTCTCCGATCTGCATCTCCTTTGTTTGATTTTTTCTAACACTTGACAAATGACAAAGTGCCTAAGAGGAGAATTTTTCCATCTTGGCACATGGAGATTTATAAGTGCAGAAGTACAGATTTTTTCTGCAATTACACCAAGATGAATACATGAAATTTTTCTAACTCTGGGAAAATTTCTAAAAGTCAAATTTTTGCAGTTGTTTGCTAGATGTTTGAATCCTCCCCAGAGAAGAAGATGAAGTACAAATTTCAAGGTGTTGTTCCAGTGACTTCTGTAGAGTCTAACATTGACGACATCAAAGATACAGAGATTGGACATGTGGATATGTCTAAATTTTTAGAGAGGATAAATCAGCAACCAGTGCCATCTCACATGTAGTGCATTCTAAATAGTGATATTCACTTAGTCTCCACTTTCCCAGTGTCTGCATAGAACCCAAATTTTATATTGGCAATGATGGGGATATTTGACAAAGACACTAGAAGCATATTAGATGCAAATGGTAAGGTTATCATATAGTTGGATGCAGATTTCTTTGACACAGTCTTTAGGTCTCCAGATATTGTTGATTATGCCAATCTCACAATTGAAGATGCACAAAACCATTATGAAACTCATACAAAAAAGTGCAAGAGAATCATCAACACATGGTGGCTAAAAACTCCTAGGCCTGCAATCTCAAGATGGCCTAAGAAGATCTTCAGGAGTGAGTTTATCGATGAGGTTGATGATCTCATAACCCTCCTCAGCAAGGTAAAAGCTCTTCCCACTTCTAACACTTTTTAGGAATGGATATATTAGTAAATTCATGTCATAAAAAAAGGGGAATCATAAGATATGGTGGGGGCAACAGATCAGTGACTCCATTTGTGAACAACTGTCAAAGGTATCTACAACATTAAAGTTCTACATGACTTCATACTTGGTGTATGCTATTGCTTCTATGAAGCATTTTCCAGGGCTAACTTTAGAAGGAGACAAGAGGGTGATCCCTGTATATGAGTACTACCCCCAGTTAACCCTAAAAGAGAACATCAAACATTTTAGAAGGGTGAATGATCCATTCTTCTACAACTACATCTGCATGTTAGAGAAGGACCTTGAGAAGAAGAGAGTCTTAGATGAGGCATGGGAGTAGATGAAAAAGTTTGGATGTATCTTTTTACAATTCCCTACCTTCACTTACATCAGAGCTGGTTGTTTCAATGGACAACCATATATGATTTTGAGATATCTAGGGGATAGATTGATTTTAATGGAATTGTACAGATAGGTTATGGATGTACATATCAAGAAAGTTAGATCTCACAGGGGTGGATTTATGTTTTAATTTCAAATTGGTAGATATTCTATTTCTACAACTCCTAAAGCCAAAAAAATGGAGACAAAATTATAGTGGATTACCTTAAAGAGATACATGAAAAGATTGGATTTTGATTACCAAGGGATGAAGGACAAGATGAAAGGTAATTACACTCATGTCCATAAGGTTGAAGATGTTTGGGCCGAATGTTAGACTAAGGAAGATGTAAGGAGGATGGACTATAGTCAAATCTCTTTGGATCAAGTGATGAATTTTCAATTGGCTGATATCCTAGAGGATATGCAAGATGAAGGCAATATAGTTGAAGCTGTGTATATGGGCAATGAGATTACTGATACTCCTCTTCCTATAATTCAATGGTCACAAAAGGAGATGATCTCGGTAAGGGAAAGGTTTCATCCCATTCTTTCTAACACTAATGTCTGGCTACAGAAGAAAGGGATAAAATTGAAGCCATTTAAAATGGATTTGAGGAAGAGCAGACAGAGGGATCTGCAAGGAAGAGAGAGGAGCTAAGGAGAAAGAATAAAAAGGACACTCCTGCTAGTGGTAAAAATCCTAGGTATATTTTTAGAATAGGAGATAAAGGTAAGAAGAAGGAAAAGGAAGGAACATCTACACAACCAGATGTTGATCAAGAGGAGATAGCTGCAAATGAATCAAAAGAGATTCCTGTCAACTCTCAAGTTGAATCTACACAAGTGACACCTCCTCATTCCTCTCCTTTAGATTCAAGTGTTCAAACTCCTATGCCTCCTGTGTCATTTAGTGCACAATAGTTACCATCCGTTTCTACCAATCCTGAGTCATCTAATGTGTCAATACACTCTGTTCATTCATCCCCCTCTACACCTATTAATGAGTCATTGTTTGAGCTTCCCCATGATAACATTGATAATCTTTTTGGTTCTCTTTCATCCATACCTAGCTTGTCAAATGTTCCTACATCATTGATTGATTCAATTCCACAATCTGAGTTTGAGAAGTTTTTGTCTTCATCTTATTCCAAAGTGTCATTTGATGTTAACCCTTCTACTACGCAAACACAAACTCTAGCTATTATTGCCCATACTCCACTTGTATCTACACTAATACAAGATTCCTCCATTTCACCTGTGTCACAAGAACCTATAGTTACTCCCATGTCCTCCCAAACTTTGACGACATAAATAAGAGGTGATTCTTTTGTCCTTCCACGATGGCTTATGACATAGAAGTAAAAAATAAAGAAGCAAGCTGTGTCCCATGAAGATTTTGATTTTGGTCAGTTGGTTTTGGTAAATTCAAAAGTGACCGAGAAAGCCAAGACCCTATCTAGGGTTCTTATTGATATGTTAGATGATAAATATGCTGAGGTAGCTATGCCTCTATCTGACAAGAGTGTCACAGAAGTTCAGGCTTAAGATTACACTATATCAAAAGTTAAGCTCGGCAAGCAAACACGTGAAAGTGCAAAGGAAGATTTGCTAGCATAATTGTCCACATTGCTAGATAGATATGATAGAGACATATAAATCAAGGATCAACTCAAGGTACAAGTGGATCAGTTGAAATCAGTACTTTTGAAGCTAGCACAATCATCAAAGCAGGTAGAACTTGTTGAGTCCAGTACAAAGAATGAAGCCATTCAAAAGGCTGGGAGGGTTGGTACTAAGGGTGAGGTAGTTGATGTTTGGATTGAAAGAGTACTTGGCCAAGGTTCATAGCTAATAAAGTCATTAATTGAACTTTATAATGACCTTGGCAAGGTAGGAAAAGAGATTAGTTAGACACTTGAGATTCTTTCTCAAGATATGCAACTCATTGAACAAAATTTGGACTCATGGAATAAGCTGCGGGACTTCAAAATACAATTGTTGGTTAAGCATGGGGTAATCCCCAACTGAAAGAAATAGGTAGAATACAGTGAGGCCATGATTCACAAGAAAGAAATCATTGAAGGCCTGATTCAAGATTTGAACAAAGATTTGGAAAGAGGTGAAAGTAAAGCTTTGGATATTTTAGATGAGCTGACTGAGCTTCCTTGCCATATTCTAGATGATAACTAGCAAACACTCCTTGAAGATGTAGTCATTCAGGAGTTTGCCAACCTAATACAAAAAGAGATAGGAATAGAAGTTTTCACATTAGCTACAATTGACAGGTTGGCAGAATTCTAGATAACTCTGAATAGACTGCATAAGATATTGAATAAGCACAAGGGTGTGCCTGACACCCTCACGGATTCCATCACCTGAGTCCTTACCATCTCTGAACATGCACTGGGGCCTAAGAATAATGAATTCCAGGCCACCCTGAAGAGATACGAAGACTTTTTGGAGAAGGATCAAGATCATGAAGAAGTGTCTATAGATACTTAGTTTATTTTCCATGCTCTAGTTATGTATTTGTAATTTGTAGATGACAAACTCCATGTGTTTTGTAAAATTAGATTACATGAATTTGTGAGATAGAGTCCTAAGTCAATTAGAACTCTAATTTTGAATAAGTAAAATTAGTTGTAAATTCCCTATTTTTGCTCATAGCCTCTCCCTATAAATAAAGAGGGGCTCTTTTGTAATTAGTATCTTTTATCTATTGAAGTGAAGTGCTACCATTTTGAAGAGAAAATTGAAACTTTGAGTTCATATTGTAAATCATTTTTCAATTAATACAAAGAAAGAAAGTTGGTATCTAATCTTTGTCTTGGATCATGTTTGTGATGTTTTAGAATTGTTCTTACATCTATTCTATTACATTATCTTGTGTACATGGTTGAATTGTAGCATGGAATGAAGTGTTTAGAAGGTGCTCCAAATATGATTTTGTAGACTTTGGGCTGCAATATTATCTTTGGAATTGTGTTTATGTTTGTGATTGAGAAGACACTTGAAAGACTTTGAGCTTCTAGTTGTCTTTTATGTTCGTTTGATCTCATCATAGCATATAGTGAAGACTTTGGGCTGCACCTTAATCTATACTTTTTCAACTTCAAGCTCACATAAGAAGCAACTAAAGACTTTGTGCTTTTGTGGGTTTCTTGGTATTAACACATCCTGGTATCACTTTGATTATTCTTACATTTATTCAATTTGGATAATGGTTATTATTGTTCCAAAAAGTAGTTTTTAGTTTATCACACTTTGTAAGAATCAAGAGTTTGTAATTGAACATCTTTTCTGAAATAAGAGAAATAGATGATATGGTAACACCCAGAGGTTAATTTTAGTGTAAATAAATATATTTAAGTACTTGTTGATTTTAAAGGGCAATAAGAAGGGAGCCTCCCCTTGCTAAGAGGAGAGATTATATCTCATCACACTATGGTTGATATAACTATTTTGTTATCAGTTAGTTGATAACAAAATATTCACCCAACAATCACCAAGGGGATGACCTCAACTATGTGTTTTGGCATGGTATATAAACATTGTGAGAATCAAAAGACTCACTTCCACAGAAGGATGCCCTCCACCTAAGTAAAAACCCTTAGACCCTTGGTCCGTTGAGACTTATGTTTGGTTGGCATTTGGTTGGATGATTGGGACACCTCCATTCACAGATTGTCCCCTGTACCTTGCGTATATTGGGACACCCCCTAGAAAATTGTAAAGCCTAGTAAAGACCTTCGACCGTCATATCATACGGTGCATCGTTGTAGTAGGGGGAGAAGAGCTCATGCTATTACCTCTGTTGTTTAAGATAGGATAAACCTTGGGCAAGGCTTTAGTCTCCAAGGTAAGGGGTGCAAGGTGGTACATGACCTTGCATTCCCTATCTATCCAAGCAATGGTAAATGGTATCAAGGGGATGGAAATCACCATTATCTAATAGTGGAGATTGAAGTTGCACCTAAGTGAGTCCATGGTATATGACACTCCTTCTTGAATAAATCTAGGTTGTTCATGTGCTTGATGTGTTTTCTTTGTACAAAACCTGTATGAGCCATTATTAGCCTGAAGTGATTCGTACCAAATACCTTGTTGAGTTAAAATAGCCATTATGTCTTTTGTTTGCAAAGTCTCTTGCTAAAAAAATTAATTAACGCCAAAATCATCATTCAACTCACGGATTATAGAACTTTAGCACCTTAATCAAATCTATCAGCACCTTTAGTGTTTTTATCAACACTTCTATCATTATTGTTAGCACCTTTGGTCTCTGTCCCAATGCCTACTTCAAGCCTGTCTGCGCTTCTAGCACCTATCACAACACTTTGGGTTGACTTGTCAGTGCTCATGAAAACCAACTCAGTGCTTAAGTTATCGGGATTAGAGCTTCTATTTGATTGCACACTATTACCACAGTCTGACTATTTTGCCCAAAATAATGAAAAAAATAGACTTGACAAACCATAGAGCCAGATTTGGTAACCTGCAATGTTTCCATTTTTGGCACCCTATTAGACCACATTGATCGAAATCATTGATTTTACCCAAATTTGGCCATTTCAGTCTAATCCTATCCTTGTTAGTCTTGTTAGCACCTTTGGCGCATCTGTTAGTGCCTACCATCCTATTGTCAGTGCCTGCACTCTTTCTGTCGGTGCCTTCAGCTCATCTGTTAGCACTTTGGCTAATCTGTCAGTGCTTCTGGATTTTTTGTTAGCACCTTTATTTCTCTTGTTAGTGCTCCTATCTAACTTTTTGGTGCCTATGTTTTGACTATCAACGTTTACTTCTGATCTGTTAGGCTTCTATCTCATCTGTCAATGCCCACGTTTGCATCATTAGACAACTGAACCTAACGACCTCTTAATCACAAATCTAAACATCTTTAAGATTGTAGCAAACCTTTGAAGGTGACCTAAAGATCACTCATCCTCCACTTTGCCTAAGTCATCCTTTTTCAAAATCACTCAAATCTCATCATCATCCATTTTCAATTTGACCTTAGGAAACATTTGATTTATCAATCCCATTTGGGACCTACACACTTACCACATCAATTTCACCCATAATCAAATCAAATCTCTACCAAATTCCCAAATCTACCAAAACAAACCTCATCATCTCAAACTAAATTTAAATCAAATCAAATCCAATCATCCTTCAATCTATCTCAAATCAAAATTTCACTAAAGTAAATCTAGATCTTATATTTGTGCCCTAATTTTAATTAAGCTTGAGAACTTGTCTATCTTAAGTTTGTATAAATTAGCCCTATCAACCTTAGATAAATTAGTTTAGGATCTTAGACTACTCCTAAGTTAGTGGACTCTAATAATCCCATTTTGCTTGGTGTGTCTTGTCTACCCCAAGTAAAATAACCCTGTATCTCTCTTTTGCTTAGGCTCTTGTCTACCCTAAGTAAGCAAAGATACATCCTTTGTATCTGACAAGATCTAGATTTTCCTAAGCCTCTTTTGATTTGATATCCAAGCAATCCTTTGATCAACCATTTACCTAAGGTATTATCAAAATCATCCCTACCATCCTTTGATCATCAATTTTTATCCAAATTCACCCCTTTACCATCTCAAATCATCCTTCATCCATTAATCTATTCCAATTGGTCTAAAATCCTTAATCGTACAACTCATCCACTCCAACATCAACTCAAAGTCCCTTTTTGTATGCCACAAACAAGGTCACAAGCTAGGAGAAACCAAGAGATGGAACCAAATCTAGGCCATTTGGGATTCCTAATACCAATGAAAACAATGTCATAATTGATCTATTTGGAAATCAACCACAACCATTGCACAATCACAATCAAAACCCTGATCAAGAAGTCATGGACTTTACACAAGATCCAAGTGCTATGGATTTATTGGACCAAGTCCTAAAATTTGATCACAATAGATATTTGGACTTTTTGCGTCAAAATGGTTCCATAGTATCAACCCATCCCCCCACTAACACATCACAACCATCTACGTCCAACAATGCACCCAACACCTCTAAACAATCTATGTCAACATCAACATCGATCGCCACATCATCACCTATGTCAACATCTACCATATCCACGTCCATTCCACAAATCACTCTCAATATCCCAAACAATGCCACCTACACTAGTACTTCCACTAGTGTTCTCCAACCTGACCCAAACAACATTGTTTTCATATCTCAATTTCTTTCTCAACCACCAAATAACACATTTAACAACAACAATCCACAAACTTTTGCATTTACTTCCCAAATTACTTCCACATACACACAACCTCCTATTTACTAACCACCTACATCTACCTCCACTCAAAACACTAACCACACATTTCTACAACAACTTCAACACCTACAACTTCAACAACAACAACAACAAATACCACCAAACATCCTTCAACAACTCATTACCCAACAACAAAACCAAAACCAACAACAACAACAACCACCCAATTTCCTCCAACACTTCACCAATGTACAACAAACCAACATACCACAACCACCTACCACATATCTATCACAAGTCATCCACCAATTGATGCAAAGAGTGGATGACATACACCAAGGGCACAAAAGGAAACAATATTCCTTCACAGATATTTATCCATATCCTTTTGATCACTCTCTCAACATGCCACCCTTTCCTAAGAACTTTGAAACACCAAAATTTGACAAATGCAACTTGGGAAAGGAGACCCTTGAGAACACCTCAAGGAATTTTATATTTCTTTCTTAGAGGTCTCTTATGATGATACTTATCTCATAAGGTTTTTCCCTCAAAACTTATGAGGACAAGATATTGAATGGTTTGCACACCTTCCCCCTAGAATCAAAACATTTCATGAACTTGCACAAAAATTCATTAATCATGTTACATCCCGAATTTATGATTTAGCTTAATCTTATATTTGCATGGTAATCAGAATGATTAACCATAGTTTAATGATTAGATGTTAGTGGAAAATATTAGATTAATCATTGATTATGTGGATACTAACTAATGTTAGTTAGATGTGAAATTTCAAGTTGATATGATTATTTAATTATTATGATTTACAAATATGATGATGATACACTAATCATGATTTTATGGTGGTGAGTTTGATCAGGAAATTAATCATCCTTTGAAGATGGAAGCAGGGTATCATCTGAGAGGAAGAGATAGATGTCGGGAAAAGGGGTTAAACTACCATCTAAGTATCAAACTTTGTCCTTATGAATCCTTACTAATGGGGTGAGTTATGTCTCTCCTTGTTAGTCTGTTACTTTAACATTCTGATTTGTTAATTGGATTCTTCTCGACACCTTCAATGTCAATTTGACTAAATGTCGATGTTCGCAAGAACATCCATGTGAGTCGTTTGTCAATTTCAGCAAGTTGTCGAGGACTTCTTGATTCCATGTCTATTTTTGTATTATGATTTATGACTATTATATCTTGTTATATATATGTCTTACGGTGATTGATGCTTTAAGGGGGAGTGGTGCTCAACCCCGAAGTCACATTGTAAGTGTTATAAATGAAAGTAACACTACTTAAATGGAAATCTGATTCAAGATAAATTTCAGCAATCTTAAGTGTGCATTAACAATGGAAATTGTAACAAAACATAAAACCCACTACCGAAAAGATGTCAAACATGAAGAACTCAACACAATGACACGGTGTTTATGTGGAGAAAACCCTTGTGGGTAAAAAAATCTACCAGGAAAGAGGCACAAGTTTGTATTAATCTTAACAAGATTGTACAATACATCAACTACACAACTCTCTCCACAAGTCTTCAATCCGATAGCATTCTGATAGCACCTGAGTACCTAATATCTATATTTCAGCAACAAATACATGGCAAATACTTATATAGAAATGTTTTCCACTCCATTCTAGGCGTTCACCTTCTCTCTCCTGAGATTCTCCAACCTGTAAACATTAATTAGCATCTTACACTTGTCCAAAAACATCCATGCAAAGGTTG
Organism: Cunninghamia lanceolata; assembly: GCA_027924645.1. NCBI lineage: Eukaryota > Viridiplantae > Streptophyta > Pinopsida > Cupressales > Cupressaceae > Cunninghamia > Cunninghamia lanceolata. The sequence continues at coordinate 25,917,250 of BSBN01000261.1, read as the reverse complement.
GGGGCCCAAGACTAAATCTGGCCTTTTACAACATCTTATGATACATCATAACCATCCTATATTCCACAAAAGAGTCTCTTTCCAAGATAGGAATCTTGGGCTAAATATAGCAAATATACAATTAACATATCCGTCATATGTGTCATAGAATCTCAAAATCTTATGACAACTTGCAGCTGTCATAGATTCACTTACCAAACATTATGATAGTTGTCATACATGCCAAAAATAGTATATTCTCCAAGGAAGCACACCTACCCTCATTTACTTTGAGTTTTTACATTTTCCAATAGTAAAAGTCACTCCATAATTACCTCTGATTACTCTAAAATTACCCCTGCTAGTGAAACTCATACATCTCCTCATGGATAATTACAAATTACATATAATAAATGGAATAAATACAATATTGGGATTTACAAGGTTAATGGCACCTAATCCCAACATTCTCCCACTTGACATTATACATTGTAAATCAACCCATAGAAAATCAAATGAAAAATAATCAGGCACTAGAAACAAGGCCCATGGCCTCTCTGCACCATATGAACTTCTCTATGCTCACATGCTTGGTCAATGAATTTGCAACATTCTCTTGAGTGTTTATCTTCTTCATCTCAATCTCTCCATTTTCAACCAACTCTCAAACAAAGTGATATTGAACATCAACATGCTTAGTCCGAGCATGATACATGGGATTCTTGGCCAAATAGATAGCACTCTGGCTATCACAACCAATTTGAATGATCCTGCAATCAAAACCAATACTTGTACACAGTCTCCTCAACCAAACTACCTCCTTACAGACATGAGTAGCAGCCATATACCCTACTTCTGTGGTGGACAAAGCAATTGTGGGCTGCCTCTTATTGATCCAACTCACTGCACCTCCAAACAGAGTAAACACATAGCCCCTAGTGGACCTTCGACTATTCAAGTCACTTGCCCAATCTGCATCAACAAAACCCTATATGTCCAAAGATTTATTAGCACTATAAATACTAGAATAAACCAAACAATGATCAGGAGTACCTTCAAGATATTTAAACACCATCTTTGCATAATTCCAATGCTGTCTACCAGGGTTAGACATAAATCTGCTCAAAACTCCCACTGCTTGGGCAATATCTGGTCTAGTGCAAACCATTGCATACATCAAACTCCCTACAACACTAGCATATGGCACATTAGACATATCCTGAAGATCATCCTCAATCTTTGGACACATATCTAATGAAATCTTAGTACTAATAGGTAAAGGAACTCTAACTGGGTTACAGTCCTGCAAACTAAACCTTTGCAAAATAGTATTCACATACTTACTTTGTGACAACCAAAGCTTTCTGTTAACTCTATCCCTCTTGATCTCCATTCCCAAAATATACCTTGCAGCACTAAGATCCTTCATCTCAAATGCACCTAAAAGTTGGGCTTTAAGCTCACTGATCATACCCTTAGTACTGACTGATCATACCCTTAGTATTGCTGAAAAACAACATGTCATCAACATACAAAGCAATAACCAGTATAGAATCATCAATACAATGAATGTAAACACAGTGATCCTCCTCACTTCTAACAAAACCCAATTTCAAAAAAATGACTCAAACTTTTGATACCACATTATGGGGGACTGTTTCAAACCATAAAGAGACCTCTTCAACCTGCAAACCCAATGTTCTTTTCCTTTTACCTCAAAACCTGTAGGCTGTTGCATATAAATTTCTTCTTCAAGATCTCCATGCAAGAACACAGTCTTAACATCCATTTGCTCAATCTTCCAATCATAAGCTGCAGCAATGGATAAGAGAAATCTAATAGAAGTTAATTTAGCAACAGGAGAGAATATCTCACCAAAATCAACTCCCTCTCTTTGGGAGTAGCCCTTGGCTACCAGTCTAGCCTTGTACTTCTCTAATGACCCATTTGCTCCAAACTTCTTCTTGAAGACCCCCTTACATCCTATGGCCTTTCTTCCTTTGGGCAAATGAACAAGATCCCAGGTGTTACAAGAGTCTAAAGCCATCATCTCCTCCTGCATGGCTAGCTGCCAAGACTCACTATCATCTATAGAAATAGCTTCCCTGTAGGATCTAGGTTCATCGTTAGTACTCAATAAAGCATATACAAAATGGAAATTTGGTGGGCTATACCTATCAACTAGATTCTATTGTCTTGTGGATCTCCTCAAGGGTGGAGTAAGAGACTACTCATTCTTCTGCATGATCATCTGCACCAACTTCTTCTGTAACAATAGACTCATCTTCATTAGAACTACTTGAATCTTCTTCTTCTTCACCCCCCAATCCATCATTTTGTTCTTCCTGAGGTGTATCTTGTTGCTCTAAATCAAAGTGTACCTTCTTTACCTTTTTTCTTTTTGTTTTGGCTGCTCAGGTTCAGAAATAGCTCTAAGTTCCCTGAAAATAACATCTCTAGAAAAGATAATCCTATGAGTTAGTGGATTCCAAAGCTTATATCCTTTCACATTATCACCATATCCAATGAATGCACACTTTTCAGCTTTTGGATCCAACTTAGATCACTTTTCATTAGGCACATGAACAAAAGCCTCGTAGCCAAAAACCTTTACATGTGAAACAAAAGGTTTCTTACCTATCCACACTTCATAAGGTGTCGAATCAAGAGCCTTACAAGGAGATCTGTTTATCAAGTAGCAAGCACTACACACAGCCTTTGCCCAAAAGCATTTTTCCAACTGTCCGTCACTAAGCATACTTCTGGCTCTTTTCATAATTGTTTGGTTCATCCTTTTTGCAACACTATTCTACTGTGGTGTATACGGAGTTGTCTTTTGTCTGATTATACCTACATTCTTGCAAAACTCATCAAATTCCTTAGAGCAATATTCCCCTCCATTGTCAGATCTTAATATTTTTTATCTTTAAACCTAATTGGTTCTCTACTAAGACTTTGAATTCCTTAAACTTAGTGAAAACTTCAGATTTCTGCTTCATAAAATAAATCCATGTAAATCTAGATACATCATCAATGAAGGTTACAAAATAATGAGATTTTCTGATAGATTCATTATCCACAGGTCCAAATACATCCGTATGAATAATTTCTAACTTCTCTTTTGCTCTATTACTTCTTGAAGGAAATGATTTTATGTTTTGTTTACCAAACACACAATGCTCACAAAAATCAAAGTGCTCATCAGAATAAGAGAAACCGTCCAACAATTCTTTATTCTTAATAGTTTTTAATACATTATTACTTGTGTGGCCCAATCTACGGTGCCAAAACATACAAGTGTTTTCCGAAGCCTCAGAAACATAAGAGGCATTACAAATTGTAGTGACTTTAAGCTTAAACAAGTTCCCAAATCTCTTCCCTTTTGCTACCACCAAGTTCTCTCTCACCAATCTGCAACCATGCTTGTCAAATGTCACATGCATTCCCAAATCATTCAACTTCGAAACCAAAATTAGATTTCTGGCTAGTCCAGGAACATGCAAAACACCTGGGAGGGTTTTAATCCTCCCATCACTGAAACACAATAATACCTTTCCTTTCCCGACAATCGGATATGAAGAGTTGTCACCAAGGTAGATATTACCTCCATCATATTCTTAATATGTAGAGAACCATTCCTTATGCAGGGTCATATGAAATGACCATCCTAAGTCAACCAACCAATGATCATTAGAAACAAGATTACATGCAGAAAGTAAAACATCTTCACCTACAATCAAGGACTTATCCGAAGTACTCTCCCACTATTTCTTTTGGTTTCTGCACTCCTTTACATGTCCCCTTTTACTATAGTTCTAACACTTAACTCTATTCTTTTTACCAGGAGTTTTAGACTAGCCCTTGGACTTGTCCTTAGCCCCTTTCTGATCTCCTTTAGGTCCCCTTTCCTTAGACCTTCCCCTAACACTGAGAGCATCCCCTGAACTATCCAAACTCTTCTTCCTCAATTCCTGTGACAGTAGCACTGAAACAAGAGCATCCAACTTCAGATCCGCAAGGTTTGTAGTGATAGCAAGGATAACATTCTCCCAAGACTCAGGTAAAGAAAAAGAATAAAGAAGTAAGATACATTTATCTTCCTTACTAACCTCAACATCTACTGATTCAAGCTGACCCAATAACAAATTAAAAGAATTTAAATGCTCTACATCTGATTCACCTTCTCGCATTTTCATGGAAAACAATTTTCTTTTTAAAGAAAGTTTATTTACCATAATCTTCACTTGATAGATCTCACCCAACTAATTCCATAACTTGTGTAAAATCTCCTCCTTTGCTACATTCAATAGGATATAGTCTAAAAGACACAACCAGATGGTTCCTCGTGCCTTCTTATCCAATCTATCCCACTCATCTTGAAAGACATCATCAAGTTTCTTCTCTTTTTGAACATCCAACCATTGGTTTCTTTCTTCCAACAAATTTTCCATTTTTATCTTCCACAACTCATACCTCGTTCCGTTGAACTTCTCAATGTCCAATCGAGAGGTTGATGCAACGGTGGATGCAACCATAATAACAACACAAGATCTACAAAATAAACACAACCAAATCTCCCACTGTAGCTACAACTTCCACACTACCACCCAAGAGTCAAAGCTAGCCAGACTCTGATACCAAATATTAGGAATGAAAGCAACACTACTTCAATAGAAATTTGATTCAAGATAAATTTCAGCAATCTTAAGTGTGCATTAACAATGGAGATTGTAACAAAACATAAGACCCACTATAGAAAAGATGTCAACCATGAAGAAATCAACACAATGACACAATGTTTAAGTGAAGAAAACCCTTGCAGGTAAAAAACTCCACCAGGAAAGAGGCACAAGTTTGTATTAATCTTAACAAGATTGTACAATACCATCAACTACACAACTCTCTCCACAAGTCTTCAATCCGACAACATTTCAGCAGCACCTGAGTACCTAAAATTTGTATTTCAGAAACAAATACATGGAAAATACTTATACAAATATTTTCCACTCCATTCTAGGTGTTCATCTTCTTTCTCCTAAGATTCTCTAACCTGTAAACATTAATTAGCATCTTACAAGCATCTTACACTTGTCCAAAAACATCCATACAAAGGTTGGGGGCCCAAGACTAAATCTGGTCTCTTGCAACATCTTATGATGTGTCATAACCATCATAGATTCCATAGATGAGTATCTTTCGAAGATAGGAACCTTGGGCTAAATATAGCAAATATACAACTAACATATCTGTCATATGCGTCATAGAATCTCAGAATCTTATGACAACATACAATTGCCATAGATTCACTTACCAAACATTATGACAGTTGTCATACATGCCAACAATAGTATATTCTCCAAGGGAGCATGCCTACCCTCATTTACTTTGAGTTTTTACATTTGCCAATAGTAAAAGTCACTCCATAATTACCTCCAGTTACTCTGAAATTACCCCTACCAGTGAAACTAGTACATCTCCTCATGGATAATTATAAATTACATATAATAAATAGAATAAATACAATATTGGGATTTACAAGGTTAATGGCACCTTATCCCAACAGTAAGAATGAGTTATTTTCTAATGGTGTTGATATTACTAACACCTTGGTTAATTTGATAACCCTTAAATCTTATATAAGGGAATAAATAATCTATATTAGTTACTATTGTCTTAACCTTTTAAGAGGTCGAACATGTCTTAGTAACCACATTTTATTCTATTAGATTTTGATCATGTTTTTTAGTGGCACTTGGCCAACCACCACCTGTGAGGAGTGGGGAGTGGAGTGGAGGCTAAATGTCTCCTAAACTTCTGCCTTATTTGCGAACATTAAGCCATGCATAAACTATTTTTGTTAGGCATGCAAGGTATTAGTTGATATTAGTTTTGAAAAAAAGAGTCTTTGGCTTTTGTTTTTGCATGTTATGTGATTCTTGTTGGGTAGGAATTAGGTAGAAAAGATTATCTCTGGAGAGGTTGGAGATATCACTGCTACATGAGTAGCATAGAAAGAAGTGGAAACTATATACACCTAAAAATGGCATGACTCTACTTAAATAAATATTTTAAATATTTATTTCATTCTTCACATTCCTCTATCAATAAATAAATAAATTTATTTATTTATTTGATTCATCCCCTCTCATTTAATTAAATAAATTACATTTTATTTAATTAATTAAATTCATCTACTCCATTCTTCTAAATAATTAAATAATTTTAATTATTTAATTAAAACCTTTTATTCTTCCAAATTTAAATAAAATGCAAATTTTATTTAAATAAAGTCTAAATTCTCCACTAAATAAAATATATTTTTATATTTTATTTTATTCTTCAAATATCTTCACAAAAATAAAATATATTCTTATATTTTATTCCTCTCATTTATCTACAAAATAATTAAATAATAAATCTTTTTATTTAATTATGCCTTCTTATCTTCACAAAAATCATTCTTATCTTCCAAAAATACTTTCCTCTTGTCACATAAAAGCAAAAGCTGAGTTACAAAAGCAAAATCAGTTTTAAAGCATCTTTAAAGCAAATCTTCTCTTAAATTAGAAAAATAAATTCTAATTTAAGAAAATCAAATCTCATCCTCATCAAGAGAGGAGTTAACTCAACAAGGCTGCTTTTCAAATGACATGTGTCCTTCTTCCATTTGTTGCATGTTCCTCAACAATCGTCCTCTGTTGATTTTCTCGTTTCTTCTCAACCATTGATCTTCCCTCACCTTTTTTCTATAAATACCACCCTCTCCTTCTTCATTTGATATATCGATCATTGTGCAAACTTATGCTGCAGAGATACCGGCGCACCTTTGGCACCCCCATTTCCTTAAGCACTTCATATCCATTTGTTAGTGTGCTTGGAGCTCATCTTCAACCACACGAATATCATAGCCATTCTGTCTTTGTCATCTTCAACAAGCAAGGGAGCAAAAATGCTTCTGAGGGCTTCACCATCAAGATCAAGAATAGATAGGCGAGCAATGGAAAACGATAGGTAAAGAGGTTGTAAGTATATCATTTGTGCTTGTTTTAATCTTCTTTGCTTTCAACTTCCATTGCTGTTTGGGTTTTGTTTTCATTGATTTGATTAACCTATTTTCCCCCTCACATAAACTTACCATTGTGTAGGCATAAGAGCCCCACAATAATATAAACCGTACGACTGAGACTACCTACAGGTATGAACTTAGACTTATCGAATTGAATTTGATAATCTATTGTGGTTATGGTTGTTCAAATGTTTCATCTTGATACCAAAGGGTGTCGATGGTGTCGACCCATGAATATCATATGCTATTATCTTATGGCTTTCGAGGCCATTTAAGCTACGAAGTTTAATTTTGTGTTTTAATGTAGGTTTAAACTATTGTTATAAGTTTCTAAGGTTGCACATTCCTTTTTGTATTATTAATATGAATCATCGCTATGGTGATACTTGGCCAGCTTGGAGGTCAAAACCTATGCACTGTAAACTTATGATTCTTACCGTGTGCCGTATGGCAAGGTTTTAAACCACCTTAATATCTTTGTATCATCCTGTCATTGTTATGATGACTATGTAAAACTAAGAAGGCGCTATATCATTATAGATGTGTAGAACCTGAAAGGGCTATCAACTTATGATAAACTATTATCGAGCCTTGAATACTTTTTATTAATTCTTTCTTATGACTGTTCAACAGTCACGAAGGCATGAAAACTTGGTATTCTTTAAAGAGCCCATTAGGGCGACAATGTTTAATGAGTATGTGAAGGCCAAGGATATCAGCTTATGATATTGATACCACAATGCCATGCATATAGTAACAAGTATGCCTGAACCATATTATATACTATTGACTACTCTAGTCTTAATGGAAAATTTGAGTATGTGTCGTGTGCACTCAACATTATAACTTATCAACTTGAAGTAAATGATGTCAACCTTCGACTATTTTTGCATTGGTATCCTTTGTGCATGTAATGTATATTGATGCTATAATGATTCCCTATGGAAATGGGAAGGATAATATAGACATATCGATGTCTTCTTGGCAGCCATGAGTGCGTGCCATATTCCCTATGGGAAAGATAACCTTTTGATACGTTCTTTTACAAGAATAAACCCTATGTTACTATAAACTTTGTTGTATAAAAGTAAGTGAATGCCACCTTTACAAATGGAAAATATTCTTATTTAAGTATATGGAATCAAGAGGGTCTCTTGAGATAGAACCTTTTAAAAGGGGAAGGACTCTATGAGTCATTGCAAGTACTCCTTTTGACATTACATTTTGAATGTAAGCCTTGGAATTAGGTAAATAAAGTAAACACCAACCAGGTAAGGTTAAGTGTTAAAAACATGAATGAACCTATTTCTTTATGAAAGTGTGGGACAGTGTGACATGGAGTCACAAGTTCCTTGTTGCCTAAGCAATGAGACCCTTGGGAATGGGTTTTCAAAACAAGAGTTGAATGTCCAAGGAATGGACTAAGATGTTTTAAGCTTATTTATCCCAGACCAAGAAAGGTCAAATTATGTTATTGTAGGACATGACATCTTATAAGTCGAGTTGAGGTGGTGGACATACGATGACATTCATTGCATAACATAAATGTATGTAAATCTTTGGCCAAAGTAATACATCCGTATCTGCATGCATTGTCAGTCCATAGTGCTCTAGGTCGCATAATGTCTCCAGTAGTGTCATGCATAGTTAGAGTGGATCTATAGTTGTGTGACCATGAGGCATTGTGAAGGACACAACACCAGATACTCAGATGGATAACCTAACGGTTCCTTATATCTATACCTTCTATGAAGGGTAGGGCCTCTTCCAGGAAGGAAGTTGTGCGGGGGACTGTCGATCTATGGTTGGAGGAAAAGCACTCAGATTATGCTCTCCTTCCTAAGCAAAAGACAAGATGAGGCTTATGAAAACAGATGTCATATGCTCCAAATGCTGTAGTTTTCTTTATATGACTTGATAGTCAGTTATTGTATATAATTTAATATTTGATTCCTTGAGCATAGCTTTGTACATGCATAGTGAAGGTTATTCACTAATGAGATATAATAGGATATTATAATTTAAGTTTTGTTATATTATGGTTAAGAATAACATGCTTAATTATTGTGATGATAATGATTCATTCTTGTTTAACTATGATTTGGATAATCATAATGTATTCTAATTCTTAGTTAAGATGAATACTTATATTAATTTATGAGCATTATGGAATGTGATATTGTTACATATGGTATCAGAGCCAGGTTCAATATATGGAGCTATGAGCTCACTACTTGATGATTATTTCATCCAACAAATTAATAGATGGTAATGTTTGGATGTTCTATGCTAGAATGGTAAGAATTAGAACAACACCTAGAAAGAAGGTAACAGAAAATGGACGTTACCTATGTTATCAAAAGTTCTTGAGGGAATGAGCCTCAAGAATGAAATGACTTGAATAGACTAGTTGCTTAGTAGGAGCATGTTTGACTGATGAGGAGACCTTCACTGATGGCGTAAAATGCATCAAGCAGGAGTTGAGGAAAGCAGTTAGTAATGCTGCTCCTAGTGCTAATGATGCATCAACAGAACTCTCTGCACCTAAAGCACCGGTTGTCGAAAACAATCCTAAGGATTATGATGTAACCAAGGAGGTTGTGAAAGAGTACTTGCATGTATGTCCACTTCCTAAAACTGAAATGATAAACCTCAAAGTTGAGAAATGAACATGGGAAGTTATCCCAAACTAAAAGTGACTTGTAGTAGCAAGATGTAAACAAAATTTTGTAGTTTTGAGAAGGATTATATGTAATCCGTGGAAAATTATAATGCAATTGAAAAAGAAAATTCTGGCAAATCTTTCCTTTCTTGTTAAAGATTACATGAATGAGAATAGATTTATGTTATAAATGGATTCAATGATATGGAAAAGTAATCCATGATTAATTTGCAAAGTTTAGGAAGAAGTAGATTACAGAAAGGTTTAGTTAAGAACTAGGATGGAAGATAGCTAGGATGAAGGGAAACCTTTAGGGCACTCCAAATCTAAACTTGACTGGATCATTGCTTTGCTTCAAGAAACAAGAGCGAGAGTAGGAACTCTTGAGCAAGAGGTCAGGGATCGACAATGACCCAGGTAGGATGCCTATGATGGGGGTGATGACGAGGTACGTCATAATGACACCACCAAAAGTGAGTACAAAGAGAATAACTTTGAGGCTAGACAAGAAGTGGATAGAAGGATTCATATGGCTTTGGAATTGTCCCAAGAGATGAAAAAGGTCATGCCTCCCAAATTTGATGGATCCATAAGCGGAGATACCATGGAGGCATGGCTTATAGAAATGGAAAAGTATTTTGAAATTAGAAACTATAATGAGATCACTAAATCTGTATGGGGAGCATTCCAGCTAGCAGGTGAAGCATCCACATGGTGGATGAATAAAAAGATGGAACTAGGCTTGAGGTCTACAAGCCTTACCTAGGATAGGGTCGTGGAACTCTTTAGGCAAAGATGGTTGCCTCAGCTGTTCTATGACCGGAAGCTTATAGATTTTTAGAATTTGAAATAGGCTAATTTATCTATAAATGAATATTGGGAAAAGTTCACCCGCCTGCTTAAGTATGTGCTGCAGTACCAAAAGGATGAGAGATTCCACATTCGGCTATTATAATAGGATTGAATGCCCAGATTGGGGGTGAGGTTGATGTACATGGTCCTACTTCAATGGACTAGGTCTATGAGAAGGCCATCAAACAGGAACAAAAACTAAAATCTATGTTAGCTTATAAAGAAAGGAACCAAAAGAGATATAATTGGTCCCAATCCTCTCAATCCTCTAAGAAAAAAGGGAGAGAGTAGAATTTTACTGAGAAAAATGATAAAAGGGCCAAGCATAAGCAAACTGAGTCCAAAGGGGAGAATAAGGGAAATAATCACTCTAAGAGAAATGGAGACAATTCTGGGAAATTGTAGGAGAGGCGAGGACCTGTGGGAGGGTGCTACACATGTGGTGGAGATCATTACACCAATCAGTGTCCTAACAAATGTAGGGAGTACAACCACAGGGAAACCCTTTACACTCTCAGTAGGCAACATTCTAGCAACACATTCATCTAGCCTTAGACAACAGGCAAGCTGAATACCAAATAAATCCCATTGCAACATGTATTTAATCCAGTTTTCTGATTTTAGTTTTGATTGGTATTGGTGCCATTGAATGTTTTGTTTCCCCTAAAATTGTAAGCAAAATTCCTAGAAAAGCTAGATTCATGGCAAACACATGGTTAGTAGAATATGCAAATCAAACCAAGGCTCAGGTAGAGCAATGCCTGTTTGAGGCTAGGGTTGAACTTCCAAGTTTCTCTATAGAAGTAAATCTTTATATAGCCCCACTAGCCTTTGATGATGTTATCCTTGGAATAAATTGGTTATGGAGACATCGAGCCAAAGTGGACTATTATGCCAAAATAGTAGAATGTCTTGACGACTTTGGAAACAAAACTTTTCTACAAGGAAACCCTAGGGAAGTAAAACTAAGACAAATTTTTGTTCTGCAGATGAAAAGAGCTCAAAGAAAGGGATGCTAGCTTTTTGCTATCAAAATGGAAAAACTAAATGAGTTTAAGAAAACCAATTTTTGAGATGATTTAATGTTTTACGAATGTCAAAAACTCAATGAAGTTGGGAAAAAGGAGTCCATAGATTAGGAGAGATCAGATATGGACATGTATCCTTTCCTTAGAAATTTTGAGGATGTATTTCCAAATGAGATGCCAAGATTAGCTCCTAAAAGAGCCTTTGAATTCTCTATTGATATTATTCCAAGGTCGGAACCTATCTATAAAGCCTGCTACAGAATGACCACTACAGAGCTAATGGAGCTAAAGGCTCAATTATAGGAATTGTTGGATAAGGGATTGATTAGACCCAGTGTGTCACCCTAGGGAGCACCAGTTATATTTGTGAAAAAGAAAGATGGCACTTTGCAGTTATGCATAGATTACCGCATGTTGAATAAAGCTTCAATTAAGAATAAATACCCACTACCTCGCATTGATGATCTTTTCGATCAAATGAAAGGTGCAACTGTGTTTTCCAAGATTGATCTTTGGTCTGGTTATCACCAATTGAGGTTAAAGGATGAGGACATCCATAAAACAACCTTCAAAACAAGGTATGGGAATTATGAGTTTACTATCCTACCTTTTGGATTAACGAATGCATCGATGAAATTTATGAATCTAATGAATAGTGTGTTCAGGGATTGTTTGGACAAATTTGTCCTAGTGTTTCTTGATGACATTTTGATTTATTCTAAGAATGAAAAAGAGCACCTTCAACATCTAAGAATTGTTCTTTAGAGGTTGAGAGAGCATAAACTGTATGGCAAGCTCTCTAAGTGTACTTTCTTTCAAAAGGAAGTACATTATTTGGACCACATAATTTTAGCTAAGGGAATAACTGTGGACCCAACTAAAATTAAGGCTATTTTGGAATGGTCGATAACAAGAAATGTTCATGAGGTCCAAATTTTCATGGGCCTTGCAGGTTATTATGGGAAGTTTGTGAAATTTTTTTCAAAAATTACATACCCCATAACTTCCTTGCAGAGAAAACAAAAGAGATTTGAGTGGTCATAAAAGTGCCAGGAGGCCTTTGACCCACTGAAGGAAAAATTGACTTCAGCACCAATTTTGAAGGCACCTAACCCAGAGGGTTAATTTGTAGTCATTACTGATGCCTCAGGGGAAGGCTTAGGTGGTGTACTAGTCCAAGATGGAAAAGTCATTACGTATGAATCCCAAAAACTAAAAACTTATGAACAAAACTATGCTCCACATGATTTGGAACTGGCATCAGTCATTCATGCACTAAAAATGTGGAGACACTACTTGCTCGAAAAACCCTTTGAGCTGAAAATAGACCATCAAGGGCTCAAATATCTATTTACTCAACCACATCTTAATGCTCGTCAAATAAGATGGTTGGAATTCATCTCGGATTATGATTTCGAGATTAAATATATTCAAGGAAAGAAAAATTGAGTGGTAGATGCCCTAAGTAGGAGAAGACACATCTCCTCAATGATCTCCATACATTATGATTTTAGGAATTAGGTACTATAGAAATCCAAGGGAGATGATTTTTACAAGCAGGTAAAATAGGTCCTTGTGGAAAACCCCCAGAATCCAAGATATGATGAATTTAACCTTGAACCAGATGGGTTATTAAGGTTTAAAGGTAGGATGTATGTACCTAACTCTATAGAGTTAGGGAATATGGTGTGGAAGGAGGTTCATTCCGCACCGTATCCTGGACATCTTGGAGTAACAAAGTTAATTGCTAATGTGAAACACCTATATTTCTGGAAAGGAATGAAGAGGGATGCTGTAAATTTTGTAGCTACATGTATAGAATTCCAGAGGGTGAAGGTAGAACATGATCACCTAGTAGGACTCTTATACCCTCATGAAATTCCTGAGTGGAAATGGTAAATTATAAGCATGGACTTTGTACAAGGGCTTCCTATGTCAAGGAACATGCACAATGCTATTTTGATTGTGGTGGATAGACTCACCAAAGCCACTCATTTTATACCTAGGAACTTGATGGATGGGGCACCTGTCATAGTGCATAAATTTGTTCAAAAGATTTTCAAATTGCATGGCATTCTTGAGGAGATTATCTTAGATAGGGATGCATGAATGAAATCAAGGTTTTGGCAAACCTTATTCTCTTCACTTAGAACCTAGTTAAATATAAGCTCTACTTGTCATCCTGAAATAGATGGCCAAATTGAGAGGGTAAACCAAGTACTAGAGGATTTATTGAGAATGTTTGGTATGGACCAGCAATACAAATGGGAAGATTACCTTCCTCTAGTGGAATTTGCCTATTAATAATTCCTCACTCTGCTATTAAGATGGCTCCATTTGAAACATTATATGGAAGAAAGTGCTGAACCCCTATAGGTTGGGATAAGCTAGAAGATAGGGTTAGCCTTGGTCCAGAAATGCTGTTAGAAATGGAAGAGCAGGTCCATCTGATTAAGAAAATGTTGGAATTGGTTTGGACAACTAAGAGGGGGGGTGAATCAGTTGTTACACAAATTAAACTTTTCTTCTTGTAATATTCTTTTACAACTTCTAATCAAATTAATGATATGAACATTAAAGAATGAATCAATAACACATGAGCAAAAACATAAGTAACACACTTAACACCAAGATTTTTGATGTGGAAACCCAGTTAAGGGAAAAACCATGGTGGGGTTAACCCCCAAAGATTATACTCTGTTAAAAGTATTACAAAGGGGAATGCACATGCATTCAGGCTCACATCCCAAAGCTCACTGCTCAAAGAAGGCTTACTGCCTACAAAAGGTTCACTACCTATAGGAAGAAGATTACAATGAAATTGAACTAATAATTACCATCTATCAATGCAATGCTTCAGTTCTGATTAAACACAAAATACTAACTTGATACACTTCATCTTCACTCTACCCTTTTTACTGTTCTGCTAACATCTGAATCTTAGATCTCTGCTCTTTTCACACTTATTCCATAGTCACATCACACACACCCCCAAATCATTCAAATCCATTGGCTATACATAGCCGCATCCAGATCTTCAACCACTTTTTAGTCAGCTTCAAGAACACTTAGAACTTTATTGAAAATTCTGCTCTGTCGGCTAAATCCATGTACACTTGTAACGTGGACCAAAACTTGCACTCACAAATCATTAATCAGGTTAGCTACTATCACTGATCATCACAACTTGTCCAACCGACAACTTCCATACATCTAGAACCAAGATCAATTACAAGGTCGGCTTGTTTTTCTTCTACTTGCTTTGTCAAACTGTTAACCCGATACTCAGATGCTAATAACTATTGAATCCTTCATCACCGAAGGCCAAAACTCTAGATTTAGATTATGCTGACAATGCTTATGACTCCCTCAGATCCGTAACAAACTCTGATCTACCCCTGGGGATATCTAGACCAAGATACCGAACCCTGTCACACACTATGTTCTTGACTTCCCGGACTTAGACAAATCTTCAATCCAATTTCTAGTATGGGCAAATTATGCAATACAGATGTGTAGTATAGACTTAGTTGCCATCAATGACAACACTTATCATGCCTAGCAGTGTCTCTTTCCAACAATCTCCCCCTTTGGCATTGATGGCAACACTTAGTGAAAAATGACTAAGTGTCGGAATAACTCCCCCTTTGCTTGTGCTCCATACTGTTGTTCACACTGCTTTCTGGTGCTCCCCCTTTGCTAGATTCTTCATTTTTCACTATTCTTCACTCCCCCTTTGACATGAATGGCAAAGGGTGGGATCCACAATCACTAATCATGCAAAAATTCTGTATATAAGGCCGCATATGTACAAACAGTCCATATGTGATATTTACATATATTTAAGGATCTCTGCAAAAGTAATCTTTAACTGTACAAATTCAGTGGCCCAACCTCTCTTCATACCATCCAAAATTGAAATGTGTCCACTCAGTAGAAATGTATATGCTTCTTCTTTCCTTAGATCTAAGGGATCACTTGCCTGGGCAGTACTTTGGGCCTCTGACGAAGTATTAAACATTGTTTCCAACTTAGGGGTAATTAGTCCCCAGAGCTCACCCATTCTTTCCATAATGTTGTTCTTTTATTTGATAAGCTTCTTTATTTCATATGTTAGGCTAATTGCTTGACATTCTTGGCTCACTGGAGATATTGTTAAAGGATCAAAACTTTGAGATAGGTCTAGCAGCTTTTTCTCCATCTCCTTTATCTTTTTTCAATATCCTCTACTACTTTGGGCCATGATAAACAAAACTTATATACATCACCACCATCTTTAAGAGAATTTTCAATACTCTTTATACCAATATCAAGTGTTTTTCTATCATTATCTATAAGGCCTTTTAGTTCACTAAACCTCTTATCCAAAAATTCTTTCTAGACCTTTACTTCGGCTGACTTCTCAAAAGACTCAAAATTTGTATTTACAAAATGCACAAGATTTTTCAAATTACCAGAAGGAGAATTAGATGTATTTTTCTAATATGTGGGCATGATCTTCTCTAGTATTCTAGATGCTAGGCCTGTCAACTCACTATTTTCTATGTGAGACTTCAACATTTTCTCCCTTGCCTTGGCCTATGTAAATGATGATATCTTCAGCATTTGGTCCAGAGAGAGAGTGTCCAAATTGATTGGTCCTTGTATCAATTCCAGCTCATCTAACTCTAGCATCTCCTTGTTGAGAAAACTCTGCATTGCATCTGTAGTGTCTCTTGCCACACTTTCTATTTCAGTTTCCTTCCCTTGTGCTTTGTCAGTGGCAGCAAGCGGATTGTCCTGGTTCGGTGCATTAGCACCATCTTCTTCTGCTAGTTCTTCTTTTCCCTTTGCTTTTTCCTCTTCCTTCTCTTTCTCTCTTTCTTCCTCTTTTTCTTGGTCCTTTTTGGAGTCATCAGTAGCAGGAGGATTTAGAGGATCACGGCCAACATTTGCTTCTTCTATCAATACTTCCTCTTCTTCTTTTTGCACTTCCTCTTCTGAAACAGAGGGGTCATCAACCTCAGTTTGTTGTTCACTGATGTTTACTATTTCAACATCCAGAATCGATGAATCAATCCCATCATCTGTCTCCTCATAGGTTTGCTTTAGAGGATCTAGAGTATCACCTTGGTTATCATTTGCCTTTTTAATCTCTTCTTCTTGAGCTTCTTGTTCTGGAGCTGAAGGATTATCTTCCTCAACTTGTTCCTTTGAAACAATATAGTATTTATTTTTATCTAGGGCCTTCCTCAAAATTTCCTCTATTTCCTTTGCAACTTCCTTAGTTTCACCAAGCATTAGCTTGTTCATCCGGACCTTGCTTCTGAATTTCTCCTTAACTTCCTTGAGGATTTTATCTGCTTCCCTTCTGGTCATTACTGGACATAGAGTGGAGAGGATATATTCTCTAAGTTCTAGATCTTTAGCCTTGGCTATTTCCTTCCTCATCTCCAGAGTTTTCCTTAAACTTTTAGGAAGTTCTTGTAAAATTTCTAGTAGAGCTCTATTGAATTTATTCAAGTATATGATAGTGGCATCTTCCAAAATTTTCTTATTTGCTTGATCAAAATTATCATAATAAGCTTTTGATAGGCCTTAGATTTCCATGAACAGTAATTGTTTTTACAATTTCATCAACTGTCATAGCAACCTTACCAATTTCTTGCTTTTTACTCACCTTTTTCTTTCAGAAGGCTGGTCCTCATAAGCCTTTGAAGTCTTGGCTTTCTTGGATCTTATCTCTCTAACTTCTTCATCTATCTCTATTTCTTCATCATCTTTCGTGCTGACATATGTTCTTTTAGCCTTTGTGTTCTTTCTCTTACTTCCTTCACTAGATGATTTGTCTTCTAGTTTTGTAGGGTTAGGGGGAACAGAAGTAGCAGCAAAGCTTCTGGTAGTCCTTGAAGTGGAGGATGGTTCCACTGGAGCATCTTCCTATTTCTTGTCCTACCTTTCCTTTCCAGCCTTTTCAATTCTCTCTCTATTTTGCTTCATTGCTTCCTTGGTCAGTCCAATGCTCTTAGCATAATTTTCAACTTGCCTCTGCACTTTCCTTTTGGTGTCTGGCTTTTTGAACTCCAAATACAATTTTAGACTTAGCTCTTTATATGTTCCAAACCTTTCCATAGATGTGTCTTTTGATTTGCTCAGGAGATGTTGCGCATACATTTCCAAAACTTTTTCATCAACCTCATAGACCATTGGCATAATCCATATGGTTCTTAGTTCCACAGCCTCCATTAGACACTGATCAGTGTCAACCATAAAGCATATTTCATTCTCATATTTCTCCACAATTGATTTAGGAATTCTCTCTCTTGCATGCATCATACTTTGAAAGTTTTTGAAGTAACCCCAAATGGCTGTCTTCTGAGCTTGGGAATCACCAAGGTTGAGTAGATGATCTCTTATTTGCCATGCAACTGGCCTGTCATTTGTCCAGTGTACACCTTGAATTCCAGACACTTCATTCATAAAATAGAAGAACAAATATATAATCAAGGAACCATACTTGAAGGTATTTTTCTTATCTTTCTTTATTTTGCTTAGATTTTCAATCAACTAATTTTGTAGCAGCTCACATAGGTCATAATCAACATTCTCCTTTAACATTTGATAGGCTGCATATATTGCAGTTCCAGAGATAGAATTTTCCCTATTGAAGTGGTAAATCTTGTACCTAATCACCATGGAGGAAAATTTAACATTTGGTTCTATAATATCATTGATGGTCATTGCCCTTTTGTTAAACTTGGCATCGGTAGCATCAGTCACTATCTGGTTTTTCACAACTTTCAACATGGGTAATCCACTAGTTGAATTTAACTCGGTTACTATCTTGATAAAATCCTTTGTAATCTTGAATGGTTTCAATAGACATATGAACTCATCATGTATTCAACTCAAGATATATCGAACCCATTCAATCTCATCAAATGTCAAAAAGTTAATGACTTGCAAAAAATGTTTGCTTTCTAGGGATCTGTATTCCAATTTCAATTTATAATTATCATCTCTTAGGTAGTTGTTAAACAAATCCAAGAGTATCATATTTCCAAATTCATCAATTCTATAGTGGATGTATGCCCTAATATCCTCAACATGCAGTATGCCATATGGAACTCCAAAAAATGCACCTAACGGTTAAACTTCAACTGACTTGTATGGATGCTTCTTAAATATTGGTCAGGGCCTTTCAGTTACATCAACAACTAGAGGTGTATCCATCTCAACAAATTTAGATTTAAAGCTTTACAGAGAAGTACCTTTTTCTCCCGTTGGGTTAGGGTTGATCAATTACTGGTTGAATTCGATCTTTGTTCTTCAATCTCTGGATTTGCAGCTTAGATGCTCTTCTACTTGTTTCCTTCGAATGCAAAGTGGTTCAAATGCATGATCAAGTGACCTTTTATTGTTTGCAAAACCTAATTTGGCATTGTAATAAATGTGTTGCCCTAACGTCATCCAGTTACTCTATTTCTTAAATAGTTCTTCATGAATTACTCCATAAATTTCCATATCAACATTTTTCCTTTCAGAAATCCTTCCAAAAGTTCTGAAACACTTCAAAATATCTTCTCTCATTGTGCCATATCTTGGAACCCACTTACTGACTAGGGGAATTTGATGTTCAATGCAGCTCCCCCTAAGCCAGAGCTCCTAATTTAATTCCTAGAGGAATTGTTAGCACTGGATTCTGGTGCAGACCCATCACTATTTTTCATTGTATCTTTCTTCACCCAAGTCTTGTTCATTTCACTTCATATCTCATTCACATCAATTTTTTTTGCTTTTGTCTTGTCTCTGCTCATCCAGTTTTCTGTTTACCAGACCTCTTCTTCCATTATTCTTGCTTCTGCATAATCTTACAATATGACCAGATTTATTGCAATTAAAGCACACAACATTTCCTTGCTTATATACTTGATTTCCTCTTGATCTACATGGATTAGCCATGTGTCCAAATCCATTGCAAGCAAAATAGTATCCATTGAAAGAATTGCCATTAGAGTTATTGATTATCATACTTCTACATTCATTGGATCTATGACCATACCTCTTGCACTTGAAGCATTGACCGGAGAAGGATGGATCATTTTGATTTACTCTGCTTCTGTACTGAGTAGCTTTATGGCCAAATTTATTGTAGTTGAAACAATTTCCATTGAAGGATGGATATCTTTGAGCATTTGGCTATCCTACCGGAGGTCTTCTAGGTCTGTTTCTCCCATTCCTTAGTTGAAAATTTCTTTGTCTGGATCTAGAACTTTCACCTTTCTCATATCCAAGACCATGCTTGTCATCAGCCTTTTTTTGTCCTTCAAGCAGTGCTTAAAGTTTAGCTGAGCTTATCTTGAACTTCTCTTTGTATTCATTTGCAATTTCCAGGTCATGTCTGATAAATGATAATTTGCTTCTCAGGTTCCTCATTGTATTTTCATTCTTGCAAATCAGATTTGAGATGACTAATTGTTCTATCCATTTTGCAGCATTCTTCAATTCTTTCTTTCAGAGTTTGACTCAATTCTTCTTCAGTCTTCTTCCTTTGCTCAATTTCTTTGGTTAGCCTCATTACCCCAGGTTCCATTTCAATTTTTTGAAGAGAGAGATCTTTTGACAACTTCTCACACTCCTTTGTCTTTTCTTCCAAAGCTTCATTCATGCCATTTTCTTTAGTTAAACTAGATAACTGTAGAAGTAGCTCCTTTTTCCTTCTCATAGACTTCTT
Organism: Cunninghamia lanceolata; assembly: GCA_027924645.1. NCBI lineage: Eukaryota > Viridiplantae > Streptophyta > Pinopsida > Cupressales > Cupressaceae > Cunninghamia > Cunninghamia lanceolata. The sequence goes on along the minus strand of BSBN01000261.1, from coordinate 25,896,950 downwards.
TAATTTATCTTTTAACATTTCAATAGTATCATCAGCATCCTTGAGTTCATCTTTTAGATTAGATATTTTTGCTTTGGACTGATCAAGATCTTTTAGAGCCAACTTAAGTTGATCTTTGAGTGAACCCATTGATAACTCCTTCCAAGATCTTTCCTTAAGTTGTTAGGCTTCTTTTAAGGAACCTTGCTCTGATACCAATTATTGGAATTGGTCAGGACAACTGAGAGGGGGGGTGAATTAGTTGTTACACAAATTAAACTTTTCTGCTTGTAATCTTCTTTTACAACTTCTAATCAAATTAAGGATATGAACATTAAAGTATGAATCAATAACACATCAGCAGAAACATAAGTAACACACTTGACACCAAGATTTTTGACGTGGAAACCCTGTTAAGGGAAAAACCATGGGGGGTTAACCCAAAAAGATTATACTTTGTTAAAATTATTACAAAGGGGAATGCACATGAATTTGGGCTCACTGCCCAGAGCTCACTGCTAAAAGAAGGCTTACTACCTACAGAAGGCTCACTGCCTATAGAAAGAAGATTACATTGAAATTGAACTGATAATTAGCATCTATCAATGCAAGGATTCAATTCTGTTTAAGCACAAAATATTGACTTGATACACTTCATCTTCACTCTGCCCTTTTTACTGTTATGCTAACATTTGAATCTTAGATCTCTGCTCTTTTCACACTTATTCCATAGTCACATCACACACACCCCCAAATCATTCAAATCCATCAGCTATATATATCTGCATCCAGATCTTCAACCACTTTTCAGTTGGCTTCAAGAACACTTATAGCTTTATTGAAAATTCTGCTCTGTCGGCTAAATCCATGTACACTTGTAACGCGGACCAAAACTTGCACTCACAAATCATTAATCGAGTCAGCTACTATCACTGATCATCACAACTTGTCCAACTGACAAATTCCATACATCTAGAACCAAGATCAATTACAGGGTTGGTCTATTCTTCTTCTGCCTGCTCTGTCAAACTGTTAACCTGATACTCAGATGCTAATAACTATTGAATCCTTCATCACCGGAGGCCAAAACTCTAGATTTAGATTATGCTGACAATGCTTATGACTCCCTTAGATTTGTAACAAACTCTAATCTACTCTCGGGGAGATCCATACCAAGATATCAGACCCTGTCACACACTCTATTCTTGACTTCCCAGACTTAGACAAATCTTCAATCTGATTTTTGGTATGGGCAAATTATGCAATGCAGATGTGTAGTATAGACTTAGTTGCCATCAATGACAACACTTATCATGCCTATAGTGTCTCTTGCCAACAAAAAAAGCTAGCGGAAGCCAATGATAGGAGAAAGAGTTATGCAGATGCTAAACGCATCGAAAGGCACTTCTCAGTAGGAGAGAAAGTCCTATTAATGGTAAAACCTTAGAAGAGTTCCATTAAATTTTGATAGACATCCAAATTGGTACTTAGATATGTTGGTCCCTTTGAAGTTCTCAAAGAAGTCAACCCAATTGCATACAGAATTGCTCTACCGCCAGCTCCTGCCATGATGGTTTCCTATTTGAAAAAGTTTAATGCTGTAGATAATCAAATTCCTATTCTTGATTGGAATGCTATATAGGTGAAGGACCCAGGGGTGGTCATGATCGAGCCCATCAAGGTACTCAAAATGCATAAGCTACGCTTACGTAACAAAGAGATAACATAGTGCAAGGTCTAGTGGGACCAATATGCAGAGGAAAATGCCACCTGGGGAAACTATGATGACATTTATGCGAGATTTCCTCATCTTTATTGATTTTTTTTATTATGCTCACAAAACATTTTTATTATTATGTTGATTGAATCTGAAGACATTAAATCATCAGGGACAATGATTCTTATGGGGGGAGATATGTTACATCCCCAACTTATGATTTAGCTTAATCTTATATTTGCATGGTAATCAGGATGATTAACCATAGTTTAATGATTAGATGTTTGTGGAAAATATCAGATTAATCATTGATTATGTGGATACTAACTAATGTTAGTTAGATGTGAAATTTCAAGTTGATATGATTATTTAATTATTATGATTTACAAATAAGATGATGATACACTAATCATGATTTTGTGGTTGTGAGTTTGATCAGGAAAGTAATCATCCTTCAAAGATGGAAATAGGGTATCATCTGAGAGGAAGAGATAGATGTCAGGAGAAGGGGTTAAACTACCATCTGAGTATCAAACTTTGTCCTTATGAATCCTTACTAATGGGGTGAGTTACTTCTCTCCTTGTTAGTATGTTACTTTTGCATTCCAATTTGTCAATTGGATTCTTCTCGACGCCTTCAATGTCGATTTGACTAAATGTTGATGTTTGCAAGAACATCCATGTGAGTTGTTTGCCGATTTGAACAAGTTGTTGAGGACTTCTTGATTCCATGTCTATTTCCATATTACGATTTGTGACTAATATAACTTGTTATATATATGTCTTACGGTGATCGATGCTCTAAGGGGGAGTGGTGCTTGACTTTGAAGTCGCATCATAAGAATGTGTCATTTTCTAATGGTGTTGATATTACTAACACCTTGGTTAATTTGCTAACCCTTAAATCTTATATAAGGGAATATATAATCTATATTAGTTACTATTGTCTTAACCTTTTAAGATGTCAAACATGTCTTACTAATTACATTTTATTCTATTAGATTTTGATCATGTTTTTTAGTGGCACTTGGCTAGCCACCACTCATGAGGAGTGGGGAGTGGAGTGGAGGCTGAGTGTCTCCTAAGCTTGTCTCTTATTTGTGAACATTAAGCCATGCATAAACTGTTCTTGTTAGGCATGCAAGGTATCGGTTGATACTGGTTTTGAAAAAAGAATCTTTGGCTTTTGTTTTTGCATGTTATGTGATTCTTGTTGGGTAGGAATTAGGTAGGAAAGATAATCTCTTGAGAGGCTAGAGATATCGTTGCTACAAGAGTAGCATAGAAAGAGTCAAAACTTATCGCTATGTAGGCATAAGAGCCCCATGACAATATAAACCCTACAACTGAGACTACCTACAGGTATGAACTGAGACTTATCAAATTGAATTTGATAATCTATTGTGGTTATGGTTTATCAATGTTTCATCTTGATACCAAAGGGTGTCAACGGTGTTGACCCATGAATATCATATTCTATTATCTTATGGCTTTCGAGGCCGTTTAAGCTACGAAGTTTAATTCTGTGTTTTAATGTAGGTTTAAACTGTTGTTATAAGTTTCTAAGGCCACATGTGCCTTTCTGTGTTATTAATATGAATCATTGCTATGGTGATGCTCAGCCAGCTTGGAGGTCAAAACCTATGCATTCTAAACTTATGATTCTTATTGTGTGCCATATGGCAAGGTTTCAAACTACCTTAATATCTTTATATCATCCTGTCATCATTACGATGACTGTGCAAAACCAACAAGGTGCTATATCATTATAGCTATGTAGAACCTGAAAGGGCTATCAACTTATGATAAATTGTTATTGAGCCTTGAATCCTTTTTAATAATTATTTCTTATGATTGTTCAAGAACTGTGAAGGCATGAAAACTTAGTATTCTTTAAAGAGCCTGTTAGGGCAACAATGTTTAATGAGTATGTGAAGTATGAGGATATCAGCTTATGATATTAATACCACAGTGCCATGCATATAGTAACAAGTATGGCCGAACCATATTATATATTATTGACTACTCTAGTCTTAATAGAAAATTTGAGTGTGTGCCGTGTGCACTCAACATTATAACTTATCAACTTGAAGTAAATGATGTCAACCTTTGACTATTTTTGCATTGGTATCCTTTGTGCATGTAATGTATATTGATGCTATAATGATTCCCTATGGAAATGAGAATGATAATATAGACATATTGATGTCTTCTTGGCAGCCATGAGTGCATGCCATATTCCCTAGGGGAAAGATAACCTTTTGATATGTTCTTTTACAAGAATAAACCCTATGTTACTTTAAACTTTGTTGTATAAAAGTAAGTGAATGCCACCTTTGCGAATGACATATATTCTTATTTAAGTATATGGAATCAAGAGGGTCTTTTGAGATAGAACCTTTTAAAAGGGGAACAATTCTATGAGTCATTGCAAGTACTCCTTTTGACATTACATTTTAAATGTAAACCTTGGAATTAGGTAAATAAAGTAAACACCAACCAGGTAAGGTTAAGTTTTGAAAACATGAATGAACTTATTTCTTTATGAAAGTGCAGGACAGTGTGACATGTAGTCACAAGTTCCCTATTGCCTAAGCAACGAGACCCTTGCGAATGGGTTTTCAAAAAAAGAGTCGAATGTCCAAGGAATGGACTAAGACATTTTAAACTTATCTATCAACCACCAAGAAAGGTCAAATTATGTTACTGTAGGACATGATAGCTTATAAGTCAAGTTGAGGTGGTGGACATACAATGACATTCATTGCATAACATATATGTATGTAAATCTTTGGCCAAAGTAATACATCTGTCTCTACATGCATTGTTGGTCTACAATGCTTCAGATGGCATAATGTCTCTAGTAGTGTCATGCATAGTTAGAGTGGATCTGTAGTGTCATGCATTATGAAGCACACAACATCAGATACTCAGATGGATAACCTAACAGTTCCTTATATCTATACCTTTTGTGAAGGGTAGGGCCACTTCCAAGAAGGAAGTTGTGCGAGGGACCACCAGTCTGTGGTTGGAGGAAAAGCACTCAGATGATACTCTCCTTCCCAAGCTGTAGACAAGCCGAGGCTTATGAAGACATATGTCATGTGCTCCAGATGCTGTGTTTTTCTTTATAAGACTTGATAGTTAGTTATTGTATATAATTTGATATTTGATGCCTTGAGCATAGCTTTGTACATGCATAGTGAAGGTTATTCACTAATGAGATATCACTGGATATTATAATTTAAGTTATGTTATATTCTGGTTAAGAATAACATGCTTATTTATTGTGATGATAATTATTCATTCTTGTTTAACTATGATTTGGATAATCATAATGTATTCTAATTCTTAGTTAAGATGAATTCTTATGTCAATTTATGAGCATTATGGAATGTGATGTTTCAAATCACTTCTCTTACAACTTTGAAGATGAAGTGTCGATGACGGACCACTGCAACAAAAAACAAAAGAATGGGAAAACTTTCTCTACCTTTTTGCAATGCTGGAGAAGCCTCACAAGCAAACTTCCTTGGCCTGTCCCTAAGAAACAACTAGTCAATATGTTTGTAACCAATCTAAACCAAGAAATGGGCTTGTTTAGTGGTAAAAAGAGGGGTTTAGGTTTAGTTAAGTTTTTAAGGTAAATCCTCCCTTCACGACAAACATTCAAGGGCATATCAACCGAGTTGAATCTCCACTAGTAGGAGCATTCACTTATCAGGTAAGGCTGCCACTTGGAACAATGCGAAAGTTTAGATATATCAAACAATATCTCAATTTAATGCTCAGTTCCACTTAAAACTCTAAGTATGCAAAATAGTAAGCAAATTATTGAATTACAACAAATCCTTTCAGACCAAGGTGAAGGACAGAGATATCTAACTCACTATTTTTCAAAGTTTAGAAAGCAGAATAGTTGAGGACACAGGGACTAACGCCCTAGTCCAAGGTACAATTTTCTTCACAGGATTTGGATCTTCTTCTGACATTGATTTGCACTGTATCTTCCATTTCTACCTCGAGAAAAATGGAGGACCCATGGACTAATGCCCTTGTCCCAAAATGTTCATTGGAGTCCTCTACTTATCAGATCTTGAATCCTTGATGTCAACAACCTCCTTTCAACAACTCCACTTCGCGAAACTCGGTATTTGTAACCTGTAATCACAAAAGAGTCTGGGAGGGGGTTGTGGTGTTTAGAGGCTTGCCTCGGTCAATCCCTAGAGAGACATTCAAGTCTTCCGAACACCATTGTCAGATAAGACTACGTATACAAATCTACAAATACAAACACAATAACAACAAAGTCCTACTTTGCAACACAATGAATGCCTTGAATCCAAATCACAAAATCACAATGTTCATCTCGTTTCCAACTAGTTTGCAAATGAAACCTAATCATGCTTATATATGCAACTACAAAGATTCTCACTAAGAAGTTTGTAATTCAAACTTGAGATGTCGGCATAGGACCTAAATAATAGTCATAAAACTGATATTTAAATTTAGGGAAGACCTAAAATAGGGCAGGACTAGGGCACTAGCACCCAAGTGCACCCTGCTATTTTTGTTCGGTGATCATCAAAATAGCACCCCCTAGGTCCTATTTGCCATAAGACTTTAGGGTTTTCTCATCGGGAGTCAAAATTAACACACAAGATGCTCTAAATGCAATTTAAGGACCCAGGAGCTAAACCTTAAGAGGGAAAAATCCCCAAGGGGACATTTTCTGACATAACATTTAGCCCCCATTTTAATGTATGTATAAATGCAAGGCGAATACATGCATTAAAGTACGATCAATAAACACAACAAACATGCCAAGCATGGTGAAGACACACCAAACACATTGAAGACAATAACAGGCATGGAAAACACAGAGAAGATAGTCATAGTCATGCAAAACACAGAGGAGACAATATTGAAGACATGCAAATCATAGTGAATACAATCAATGCAGTGATTATTTCTTTTTTTATTTTCATATAGATGAAGTGCAAATGCAAGTACAAGGAAAGTAAACACATAACCCATAGTGTAGGAGGGACTCATCACCACCAGTCTTTAGACTACACATGGGGCAACAGACATGCAATACAAATCTCAGAGTGCAGGAGGGACTCATCGGCACCAGTCTTTAGACCGCACTTGAGAACAAACATGCAATACAAATCAATCATGCCATACAAATCCCAAAGCACAGGAGGGACTCATCGCGATCGGTCTTTAGACTATGCTTGGGAACAAACATGCCATACACACACATGGAAACACAAAGAAAACATAATAAACAAGTGATGGAAGAAACCTATTGCTAGGTTTGCAGCCATCTTAGGCCCATTACAGGCACACACCGACGATTAGGCTTCACCACAACAATCACTGAAGACATGCTTAAGGATTAAGATAGTCTCAGATCCATCTCCTGCCTTCGTAGAGGACTTTCAAAAAATGACAGGATGTATAATCTCTTCAAGAAATACACCATCCTTGCCTCTGTAGAGGGCTTAAGATAAAAGGATATACGTGATATTCTACCTCCGTAGAGGGCTTAAATGATTGCAATAGATTCAAGTTTTAAAAATACACTTTGCTAGTATCTAAATCAGATAGCTTACCTTATATATTCCCCCACCTTAAGGTGGTTGATATCATGTAACGATATCAAGCACGTTAAGGTAGGAAGAAAACACACAAGGGTGTTGGGATAGGTGTTGTACACCTTGCATAATATTGTACTATTTTATTCGGTTACCACTTGTATAAGTTGTATTGTAACATTGGGTTAGTTATTTTATGTGTGTGGGACACATAGAGTAATTAATTATTATTTGTATTATTTGATTTATTCAGAAAAGTTAGTACCAATAGTCAAATGTGGGGTCAAGTGGTTTTATAAGTTAATGGTTTTGTGTTACCATAATTTTTGGGGCACATAGTTTTATCCAATACCACAAGTTGTATTTGTGTGAGCTTGGTCTATAAAAGCAAGCACATGGTTAGTGGTTTGGGTAATGTTGGCTATTTCATTGTAGGTGGATTGGAGGTTTAAGAGAGAGGCTGTCATTGTATTGAGTTTCCTCCTGTAAGTGCATATTGTAAAGCATGGCAGGTGATGTGTGGATTCATGCTTGTACGCATGGAGGTTGCATTGGAGGTGCTTGATGATTTAGAGGTATTCATGGAGGCTCATTGATTGTATTGTAATTTCATATTGCTAAATAATACATTTGAGCGTGGATGCTTTTGGAGGCTGGGTTTTTCCCTGCAAAGGGTTTTCCCAGGGTATATCTTGTATTCCTTGTTGCTTGTTCATTTGATCTTTGCATTATAGTTTATTTCAGCATCTTGTTTCTCCTATTGGGTTATGTGGAATTGGTTTAAATAGACTCGCAAATTCCTAACAGTTGGTATCAGAGCCATGTTTATGGTTGAGGGAGGTGTGAGCTCCCTGGATATGTATAACCCTTGTGTGTGTAGATCAGGTGCAAAATGGAAGCCATGGCAATGCATGGAAGGATTGAAGGCATTACAAGGTTTTGTGCAGGTTGTATTACAAATTGGGGGTTCTGGGTATTGGTGATTTGCTATGCATGTTACATATCGGGTGATTAAAAAATCATGGCTGAAGAGGGTTTCTAGGTTTTAGCTTCATGAGGGTTTTGAGGAGGAACTTCTACAGATGACCTCCTGGGACAAAATGGACCTCACCATTGAGTCCAGGAGGCCTGAGAAACGAAGATTCATATAAAATTCAACCCAGTTTGGTTACAGGAGCAAAAGGCAAACATTTGTAGCCCTCCTGGTACGCCGATAAGGCCGTACGGACTGCAGAGGTATGCGTGTGATTAAAAATAAAAAATCCCTACACAAATGCTATAGTTTTAAAATTTTGATTTGATCAAAAAAATAATAATTTAAACTATAGTGTTGTGTTTCAAAAATTGCAAGATTAAAAAATAAAATAAAAAAAAAATGGGGCAGGCGGGGGTCCGCAGACCCCCATACGCTGTCCCATGTGTAGGCACTGTAGAGGTACTGGTCACTGTACCCTCTGGTCTCACCGTATTCCTTCCTCCGGTCCCCACACATCCTCCCCATCGACGTCCATGAGGCAGCCCTAACGGGCTCTCTAAAATAAAAATTTTTATTTAAAACCCTTAAAAAAGGTGGCATGGGAGGAATGCCCTTCGTGGGCTTTAAAACAAAAAAAAATTAATATTAAACTTTGAATTTAAAAGTGGCGGTGGGTGGACTTATGATAGCCATTTAAAATATTTGTTTTTTGGACTTTGTATTATTTTTTAAACCTCCTTTTGTATTAATGGTGGTAGGGTCCAATGGAGTATAAAATAAATTGAAAACTTTTTCAAATCTGCCTGTTGAAGATTAATGATGCCAACCAAGTGCCACATCAGTGACACATATGTTTATGCCCAGTCAGTAGTGATGACATCAGCAATGACATCATGCCACGTCATTAGGGTACAGGGGCCCACCAGGGGCCCAGTTTTAGCCCTTGGAGTGCCTTTTCTTCCAGGAGGCATAACTTTCACATACGGTATCAGTTTTTTGACTTCTTATAGGCGTCAGAAAGCTCTCTCTGAGAACTACATAGTGGTATAGGTTTCATAATCAGATTTTGATTTTTGTGTTAGAATTTGGTGTTTGAATCCCGCATTGCTTTGGTATAGTTTTATGCTCATAACTTTTGCATACGGAGTCAGATTTTGAATTTCGGATAGGGGTTGGAGAGCTCTTGTAGTGTAATACAGTTTGGATCATGTAGAGTTTTAGTTTGGTGTGCAGAAAGATAATTGTACTTGTTTGATCACTTGTGGGAGCTTGAGATTCAGAGTGCATTTACGAGTGCATTCGGATGGATTTGTTAGCACAGACTTGTGGGAGTGCATGTTGCTATGAGACCATCAACATGGTATAGTAGGTTACTAGATTTGGTGCTCCTTGATACATGTTTATTGGTGTTTTTAGAGTTATGACTTTGATGGAGACAGGTACAGGTTGTCTTCTAGTTTGAGGACATGGTTGATACTTGTGTGAGACTTGGAGTCTCGTTTCAGTGGGAGTTGAGTACAGGTACAACAATGATGATGATTATGGTGTCATGGATATGCAGGCACACTTTTGTATTGACATGACATGATCATGTATGTGATTGACAAGTATGGGCTATAATGTTTGATTCATGATTACAGGTGGTGTTGTGGTGTTATTTTTAGGGGATTGTTCTTATCTCCTGGATGCTTGATTAGTTCCTTGACTATGGTATTCATTTGTGGACTTGTTGGCAAATCAAATCTAGAGTTGATTTGGTGTTTGAGTCTTGGAGTCTATAGGTTATTTTCTTTGATATCTTAGTTTGCAGTTTACTAGTATGATGATGAGCTTGCATGTGACATTTGTTTTAGATCTACGAGTTATGTACTTTTGTGGATTAGCTACCCCTTAGCTACAGTGGGATGACTTAGATGTGGACTATCTTTATCCACCAGATTGATTCAATGTTTATACAGACTTTGTTAGTTGGCCTTGTCTGTGGTCATTTGTGCATTGGTATGTTGCTTTGGGATAAGAGAATGGATGATTAGAGTGCTTTGATAGTCAGTTGATTGGGACTTGCAGCATGTTTATCACGATGTCATGGAGAGCTTGGATAAATGTTCTATGTTAGTTTTTTGACAGTGATGGTTTTATCTTCTTGTTTGGATATTTTGGTTCACTAGACCTTGGGAGCTGTTAATGTTACAGTGGGATTCCTTGATTGGTTTGGGACCATGGATAATCTTCATTTAGGAGATGGTTACTTTGTTGTCATGGATAGCTCGGTATCGCGGTTTAGTGTGAGCTTTGGCAGCATATTGGATTCATCATACATGATGGATGATCTTCTATAGTGGATGTTGGTGTCATGGAGGAGCTCTTGGTTGTGAGAGTTCTTTAACATTTTTAGTTCAGTTGTCAGGAGATGGTTATCTTCATATGATTGGAGATGTTGACATCTTGGTTTACCATGGAGGACTTATTTGAGTTTTTGGTTGAGGTGTCAAGTTTATGATTTGTCAGTATGACATGTTTAGCCTTGTTTTAGAGATGTTATTATGTCATGGTTTACTCTTGATACCGGTTTAGAGTTTTGGCATGACACAGGTTCTCTTGAGATAGGATGTATGCATCATTGTACACTTTGTTGCATGTGATCTTACGAGGAGATGGTTAGATCATGATGTTATGATGAGCTTCTTCATTATGTAGATGTGCAGTAGTAGCATTGACAATGGTCTTGTTTGTTCTCTTAGTATTGAGTACTTTGGTCATTTGCTTGATTACTTCACGATGGTGCTATGTTGCATTTGGAGTTTAGCATGTATTGGTCAGTTACAGGTGCTCATGGATACTTGGAGACTTAGGTAAGGCTAGAGTTTTCTTGTGATTAGAGACACTTGTTGAGATAGTTACTCTTTGGAGGTTTTAGCAGATAGACTGAGGAACCTTACACCTAGATGTGGACGTGAGTTCATTATGGACCTAGAGGAGAGTGTTCTTGGAGAGAGTCATTGTGGCTTGGTGTATCTTAGAGGAGCATTCTCATTCCCCACTCTTGGTCTACTTGGCAGTTTATCATCTATGAGGTATTGCCCATCCTTTTAGATGTGTTTTACTTTATGTTTCATCTTCTCATAGATATGGATCTTGAGCTACAATTATTGGTTCTGGAGGGTTCAGTTGAGGGATGTTAGCATGGTTATCTTCTTGTCTATATGGTTTGATTCATCATGTTCATTATGAGGAGTTTAGGAGATGTGATTGGGCTTATTCTTGGTTATGGAATGGTTATAAGTTTGATCTACCTTGATTAGAGAGGCTTACATCCATGCTGGTTACATATTACATATGTTCATTTGATCTTATGAGATTGAATGGTTGGGTGTTGTTGAGGTTTTTCATTTGGGGTTATAGAAGAGATCATACTTGACACAGCTTAGAACTTTGAAGTGTTTGTAGAAGGATATTATGATTTACAGGTTTTCTCTCTTTGTCTTATGGCTACTTCCTGGAGGATCATGTTGATATGGTTGGACTTTGGGAGAGTTATGGTGACATGTTAGAGAGTATGCAATGATATATCATGCATGTGTGGATCATTATGATTGTTCTTGGTACTACATTGGCTTGTTGATTAGCCACATCTTGGTTTGAGTGTTGATCGATAGACTTGGTATGCCTTGGATCTATTTTCAGATTTGACATTACCCATGTAGTGGGAGTTCTTGGATGTATGTGTTCTTCATTGACAGGTTTTATTCATGGAGCTTGTTATTGCAGTATATGGGTTAGATATGTTGTTGGCATGGGTTTATTGATGTTGTTGATACCTATTAGGTATGGATGGTTGGATGTATTAGCATATGTTGTGGGTGCTATTTCTAGTCATGTGGGTTTTTTACCTTTGACAACAACTTGGAGCCTTATGTTATCACTTGGATTTGATGCTTGTGTTCTTTGGATTGGTGCATCTTCACCTTGGCATGTTCCTTTTCTTCCATAGGTGGCACATTGGAGGATGATAGGAGTTCTTGCTTGAGATAGTGGTCACTTTGCTTTGTTGCAGGTATCTTGATGGAGCATGAGAGCATTCTGGAGATTCATGTGATTTCATGTTTTACCTATGATGGTGTATTTCATGTATTGACCCTTATGCAATGTATACAACAAGTGGGAGAATGTTGGGATAGGTGTTGTACACCTTACATAATATTGTACTATTTTATTCGGTTACCACTTGTATAAGTTGTATTGTAACATTGGGTTAGTTATTTTATGTGTGTGGGACACATAGAATAATTAATTATTATTTGTATTATTTGATTTATTCTAAAATGTTAGTACCAATAGTCAAATGTGGGGTCAAGTGGTTTTATAAGTTAATGGTTTTGTGTTACCATAGTTTCTGGGGCACATGGTTTTATCCAATACCACAAGTTGTATTTGTGTGAGCTTGGTCTATAAAAGAAAGCACAAGGTTAGTGGTTTGGGTAATGTTGGCTATTTCATTGTAGGTGGATTAGAGGTTTGAGAGAGAGGCTGTCATTGTATTGAGTTCCCTCCTGTAAGTGCATATTGTAAAGCATTGCAGGTGATGTGTGGATTCATGCTTGTACACATGGAGGTTGCATTGGAGGTGCTTGATGATTCAGAGGTATTCATGGAGGCTCATGGATTGTATTGTAATTTCATATTGCTGAATAATACATTTGAGCATGGATGCTTTTGGAGGCTGCATTTTTCCCTGCAAAGGGTTTTTCTAGGGTATATCTTGTGTTCCTTGTTGCTTGTTCATTTGATCTTTGCATTATGGTTTATTTCAGCATCTTGTTTCTCCTATTGGGTTATGTGGAATTGGTTTAAATAGACCTACAAATTCCTAACAAAGGGAACATGAGCTCTCACAAAGCCCATGCCCTCTGGAGGTGACATGTACTTTATGATCTCCAAGCGTCGGATAATATATATCAATCCCGTTGTCATGTATGGACTAGGTCTATTTTTTGATTTCTCACCAAAGGGACACTAGGTCCGCATCAGTATAATATGTTTTTCATCATCCACTAGCTAGATAGAACCACTAGAGGAAGGGAAACAATAAATCAAGAGAGGAGAAATAAGTGCCTTAGGGATAGTCACATAGGAGGGTGCCCCCAAGTCACCAACTATAACACTATGTCCATAAGACACAACAGACAACAATGAAAATAGAGGAGAAGCAATGTAGAAGAATGATGATACAAATAGAAGAAGGGTCACAATAGAGGTGGTCTCCTGGTATCGTTGACCTTACAAGAGTATCAAGGGCCATCCTAGGAGGCCTAAACAACACATAACACATCATGGGGGAAACACAACATGTAGGTAAAGGGTAAGAAATACTTACTTGTAGGGACAACCAGACTAAGGGTTGTCAATGAGCAAATCATCCTTTTCCCAATCTTGAATGCTAGAGGAAAGAGGTGTGTATGGTACCATAGCCCAACTCTTGTTCTTGTCTTCAAATTGTTCATTATGCTCTTAAGAGATGGAAGAAGTGCTTTGTTTTGAGTGATTTTAGTTCGCATCCCTAAGGGTTTTAATGTAGGAGATCTCTCCTCATCCACTAGTGCTACATCTCTTGAAGAGAGAGTATGGGAATGAGGGGAAGGTAAGGTGTTGTGAGGATAATTATTAATGTTTGTATCTTTAGTGATGTTCAAAAAATATGCAATCAAGTCTTTCACATCCTTAGTGATATCTAAGGGACCTAAAAATTCAACCAAAGGAAGGGGATCAAGGGTCTTTACTTCCTTAGTAATGCCCAAAGTACTTGAATATTCAACTAAAGGAGGAAGATTGATAATATGCTCCGTAGAGGTTTCATGCACTATGATAGGGAGATAGTTTTAGTTGTTGTTAGATGAAAGATCATTGTCTACCCATGGAATGTTCTTGGTTGGAGAGGCTTCTTTATTCACCAATGCTTCATCTTGGCCCAAGAGAGCATTGTAATAAAGAGGTGGTGGGAGCTCTTCATTCACTAATGCTTCTTCTTAGCCAGAGAGAGCATTGGAATGAAGAGATGGTGGTACGATGTTAAGAGAGGTGTCAGTGAAATCATCCTCTTGCATCGAAGTGTGCTCATAAGGGGGGACAAATTTGGGAGAGGGATCATAAGGGAAACCTAAGTTATCATCACATGTATTAGAAATAGGAGGTATAGTAGAATGTTCAACAGAGAGAAAGTCATCTAAGGTTTCATCTAACATAGTGAATTCATCACTACTAAATGTATTTTTGGCTGTAAATTTGGTGAGATCATCTAATATCGAAGGGTATATTCCCATGAGATTTGTGAAGCTATCAAAATCAGATATATAACAAAGGATTTCATATGTGGAGCAGATAAGAAGATCAACATCATGTATGTATGCCATTTGTTCCAAGACTTGAGGATATTCATGAGTAAATTTAGAGAAATGATCAATGTCTATGATGTATGCCAACAATGCTTCCAAAGATGAATAACAAGAAGTATCCATGATGACAAGATTGAGGCAATCATGTCTTTAAATAGTAAAACTCATGAATGTCACAATCAATCAAGAGATGTGAACAAAGTGTATAAACACCTAGTGTTGAAATACACAATGTGTGTTTTAACAAATGTGCCAATTTTCACAAAAAGCTATGAAATGAAGCAAAAATTTGAGATTACCAATTAATTTAGGCTTCAATATGAATGCAAGATCTGAAATGCAATATATCTAAGATGAATTCAATGAAACATCACCAATTTATGCTTGTTTATGACCTCAATTGCTTGATTTTTCAACTTTTTTCAATGCAAATGAATGAAAGGAAAGGTGTTGTGAAAATTTTTAAAAGGGAAAGAAAATAATATTCCTAATAACAATCTAATTATGCAACAATATCTTTCACAACATGCCTTTGATGCAAATTTAAAGAGTCAATAAGCTAAAACCTAGTAAAAATGTGCTAAAATATGCAATTTTTCAACAATTCTCAATGCAAATGTCTAGTAGAAAGGGTGTTGTAAGGAAAATTGTGATGGAAAGAAGATTATAAAAGTAATATCAGCCAACTAATTCCATAAAATCCATCACAACATGCCTATAGTGCCAATCTAAGTCAAAGTCTAGTGAAAATATAGCTAAAATATGTCAATTTTCATAAAATTTCAATGCAAAGGCCTAATAGAAATGGTGTTGTAAGGAATTTGAGGAGTGGAATAAGATAATAACCCTAATAAAATCTAAATAATGCAGCAAAACCCCTCACAACATTCTTGTAGTGCAAATCTAGAGAGACAATAAGGCCAAATCTAGTGAAAATGCAAGGTTTTCAAACCCTAGACATGAAATTTTGCAAGAAAGCCACTATGATGCAACACTAAAATTAGAAATTAGTCCTAATTAGTGTTTTAAGAGTCTATTAAAATATGAAATAAGATTTTGACTACAAATCCTAGCTAATGCAAAACTAGGTTTTTATGAAAAATGCACAATTTCAAGCAATTTTTGTCAATTTAAGCATGAAAATGCAATGCGAATGAATACTAAATGATGAATTTTTGTAATTTAAATTAGATATAATGAAAATTACATAAATATAATTAGATTAAATTTCAATTAATTCAAATTATGCTAAAATGCAAGGCTAAGATGCCAATTTTTTCAAAAATTTTAAAATTTTCAATTTTTTATAATTTTTCAAATGCAATAAGATAAATGAATGCAAATCTATCACACAACACTCAGCAAGGTGCCAAAAAGTCCAAAAACATGGGTTGACCAAAATGTTTAGTGGAAAAAAGAGGGGTTTAGGTTTACTTAAGTTTCCAAGGCAAATCCTCCCTTCACCACAAACATTCAAGGGCATATCAACCGAGTTGAATCTCCACTAGTAGGAGCATTCACCTATTAGGTAGGGCTTCCACTTGGAACGATGTGGAAGTTCAGATATATCAAACAATATCTTAGTTTAATTCTTAATTTCACTAAAAACTCTAAGTATGCAAAACAATAAGCAAATGATCAAATTACGGTAAATCCTTTTAGATTAAGGTGAAGGATAGAGATATCTAACTCACTGTCTTTCAAAATTCAAAAAGTGGAACAATTGGGGACACATGGACTAACACCCTAGTCCAAGGTATCATTTTTATCATGAAATCTGGATCTTCTTCTGACATTGATTTGCACTGTATCTTCCATTGTTGGCTCAGGAAAAATAGAGGACACAGGGACTAACGCCCTTATCCCGAAATGTGTCCCTTGTCCTAAAACATTCACCAGAGTCCTTTGCTTGTCAGATCCCAAATCCTTGATGTCTACAAGCTCCTTTTTGTAATTCCACTCTATGAAACTCGGTACTTATAACCTACAATCAGAAAGGAGTGTGGGAGGAGGTTGTGGTGTTTAGAGGCTTGCCTTGGTCAAGCCCCAGAGAGACATTCAAGTCTTCCAAACACTGTTGTCAAATAAGAGTGCATATCCCTATAGGATAGAGGCAAAATCCAAATGATAAATGATCAAAAACACAAAAGATATCACCTTGTAGTGTAGATCTCATGGATGCCATGAGGAGATGGAGTCAAATATGCAAATACAAACACAATAACAACAAAGTACTGCTCTGCAACACAATGAATGCCTTGAATCAAAATCACAAAATCACAATGTTCATCTCATTTCCATCTAGTTTGTAAATGAAACCTAATCATGCTTATATATGTAACTACAAAGATTCCCGCTAAGAATTTCATAATTCAAACTTGAGATGTCGGCATAGGACCTAAATAACGGTCAGAAAATTGACATTTAAATTTAGGGTAGACCCAAAATAGGGCAGGACTAGGGCGCTAGTGCCCAAGTCCAACCTACTATTTTTTTCAGTGATCATCAAAATAGTACCCCGAGGTCCTATTTTCCATAAGACTCTAGGGTTTTTTCATCAGGAGTCAAAATTAACACACAAGATGCTCTAAATGCAATTTAAGGACCCGAGAGCTAAACCTTAAGAGGGAAAAGCCCCCAAGGGGACATTTTCTGACATAAGAGGGCTTTCATCTCCAAATACAATGTGCCTCAACATTTGAAGAAGTCATCGACAAAGGCACTGCCATTGAAAGAGCCCTTATTGCAAAAGGGGTTATCAAAATTTATAGAGAAAAAAATGACAACAAGAGCAACAACAAAGTCAACAATAGCACCAATAATGGTAACAACAACAATAGTAATAATCAATCCTATGAAAAACCCCATTTCTAGGGAAAAAATAAAAATATTCTCAATGATGGTGTAACCAATATTAAAAATGTTCATGTTATGTCATAAATTGTCCTCCTGCATGGAATGATACAATTTCTCATAGTTTAGCTCCTCTTTTTTGGTGTCCTTTCAACCTATTAGTTTCAGACCTTCCTAAACCCTGATTGACCTATGTCTAACTGAAGAAATGTCATATTTCAAGATAACTGAAGACTGAACCTGAAAAGAAAGTTTGGATTTGGGATTCCCTAGACCCCCTTAATGCAGACCTAATCAAAAAATTAGGGCTTGGGCTTAGGAGCTCGTGCCCTAGCCTTGCCCTATTTCCCAGGGTTTTGAATTTTGGTGGGGTGTTGGCTCCCGTCGTACATCTCAGGATTCCATTTTTGAAATTTCATTTTTGCGCGATGTTGACATCTTATTTCAAAATTTAAAATTCCTAAGGTTAGATATTTAAAGACATTTGAAAATCACTTTATCACACACAATCTACATGCAAGCTTTATGCCAAAACTATGCCAAAATTGCCATTGAAGATCAGCAACTTGTTGAAGCTCTTGAAGTTATTTGAATTTTCTATCAAAAGGTTATTTGATGGAGATTAGGAATCAAGATCTTGAGACTATCTTGCTCTTCCTAGGGTTTGAACAACCTTTTTTATGATTGGGAGAAGGGTTGAAGCCTCCAACATCGAGCTTGGAAATCCTCCACATATATAGCTGCCTCGCCTTCTTGTTCTACAAGTCTTCATTGCTATCATCTCCTTGAGGTTAAGTTGCGTTTATTTCATCAAGTGAAGCAAAGTGTTTATCTTTGCTTGGTGCTTGAGTCATCTAGAGTTTTACATTTCTGCATATAGATTTGTTAGATGAGCACACACATCTACAAATCTTTATCATTAGGTATTTTTGAGGTAGGAATACTAAAAATAGGGCTTTACTGAGGCAAGCTCGTATATAGCCACAACCATGTTTCTCCTCCTTTTGCATGTGCAGGTTATATTCAATGAGATCTGACAGAAATAGATATTGCAGACACAGCCGTTATAGAGTTTTGGATTTCAAAATTGTGAAACTTTTGGGGCCTTATGACTCATGCCCTAGCTAACCTGGGTGTATTCTTTAGGATCTAGAAACCTCTGAAGATGGTCAGATAGTTGTTACAGAAGATCCTGATACTGAGAAACCTTTAGGGATTTATGACTAGTACCCTAGCCCATCAGAGCCTCATTTTTTGGGTAAATTTTCTCTATACTATATTCTCTACATTCCTGTAATCATTTTGTCTGTATCTATGTCAAAAATTTAGTTATTGCTGTCTGATTGATAATTTAGGGTTTCATGCTTAGTGAGTGATACTAGCTTGTGAAAACCTGATAAAAAACCTCCACACATACATAATTAGCAGAAAAAGGGGATCTTAAGAATTTATAGTTTAATTCTTACTTCCCTAATGTTTTAGTTTGTGAAAAGTGTGGGATTTGAAGTCTTTGATAACTATCTTGATTCCCCATTTTCCCGCTAAAAGTTTTGGTGAACACGTGCTTTAAAAGAATCTGCATCCTTTTTAACACCAGATCTGACTTAGTTTGCTGTCCTAAAACATATTTATAATACAAGCCCTCTTTTATGAAAGTACATGCATTGAATCTTACGTGATTTCTTTATTCTTTCATTAAAAGAGTTTAAAATTACAACATTGTGTTTTGCATAAGTGCCATATTTAATTTTCACAAAGTTTATGCTATATCATTTTACATTTACATCTTGGGTTAATTAGAAAATGCTATAATGTCAGATTACTTTTTGCAAGACTTTCATATGTATGATGAGCCATTTAGTTGTGATGACTGCAATATGTTAGATGAAGACCTTGAGGACTTTATCTCAATTGAACATTCCACTATGACTCCTAAACTATCATTGTTTCAAAGATTAGTAAATACAATCTATGTTCCTAAACCTCAAGAAGAACCTGTAAAATTGAAGATAGTGGTCAACTTGTGTTCAGATGTGGGTCAACCACACTCTAAATTGGTGCTACTGTTAGAGGTCTTCTACCTTCTTCTCGACCTCCTGATTACATTTATAACTATTCTAAACTAATAACACATCAAAATTCACAACAACCTAGTCATACTATGATTGCTCATACATATAACACTCAGAATAACAAACAAAGAAAACAACAATCAAGCATTTTGATATCTTTACTAGCTTCTCAACCTATGCTTCCTCAATCACCCCATTTAACAAAAAAAGTTGGTCAAGATTATGATCTTGTTGAGCAGCTTCATGCTACTCCTACTAAGATTTCTCTTTGGGAACTTATACAAACTTCCCCTACATACCATGGAATGCTTCAAGAAGCTTTACAAAAGGTGATTGTACCACCTGCTGTTAAGTCAAATGATGTAGTAGCTCTCTTAGATTGTATGCATGCGGCAAAAATAGACATTCTATTTCAACAACATGAGTTTCCATCTCTTGAAGTTCAAAATTAGTATGATCCTTTGATTATCTTCATTACAATAAATAAGAAACTTATTAAGTGAGTTATAATTGATAATGGATCAGCTCTTAATGTTTGTGGCATCGATTTATTACATAAAATCAAAGTTGATACATCTTTGATTAAACTAGATAGAATAAGTATTTGTGGCTTTGATAATGTTGGAAGACGATCCGTAGGCACCATAACTTTCCCTGTACAAGTTGGGCCTGTGACTTTATCTACCCTAATTCATGTCATGCCTGGTTCTTTATCATACAACATGATTCTTTGTAGACCTTGGATTCATGCATTGGGGGTAGTTCCTTCTACCCTTCATCATTTGATCAAGTTTATTTATAAAGATAAACTTCATACTATTGATGCTGATCCTAAACCAGATAACTGTTTACAAATTGAATCACAAAAACAAGTCATTCATCACAAGATCTTAAACAACTTGAAAGTTGACTCGTCAGCTCCTCTTGCCATAGATAATGTTGTGCAAGAGTCCAAGCAATCAAATGCATTTCTTGGTGATGATTGGGGTTCATTATATTTTACATCCCCCTCCATAGGTGAATATAAAACTAACAATCCTGATCTTGAAACATCAAATGTTACATCGATCTCATCTAAAAATTCATATCTGAAAGTCTCTTTGGTAACAAATACGGATAATACTCTTAATTATACTACAGATTATGAGACCTATGGGGCACCACCTTCTTCCAAGGAAATGGCCTCCCTTTATGGTAGAGGATTTCAGATCCTTTATAATAATTGTGACTATGTAGGTAATGGTTGTGGTATTAATCAACAATGAATTCGAGTACCTATAGAATCCACTTCACGGCATTACTCAAGTGACATTGGATATAATCCTTTCAAGGAATCTAAAGTCTGTCGATGTCCTAATCTTAATTGAATCCAATATCAATGCTTAATTTGATATTTCCTAAGATGATTGACATTCCTTTGGATATATTTTCAACAGATGAAACGATAATTAAATTCTTGGGTGCTTATGATAATATTCCCTATTACCATCATAAATGTGGATTACCTTATTGTTTGAATAGTACTGCATATTTTGGAAAGTCCACTAACATTATAAATACTGCTCTAAAATCTAAGAATCTGAAGAATTGCCACAATCACCCGATCTCCTAGACCATAGTACTCTAGTTAATGGAAAGACTGTTGATGTTTTCATGGAGAAAGATAATACTAAAAAATTATCCCTATAGGTGATTGTTTAAATGCAGAAGAAAAAGAAGATATGATCAAGTTGTTACATGGATTTTCTGAATTGTTTGCTTGGAATTACTTGGATATGCCTGGTATTGATCCTTAGATTGTAACACATAATATCATATTAAAACTAGACACTAAGCCATTTAAATAAAAGATCTATAAGATGAATCCTAAGATTGTGTTACTCGTTAAGGCTGAGATAGAAAAGCTTTTACAAGCTAGCTTTATCTGCCCTATTTACTTTTCACCTTGGATTTCAAATATCATGGTTGTTGCTAAACCTGATGGCCGTATTCGGATGTGCATTGACTTTTGAGATTTGAATCTTGCATATTTGAAAGATGATTTCCCTCTTCCAAACATTGATATGATTGTTGACTCAATAGATGGCCATGAACTACTTTCCTTCATGGATGGATTTTTAGGATATAATCAAATTTTTATAAACCCTCAAGATCAATATAAAACAACCTTCATAACACCTTGGGGAACATTTTGTTGGGTAGTCATGCCATTTGGACTTAAGAATGCCGGAGCAACTTACCAACATGCTATGACTCTTATCTTTCATGAATGCACAGTATCTTAGAGGACTATGTCGATGACATTTTGGCTAAGTCTATTCATCGCCAAGATCACGCCATGACTCTTTGATAGATCTTTGAGTGAATAAAGAAATACAACATGCGATTAAATCTCCATAAGTGCGTCTTTGGTGTAGATAGTGAGAAACTATTGGGATTTATAGTTTTGAATCATGGTATTGAAGTAGATACGAAAAAGATTGATGCAATTGTTAATATGCTATCACCTAAGAACATATCTCAACTTCATAGTTTGCAAGGGAAGATACAGGCCATTCACCAATTTCTCTCATAACTCATAGATAGGACTCACCCTTTTACTCAACTACTGAAGAAGGATTCAAAATTTCAATAGAATTCAAAATGTTAGAAGGCTTTTGAGGACTTAAAAATTTATCTCGCTAACCCTCATGTTTTACAACTTGCTACTGCTGATAAACCTTTTATTCTCTACACGTCAGCATCTAATAATGCCCTTGCAACATTATTAGCACAAAATAATATTGAATGCAAGGAACGTGTTGTATATTACATCGGTTGAACATTGCTTGATTATGAAGTGCGATATATTCTCATTGAGAAACAATGCTTAGCTCTTGTATTTGTGATGCAAAAGTTGCGACATCATCTTTTAAACACTAAGATACACATCATGGTAAAATTTGATCCTTTGAAACATTTATTTGCTAAAACAGATCTTTTAGGTCACCTTGCTAAATGGGTTATGTTGTTAACTAAATTTTATCTCAAATTTATATCTCAAAAATTGATTAAAGGACAAGTGTTAACCGACCATTTAGCTGAAGCACCTTCTCCCTTTGCTATACAAAATCAAGAGACATTTCCTGATGATCAAATATTAAATATGGATAAAGATGACAAATGGGAATTATACTTTGATGGATCAAGATGTCGAACTGGCTATGGTGCTGGTGTTATACTAGTACCCCCTTCGAGTAAGTCGATTCCTATGTCTTATCGTCTAAATTTATCATGCACAAACAACATTGTTGAGTACAAAGCTCTTATCACAGGACTTCATGCTACCTTGGTTTTGAATATCAAAAACATCACCATATATGGTGATTCACAATTAATTGTATGACAGATAACAGGATTGTATCAAGTGAAATAAGACAAATTATCTTAATACTGCAATCTGGCCTTATCTTTGTTACAACAATTTACATCTTTCTCAATTGATACTATACCTAGAAAGGACAATCGGCACACAAATACAATGGCAAGCATGACTTCCCTTATATCCCCTACTGATTCACCTGATGAATACATCTTTATCATTCATAATCTTAAGACACCCACATTAGGTGAAATGACATCTTCAGACATTAACCTTTGTTGTAACATGAACTTTGATGAATGGTTCTTCCATATATTCAACTATTTGCATTATGGAAGCATCCCTAATTCAACATATAAAAATTCTCAAGTTCACCTATGCAAACTTGCAGCGCGCTATATCATTCTATCTAATGTCTTATATAGACGAAGTTATAATGGTGTTCTTCTCTAATGTCTTAGTAATTTAGAGATCCCAATAGCTTTGGAAGAAGCTCACTCTGGTGCTTGTGGCGGGCATTTTGGAGGAAAATCATTGGTACAAAAACTAATACATATGGGGTATTACTGGTAATGCATGGAACAAGATTCCTTCACTTCTGTCAAGAAGTGCCTGCAATGTCAACAACATCAACATTTAATTCGAGCACCTAGCTAAGAACTTCATGCCCAAGTTTCACCTTGGCCATTTTCTATTTTGGGCTTGGATCTAATTGGTAAAATTTCTCCACCTTCTTCTTAAGGACATACCTTTATAATCACCACTACTGATTACTTCACGAAGTGGGTTGAAGCTATTCCTTTACAATCTACGACTGCTGAAGTAATTTGTCATTTTATACAAGATAACATAATCTCTCGATTTGATGTTCCTTCCTCTTTGGTCTCTAATAATGGCACTCCATTCAAGAACAAGGATGTGAAGAAATTTCTCAAAAAACATCACATTCAACACTGGTTTTCTACACCTTACTATCCTTAATTGAATGGCCAAGCAGAAGCTTCAAACAAGGTTATTAGACAAATTTTATAAAAAAATGTTAATAAACATAAAAAAGATTGGTATACTCAATTATCTTACATGTTATGGGCTTATAGAACAAGCATTCGTACGACTCCTGGAACTACACCATATAATCTTGTTTATGGCACTGATGTGGTAATGCCCTTGGAGTTAGAAATTACTTCATTGAGAGTTTCCTTGAGGGACATTATTGATAATGACATGGAACACGAAAAGAGATTACAAGAACTTGAGATTCTTGGTGAACAATGTATTAATGCTCTCGAGCATCTTAAGGCCCATCATAAGAGTATTCAATGATCGTATAATGAGCATGTCATACATAATTCATTTGATGTTGGAGATTTGGTACTATATGAGAATCAACGCAATGTAAATGCACCTCCTGGAGAAAAAGGAAAGTTCAGCCCTAATTGGCTTGGACCGTATGTAGTTACTGAAGCCTTTGGATCAGGAGCATTTAAGTTAGTTGATAAACAAGGTACACCACTTAAAGAACCTATTAATGTTGTACACCTCAAGAAATTCTATGCTTAAGATTATATGTTAGATGTTCTTTTAAAAAAGAAAATTTATTTAGTTAGTTTAGCTTGAATTTCGACAAGATATGATTATTTTGTCTTAATTCATTTAACATAGCATCTTTTTTGGTTAATCATTGTTGTATCTTGTTTAAACATGCTTTTTTAAGATCAACTTTGTATTAACTGAGTATATCATAGAATGTTGGTTATGTGTGAAATTCATTAATCATTGTGCTTTTTACTATATGTTCTACAAAGAATCATTTAGTATCACATTAGCATTAATCACATTTCCACATGAGCATTAACATTTATCACTAGTAGCATTTTATATGAATCACATGTGACAGATTAGACAAAATTAGAGCAATAATAGAAAAGCATCATATATATAATCATCAATTTGAATATACATCAGAGTTGACCATCCCATACATCAGACTAGGATGTCGTAGTACATAAGATACATCACATAGTTGAACCTGGGTCACCTGCCCCCTCAAGACCTGGTAGTGTGTTTGTGATAAAAGTCTGACCATGTGTGGCTATGGACCACGAATGCCTTCTAGAGAAACTTCATGATTGTAACCCCCTAATCTCACCTCTCAGTCCTAGTACCTCGTCGTGTGACTCCTAATACATCTTCTAGTACTTGTCTCTCTTAGATAGTGCTCTATCTCACTCTGCCTAGGCCTTGTCTCTATCAGCTCTCACCTGACATAACTTAGGAAGTAAGACCTCACTGATGACAAGATCTCTCTTAGGAGATGGTACTACTGCAGCCTAATCTCGTAGTGCTTGGAGCTCAGCCTCTACATGGTTAGATCTCTAGATAGCTTGGTCTCTATCCTCTGTAGCTTGATCCAGAATAGACTCCATAGCTAACTTGTATCTCATGAATGGCATGAAAATCTCTGCATGTTGCCTTGCGGATGGCTATGGAGAGTACCCCAACTACACCCATCGCTCGACCACATCGGAAGGAACTATCTCTGCTATGACGTGACTCACAAGGTCATGCCATGCATTTGTCCCAATTACAAATAGAAAATAGAATAGATATCAATATCTCATATAGGAATCATAAATAATCATCAAAATACATGCATCTATATAAAAGTATCCTACCTAGATCTCCATCTCACCAAGATGGATCTCGAATATTTGATGGTGTGACTAGCTCTGTAGCTAACTTTGTAGCTAGGGGCATACGACTATTGGTCTCCCCTCACTTGTACTGGCATGAACTCCTAACACCTATAGGAGCTAGACCATGAGTTCTTGACTGTGGCCTCAACTCGGCCTCCACGTCACTGTCTACCACTTGTTGATCTCACCATGGTCTCTCTCTGAAGATGTACCATGACAGGGTCTCCTCATCATCATTGTCATCATCCTCCTCCTCATCTAGATCATAATATCTAGTGAAACTTCACTAACATCATCTTCTACCCCTATGTCACTAGCATGACTAGCCCAAGGTTGAGGATCACCTATGGGGTGACTGTGAGGATAGATAGGAGCAGGCCACACTATCTGCCACTAGATCTAGTATGCTCAGGTAACTTTGACATCATTTGCATCAGATATCAGCTCTACATCCTCTATACCATCATCATCACTAACTGCTATATTAGCTATTATCAGCCATCAGGTGCTATTTGCCCTAACTGCGTTGCGTAGTGAGCATGTATAGCTCAAACACATCATAGGGACATCATGTCTGCATCTGAACTATCATGGCACTCTATCAAAGAAAAACCACACAACTATGTGATCAAGGCAACCGACCATCAGTTGATCCCTCTACATCCTAGCCAACTACCTGTGCTGACCTAGCCATGCTATGTAGCTGTGATATGGTCTCTAGATGATGTCAGTGGGTTGTAGTCTATCAAATATAACTCTCCAATATAGCAGATCACCATGCCTCCAGCATTTGACAAGAGGATATGCATGGACACGTGGATGAGTAAATGCTAGCTCTATGGGAAAACCTATAGGCTGTGTACATCTAATGTGCTCAAATGCCCATAACTGTAATAAATTGCAACACATCAGGCTCTACACCTCATAATGGACATATCGTCCCAAACCATGGTAGAGGTACGCAAGCATACTGCACCCCCATGCGTATACTATCCTTTGCTCCTCCATCGCCCTGATAGTGTGAACAAGGTCCCTATGAAGGTGAGTGCCTTGTCCATCCAGTGTGACTTCTAATGCAATCATAACCATTATGACCCTTCAAATCAGAGGGATGTCAGTGCATCCCTGCTCTAGTAATTGGAGCTGAATGTGCCTTCTCTCCACTTGAGCGATTGTACAACCTAGACAGTATATCTGGCTCTCTCATGTGTACTCTGCTGAGTGACACTCCATAATCCTCACTGTCTCTCCATTTATGGGCAATCAGAAGATTCAATAGACATCTTCTAGTGTGACAATCATCTCCACTGTGGGTAGATGGAATGTAGAAGTATCCGCATTCCACCTCTCCATCAAAGCCATAAGCATACTGCAATGGAATCTAATTGTGGGAATGCCAAACACCCACCATAGCCCTACTGCCTATAGGTGGCCTCTCTCTCCATCAATCATAGTACTGATGTGATCTTGAAGCAGCATCATTAGGTGACCACCTATATGTTCTTGCATGTCGGGGACAACCTGCAGGACAAATAGTGAGAAGTTGAATCAATATACAACATCAAATAATCATTTAGTATCTACAACAACAATCAGTGCCCTACCCCTAGGGCCCTTGTCCTTTCTAGACTTGGGTGCCCTAGGAGGACCTGGGCACCCAAGGTAGACTTGGGCCACCCTAGGTGGACTAGGGCACCCTGGTGAGACACAGGCACCTTGAGTGGACTTGGGCACCCCTGTTGGGGACCCTTGTCTAGAAAGGCCTATGTGGCATGCAAAATAACAAAATCTAAAGGAAACAAAAAGAATGATGATAAAATCAAGGATTAGGACCCTACCTTAGTCTTGAAACATCTCTCTACCACTCAGGCTCAGAGCATCTCTAGTCTCGGAAGTTGGTACGGACATCAAGTTGGCATTGTCGGTCTCTTCCTCCTCCTTCTCTCCTCTACACAATGAAACAAGAATGAATAGTGAAACATGAAAATTCCCTTTACTTATAGTAAATGGATGAGAATTCCTATTACTATCTAGGTGCAAAATTGAACAAGTCTTACTCCTGAGCCTCTATCTTGATCTGCTGAACTTGGATTTTCACACCATTTATTTTGAAGAAATCCAAATTCCGCTCTCTTCCTACCTAATGTGTTGCACTTGGGTGTATTTTGTTAAAATAACCCTCGAAATGCATTTCTCATCAAGTTTCCTTGAAATCGACACATGTGGATATTCTCCTTATTTCTCCTTTTCAGACTAAACAAGCAAAAACAAGGGGGGGCATATATCTCCCTCGATTTCCTCTCTCATCATGTCTCATCACTCAACCCATTAGCATTTATCACTTACTCATTTGTGTGATGGTTGCGGGTTGATTTGATTTTGATTCTCTGACAAGTGTTCCTTTGCAGGTTACAGTTCCTAACTTTGTGGCCTTGTAGGATTATAGACCTGGGGGTTTCTTCCTCTTCTGCGACAACACTTTGGCATCCTCTATAGTATCCTTTTGGGTATCCTTTTAATGATTGATGTATTTAATTTCCTTTAGTTGCATATGCATGTAGTGTCATATGGCCACTAACGTGGGGGCTAAATGTTATGTCAAAAATTGTTCTCCTGCATGGAATGATACAATTTCTCATAGTTTAGCTCCTCTCCTTTGGTGTCCTTTCAACCTGTAACATCAGAAAATGTCCCCTTGGGGGATTTTCGCTCTTAAGGTTTAGCTCCTAGGTCTTTTGCATGCATTTAGGACATCTTAGTTCATAATTTGGCATCCTGATGGAATGAGCCCTAGGTAACATGACAAATGGGACCTAGGAGGACTCCTTGAGCTGTACCTTGCGCAAAATAGGGGGAGGACTTGGGAGCCCACACCCTAGTCCTACCCTATTTTGGGGTAGCCCCAATTTCTAGGTGTCAGTTTATGACTGTTATTTGGGTCCTTTGCCGACACAGTAAGTTTGAATTAGAAAAATCTTGGCAAGAGTGCTTGTAGTTGGATATAAAAGTATGCTTAGGCATTCATTTTCTAAACTAGATGGCAATTGTGATGTTCAAGTATTCTCAAGGTGATTCAAGGATTTCATTGTGTTGCAAGAGCAGACTTGTGTGGTTTGTGTGTTTGTATTTACAGATTTGAGCATCCATTTCATCATGGAGTGAAGAGTATCTTCCTCCCATGATATCTTCACTACAAGGTGACATTATATTGTGTTTTCATTATCAATTCCTTTGGTTTTTGCCTCTGCCTCACAAGGGCATGCACTCTCTATCTGACAACGGTGTTCAGAGACTTAAGTGTCCTTTGGGGCTTGACTGAGGCAAGCCTCTAAACACATCAACCCCCTCCCAAAGTCTTGTGATTATAGGTTACAAGTGTTGCATTTGGGAAAAGTGAAGTTACAGGAAGGATTGACAGAAATCAAAGATTTAGGATCCGAATAGAAGCAGGCAACCAGAGCATTTTCAGGACTTGGGCACTCGCTCTAGTGTCCTCCATAGCTAAATTTCTAGAAATAGGAGTTACAATGCTAATTAGTGTTGGAAGGAGGTCCAGATTCCATAAAGAAACTCGTGCCTTGGACTAGGACACCCGCTCCAGTGTCCCCGACTGTTTCACCTTAGAACCCTGAAAATAGGTACTTTGTGATTTGTTATTTTACTTCCGTCTGCAAGAGCTTTTTTGTTATTCGTCAGTTTATTGCTGTATTGGAATAATTAGGGTTTTAATGGTCAATTGATCATAAGAGAAGATAAATTGGTGATTAAATTACCTAATGCAAGATTCCCTAGATCTCACAATGATCTAGGGTATAATAGTGAATTTCCAGTCGACCCTAGATCCTTGAATGTAAAGTGGAAAGACGGATTCAAACATCAAAACACGAAAACATTAACAAAATCCAATTTTTCACTAAACATTTTGGTGAACCTGTGTTTTTGGACTTAAATTGCAACTTTTTGAGTGCGTGTCTTCAGATTTGGATTGATTTCATTCATTCATATAGTCTTTCATTTTATTGCATTAAGAAAAATTCAAAAACAATTGAAAATTTTGAAAAATTAAAAGAAGTTGCATTGTTTGACTTACTAAATTGCATCAATTCTTTCTAATTTTTCCTAATTCATTATTTTTGCATTATATCTGATATAAACTACATAAAAACACAAAAATTCAATCATTTTCATTGCATTTTCATGATTAATTTGCTAGGCTTTTGTAGAAATTTTGACAATTTTCATATAACCTAGTAATTCCAAAATCTAGGGTTAGTAGGCAAAATCTTCTTTCAGATTTTTCTACTAATTTAGAGGCTCATTCAAATTTTTATTTGGCTTTAGTCTTACATTTTAGTGTAAATTTGCATTTGGATTTACAATATTTGCATTTTTGCATTGAAAATTTCAACAAAAACTAGCAATTTTTATGCATTTTCATTAGATTTGCATTGGAATTTTGCATATTAGAGCTTGAAAATCATTTTTAGATCTGAGGTTAATTAATTTCCATCATAAATCAGACTTCAAAACATTCACATAGCATTTTGTGTCAAGATCTCAAACCTAGGGCTTCAAAAACAATGATTTTCACTAAATTTGGCCTTATCGACTCTATAAACTTGCACCATATGTGTGTTGTGAAAAATATTTTTGCATTAATTAGATGTTATCAGGGTAATAATTTTATTCCCCTCATAAAAATCTTCACAACACCCTTTTAACGGGCTCTTGTATTGAAAATTCGGTGAAAAACTACACATTTTGACTATTTTTACCCTAGGTTTTGACCTAGTTTGCAGTCCAAGCGTGTTGTGATCAATTTTATGGATTGAGGTGACTAATATCATTGATATTATTTTCTTTACCTCCTGAGATTAATTACAACACCTGCTTTGCTAGGTCTTGGAATTGAAAAACTGTGAACAATTGCATATTTTGCTATATTTTCACTAGGGTTTTACCTTAAGTGGCACTAAAAGCGTGTTGTGTTGGGTATTTTGGCACAAAGTGGCTGTTATTACTGATATTATTTTCTTTCCATCATCATTTTCCTCACAACACCCTTTGTTATGATCTTTTGCATTGAGTTTTGGTGAAAAAAGTGCCTATTTTGACATATTTTCACTACATTTTGACTTGGCATTATCTTGGATTTGCATCAAGAGTGTGTTGAGAATGATCACATTTCTATTTTGGACTGATATCAGACATATAATTTTCTTCCCTTGATCAAAATCCTTACAACATTCTTTGTTTCATTCATTTGCATTGGAAAGAGTACAAAAATCAAGCATTTGAGGTTGTTTTGGGGTATATCGCTTTGCAGTTACCTTTGATATTTTTTTTGGAAAAACTCTAAAATATGATTTGAGCATAAAAACATGGTGTCTGATCACAACAACAATAATAGGTTCCCTCCTAGACCTTACATGAAAATAAAAGCACCTGAACCTAAAATTGTCTTTACTCCTCATGATAGAATAATTGGAGACTTCGATGGATCTCTTTACATCACTGTGAAAATAATGGGAAACCCTGTGGATGGAACTCTTATTGATCCTAATTGCATGAATAATGTTGCCACTGAGGAGTTCCTCTTTTCACATCAACTAATGCAAGGTTCTTATGACCCCTCGAACTTGATGATTAAGACACATAAGGGAACCTTTGTCAAGCCTTTGGGTAAGATATCATTGTTGGTAACTGTATTTGAGAAACATGTTGACAAATGGTTTTATTTTACCCCCGCTTCTGATAAGTTTGAAATCAAAGTTGGAATCCCTTGGTTAAAGGTTATGAAAGCTGTCCCTTCAACTATTTATAAATGTGTGAAATTTCCTTTGAACAGACAAGTGCATGCCATTCCTCGAAATACATTCAAACCTTCAAATACACAACAATATTTTACATTGGATCACTTTTGCAACAAAACTAATAACAAACTGGAACTACGAACAGACTTTACATTTTTGAGCTATAGAAACCACAAAGCAAAATTGTTACATCTAGCACCTAGCCCTTCTATACAAGAAATGACAAAAGATAAACAACCCACATGTGAAGAGAACTTTAGACTGAAAGGACAAGGTCCCTATGCTGAGGTTTCTCCCCTAAAATCCTTACAAGGATCGGGAGGTCATTGTCCACAACAAAACATTACATCGCAACAAATGATGTTTAATCTTGGTGCTTCATCTTCTAATTTGCAAAAACCTATGAAGGAACAAGGCCCTATCTTACAAGAGATAAGCAGTCGAAGAAAGAGAAATAGAAAAACAAGAGAAAGAAGAAGAAGAAGACAAGAATATGCCATAAACCTTGCCTCTCAACAAGAAAACATTGATCCTAACTTTCAACCAAACAATAATGATCCTAACGATGAACAACATGATGAGCAAGACATGAATTTGGCTATGGTACCTTATGTCCCACATTCCTCCAACAATAGGGTGTGGGAAGATGATGACGATGATTTGCTTATAGACAACTTCTAGCCCGAAAGGGGCCCTATAGGTAAGTATCTCTAACCCTTTATTTATCTCGTGATGTGCTTCCCTTGTGATGTGTTATGTGTTTTTTAGGCCTCCTAGGATGATTCTTAATTTTCCCGTAAGGTTTTGTATACCAGGAGACCGCCTCTGTTGTGACCTTCTATTTGTATCATCATTCTTCTAAATTTTCTCTCTGATTTCATTGTTGTGTGTTGTGTCTTACAGACATAGCATCATGGTTGGTGACTTGGGGGCACCCTCCTACATGAATGTCCCTGAGACACTTGTTTCTACTCTCTTATTTATTGTTTCCCTTCCTCTAGTGTTTCCATCTAGTGGGCGGATGACGATAACCATTTGTATTGATGCAGACCTAATGTCCCTTTCAAGAGCAATCAAAAAATGGACTTAGTTCCTAATATGACGATGGGGTTGTATATCTTCTCTGATGCTTGGCTAGTGGAAGCACTTGTGCTTTCCGCGTAGTGATTTTCATGATGTTTTTATCTCATTTACAAACCTTAACAATACTGTTGCTCCGTGCACCTTTGTTTGTCTTTGAATCTAGCCTTGGTGGTAATCGATTCGGAGAGCTTCATGATATAGCCCTACGGTTATCCTTAAACTCTGGATTTGTTGTATAACCTTGGCTCTTTGTGTGGTTAATCATATGCGTTGATGTTGTTGTTTATCATGATCTTGTAGACACTAACATGTTGCTTGTAGGGATGTGTTTGTGGGAACATTCGATGATCGTAAAGTACGTATCACCTCTGGGGGGCATAGGTTTTGTGAAAGTTAGTGTTCCCTTGTGTGTTTTATTCCTACCTTAACGTGCTTGATATCGATAACTGATATCAACCACCTTAAGGTGGGGACATATATAAGGTAAGATATCTGTTATAGATGTTAGCAATGTGTTTGTCCTTAGGTGCAAAGACCTACGCGATGAGTGCATCATGTATCCTGAGTTTGTTTGCAATCAATCAATCAATCATGTAAGCCCTCTATAGAGGTGGGATATTACATATATCCTTTTTATATTAAGCCATCTGTGATGGTGGGGATGGTTTATTTTTTAGAGCAGATTGCATCATCCTGTCATTTTCAAAAGTTCTCTGCGGAGGTGGGGAGCGGTTCTGTGACTAACTCAACCCTTAAGCAAGTTTTCAATGATTGTTGTGGCAAAGAGAAATCATTGGTGTGTGCCTATAATGTGCCTGAGATGGTGATGAGTCTAGAAATAAGGAACACACCATCACTTGTTTGCCGTGTTTTCTTCGTGTCTTCAAGTGTGTGTGTTTTGGCATGTTTGCTTTGTTTGGTGTGTTTGTTGCCCCGTATGCAGTATAAAGACCAGTGCCTTAGGGTTGTGATTTCTACATTTTCAGAGGTTTTGCATGTCTTGCATGTGTGTTGCCCCATTTACAAAGACCTGCATGATGAGTGCATCATGTATTATGGGAGGTTTGTTTACTTTCTAGTACTTGCATCTGCATTTCATATATATGAAAGAAAAAGAAAATAAAAAGAAAAGAAATCATGCTTGTCTTCCATGCATTAATGTGTCTTCTATGCATCGGCTGTCTTCTCCATGTTCTGCATGACTATAACTATCTTCTCCATGTTTTGCATGCCTGTTACTATTTTCTATGTGATTGGCATGTCTTCTCTGTGCTTGGTGTGTTTGTTGTGTTTGTGACCTTACTTTAATGCATGTATTGGCCTCACGTTTATACATACATTAAAGTGGGGACTAAATGTAACATCAGAAAATGTCCCCTTGGGGCTTTTCCATCTTAAGGTTTAACTCCTGGGTCTTTTGCATGCATTTAGGACATCTTAGGTCATAATTTGGCATCCCGATGGAATGGGCCCTAGGTAACATGACAAATGGGACCTAGGAGGACCCCTTGAGTTGTACCTTGCCCAAAATAGGTGGGGAGGACTTAGGTGCCCGCGTTGTAGTCCTGCCCTATTTTGGGGTAGCCCCAATTTCTAGGTGTCAGTTTATAACCATTATTTGGGTCCTTTGCCGACATGGTAAGTTTGAATTACGAAAATCTTGGTGGGAGTGCTTGTAGTTGCATATAAAAGCATGTTTAGGCATTCATTTGTAAACTAGATGGAAATTGTGATGTTCAAGTGTCCTCAAGGTGATTCAAGGCTTTCATTATGCTGCAAGAGTAGACTTGTGTGGTTTGTGTGTTTGTATTTGCAGATTCAAGTATCCATTTCATCATGGAGTGAAGAGCATCTTCCTCCCATGATATCTTCACTACAAGGTGACATTATATTGTGTTTTCATTATCAATTCCTTTAGTTTTTGCCTCTGCCTCACAAGGGCAAACACTCCCTATCTAACAATGGTGTTTGGAGACTTAAGTGTCCTCCGGGGCTTGACTGAGGTAAGCCTCTAAACACCACAACCCCCTCCCAAAGTCTTGTGATTGCAAGTCACAGGTGTCGCATTTGGGAAAAGTGAAGTTGTAGGAAGGATTGGGAGACACCAAGGATTCATAATCTGAAGAGAAGCATGACACCAGAGCATTTTCAGGACTTGGACACTCGCTCTAGTGTCCTCCGCAGCTAAATTTCTAGAAACAGGAGTTACAGTGCTGATCAATGTAAAAGGAGGTCCAGATCCTGCAAAGAAACTGGTACCTTGGACTAGGGCGCCCGCTCCAGTGTCCCTGACTATTCCACCTCAGAACCCTGAAAATAGGTACTCTATGATTTGTTATTTTACTTCTGTTTGCAAGAGCTTTTTTCGATATTCGTCAGTTTATTTCCGTATTGGCATAATTAGGGTTTTAATGGTCAATTGAGCATAAGAGAAGATAAATTGATAATTAAATTCCCTAATCCAAGCTTCCCTACATCTCACAGCGATCTAGGGTATGATAGTGAATTGCCACTCGACCCTAGATCCTTGAATGTAAAGTGGGAAGGCAGATTTAAACATCAAAACACTAAAACATTAACAAATCCAATTTTCCACTAAACACAACGTATTTGTTTCAGACCTTCCTAAACCCTGATTGACCTATGTCTAACTGAAGAAATGTCATATTTTGAGATAACTGAAGATTGAACCTAAAAAGAAAGTTTGGATTTGAGATTCCCTAGACCCCCTTAATGCAGATCTGACTAGAAAATCAAGACTTGGGCTTGGGTGCTCACGCCCTAGCCCTCCTCTATTTCTCTAGGTTTTGAATTTTGGCGAGGTGTCGGCTTCTGCCATGCATCTCAAGATTCTATTTTTGCATGATGTCGACATCTTATTTTGAAATTTGAAATTCCTAAGGTTAGATATTTAAAGACATTTAAAAATCACTTTATCACACACAATCTACATGCAAGATTTATGCCAAAACTCTGCCAAAATTACCATTGAAGATGAACTTGTTGAATCTCTTGAAGTTATTTGAATTTTCTATCATGGGGATATTTGATGGAGATTAGGAATCAAGATCTTGAGATTATCTTACTCTTCATAGGGTTTGAACAACCTTTTGTATGATTAGGAGAAGGGTTGAAGCCTCCAACATCGAGCTTCGAAATCCTCTGTGGATCGAGTTGCCTCACCTTCTTATTTTACAAGTCTTCATTGCTATCATCTCTTTGAGGTGAAGTTATGTTTATTTCATTGAGTGAAGCAAAGTGTTGATCTTTCCTTGATGCTTGAGTCATTTAGGGTTTTACATTTCTACATACACACTTGTTAGATGAGCACACACATCTGCAGATGTTTATCATTGGATATTATTGAGGTAGGAATACTGAAAATGGGGCTTGATTGAGGCAAGCTCCTATATAGCCACAAACATGTCTCTCCTCC
The DNA here is from genome assembly GCA_027924645.1 of Cunninghamia lanceolata. Lineage (NCBI taxonomy): Eukaryota > Viridiplantae > Streptophyta > Pinopsida > Cupressales > Cupressaceae > Cunninghamia > Cunninghamia lanceolata. The sequence continues at coordinate 25,860,972 of BSBN01000261.1, read as the reverse complement.
TTTTGCATGTGCAGGTTATATTCGATGAGATCTAACAGAAAGGAGTGATAAAAGGATAGATATTCTAGACACAGTCGTCATAGAGTTTTGGATTTTGAGATTGCAAAACTTTTTGGGGCCTTATGACTCATGCCCTAGCCCACCTGGGTATATTCTTTAGGATTCAGAAACCTCTAAAGATTATTAGATAGTTGTTATAGAAGATCCTGATAGTCAGAAACCTTTAGGGATTTATGACTATTGCCCTAGCCCATCAGAGCCTCATTTTTTGGGTATATTTTATCTATACTATATTCTCTGTATTCCTGTAATTATTTTGTCTATTTCTATATCAGAAATTCCATTATTGTCATTTTCTTGGTAATTTAGGGTTTTGTGCTTAGTGAGTTATACTAGCTTGTGAAAACCTGATAAAAAATCTCCACACAGAGATAATTAGCAGAAAAAGGGGATCTTAAGAATCTGTAGTTTAATTCTTACTTCCCTATTGTTTTAGTTTGTGAAAAGTGTGGGACTTGAAGTCTTTGATAACTATCTTGATTCCCCATTTTCCCACTAAATAGTTTAAAAAAAATACAAACCCCTACACCATCTAGTCCATCCATGAGCAACAATAACATTATCATTCCTAGAGGGAAACCAGGACAAAACAACAAACCTAAACAAAAATTTACACCTTTGGGGGAACCCATCGAAAATGTTTTGCGGAACTTGGTTAAGGCTGAATTGATCCAATTACTTGCCATTTGACCATATGACGACAATTAATTCAACCCCTCTTGGTTTAACGAAAATGACTATTGTGAATACCATAGAGTGAAAGGGCATAAAACATTTGATTGCATACAGTTAAAGAATTGCCTACAAGATCTTGTAGACCATGGAAAAATAAAAATTGATGACCCTACTAAAAGGTTGCCTAATGAAAATTTAGGAGCATACAAAGATCCACTTCTTAACCACAATAAGGGAAAATCATATAGTTCAAACCAAGCATACAACATTGTTCCTCCTCCTTCCTCTTTTGATTCCATTGTGGGTCGAATAGAAGAATGTCCTAACCGCATAGCCACTATCACCATAAAAGTTAAAGATACCAATTGTGTTATCATCACTTGCCATGGCCACATCACTATTCGAGGAGTCTCATCCGAGGATCCACCCACCACCACCACATCCACAAGTAACACATCCTCCAATAAATATAACCTTCTTGATCACCTCAGAAAGGCTCGCACTCAAATATCTATCTTGGAGTTGCTTTGTACATCACCCCTCCATAAGGAAGTCCTTAATAAAGCATTGGTAGAAGCTCGAGTCCCCAATGACCTTAATGTGAACCAATTTCAAGCCATGGTTGGACACTTATCTTCACCTCACCACCTAATCTTTTTCAAACAAGATTTATCTACATCTAATCTATAACACAATGAAGCCTTGCATATCAAAGTCTACATCCTTAAGCATATCATTAAATGAGTCTTAATAGATGGTGGCTCTGGCCTAAATATTTGCACTCTAAAATTAATAAAACAATTGGGATAGTTTTATGAAGTTATGGATTCATGTAAAAGCATAACTATTAAAGGCTATGATGACACAGAGAGACAATCTGAGGGAACCATCAAGCTCCCAATCTAGGTTGGACAAAAGATTTTGGAAACAACATGCCAAGTGCTTGATCTTGATCTCCCTTACAACATTCTCCTTGGCTATTCATGGATCCACACTATGCAAGCTGTTCCATCCAGTTTCCACCAATGCTTAAAGTTTCCATATAATGGGACCGAAGTTACCATATATGCCAATACTCATCCTTTCCAATACTATAGCTTCTTAGAAGGACACGATAAGACCTTTTCTCCCTACAATAATGCAACAAAACCATCCAAATCCTACATTGATCCATTTAACATTGCATCCACTTCCAAATCACCACCCACTATCCTTAAGATCAAGATCAAAGTAAGCGACATGGGGTGTGGAGAGTATGGCCTACATGGTGCATTTTGTATAGGGCAACTTCCACTATCCCCTAAAGCATTTGGCAAACCAAAATCCAATGCAGTATCAACAATTGTCATCAAATGTAAACTGTCACTAACCTTTGAATGATGATACCTAATGGAGAAAGATGTTCTTGAAGACATACCCTCCGAGCTATACAAAGAAGAAGAAAAAGAAGACAAAGATCCTATGCTACCTATAGAAAAATATGGAAAAGGTCTTAGCATTGTGAAGAGCATGGGCTATAAAGGAAAAGATGGTCTAGGCATTCATGGATAAGGAATAATTGAGCCTATCCAAGCAACAAGGAATCCCTGACATCGAGGTCTAGGATATAGAAAACATGAGCCTGTATGCTTAGAACTAGAATATATCTTAAGTGAGGTGGCTAAGGCCTTTCCTACTATTGAGAACACTAACGAAGGGTACTATCAAGACTCTTTTGAAGATTTCACTGAACTCTTTGAATCATCCATTTGCGCCATATATGATCTTTCAACCACACCATCATCCAATGACCTTCCACCTATTTATCCCCATCTCATAGATTGGGACCAACAAGGACCTCTAGTACTTGATATTGTTCAAAATGATGAGGCCATAGAAGAACTAATGGGAGTAAGAGAACACATACCCTTCAGAGACCATAAATTAGGATATATTATAGAGCTCAATGCATCTGTCTACTTCGAGGAGACCACCATGTCTTTTATGTTGGAGTTCAGACAACACTGAGAGGGGGGTGAATCAGTGTTGTATTCAAAAACAAATTCAAATACTTTTCTTCCAATTTGTGTGCATGAAATAATGATGATGACAGCAACTAATCAATATAGAAAGCTTTATCAAAGTAAGAATCCAAATACTAAATAAAAACCAAGACTGAATGCTCAATCATGGAGAGCAAGTAAACCACACATCAAATGAGATCATAACACAATAAATTTCATGAGTGGAAAACCCTCATAAGAATGAAAAACCACTCTAAAAATGCCTCACTGGCTTAATCAAAATCATGCCTCACTGGCTACACAAAAATTCCACTTATTACAAAGCCTCACTGGCTACTTTGTTTAGAAGCACCTACTTCAAGGAGCACCAACTCCTAGGGCACCAACCCTTAATACATTTAGGAGCACCAACTCCAAGGGTACCAACCCAAATACAAGAATATGAACATATACAAAGGAAAACTCTATTTTTCTACATAGCAAAATCTTATATCTCCTTTTTAACTCCTTTGCAATCACAAACTGTACAACCTTGTGTTAATCTCTAAAACATGTTATGATCACATACTGCAAACACCATTCTATGAACACCATAGCATGGATATCCAATCATGATCATACATCTAAACCATAAAGATTAAGACTTACTCTGTCTAATCATTGACTTAACATTGACATCTATACACAAATTTCTGATATGAAACTCCTGCAACTGTAAAGCAACACTACCACCTGTAACATCACCACCTTTCATCATCTGCAACTATCATAAGCAACATTACCACCTTCTTTCTTTTCTATTGCAAAAAGTCCTTACATAACACTTTGTATACATTGGAAAACACCCGTCAACTTTATTCTATTCAAAACCATTGTCTACCTTGTCAAAACTATCTAATTTGCATATAAGAAAATAGATCTTCACACCTCATGACACATTCATTCAATCCTCTACATTATACAAACAAACCCTACAAAATACAACAACCCTTCATCCTAAATCATCAATATGAACATGGTAAGAAACCAATGTGAACTTGCAGACCCTTCATCAAGACTTCATAATCTGTATAAAGGCATGTAGGTATGTCTCTGTAGAACACTCCAAGATAGACCACACCATCCCAAATGTCTAATAATGCAAGTTATCAATTTTTCTGGCCATCATAGTCTGGTTTCAAAAACTATTTGCAGTGGATGTTACAACTTCTTGAAACCAACTATCAAACTAAATCCAACTAGAAATCTATTGGAATTGAAAAAGACTTTGAATTTGGTTTGTTGATCTCAATTTCCTACTTTAGCCACTTTGAATATGTGTGCTTGATTTTCTTTAAGGTGTCCAAATTACCTGGTGGGCCAATGGCTTAATAGAGGGCCAGTCACAATTGATGTTTAATCAACCCTTTAGGAGGTTAGTTTAAGTGGGTTAACCTATAATCATAAGTCAACCTAAAAATAGATTAAAAAGTGCTTATAAGGGGATGACGAGCTATTGAGGGTTTAAGGATTTAGTGCATATTAGGTTCTTGTTAGGGTTTCAAGTGAATATCTAGGGTTTTAATATAGACACTTAGGGTTTCTAGAACCTCCAAACCTTAATCATCTGCATTTGTTGAAAGCTTCAAACAAACCTCTGAGACTTCACTTGCCCCATTCTATCCTTGCAAGATCTTTATTAGGGTTTAGGCCTTACATCTTATACCATTGACTTAATGTTGCACAAGCCTTGACATTAACAACTCAACCATCTTGACAACACAACTCCATCAAGCATCAAACACCCTGAACCCCTATTGCACAAGCCTTGACATTAACAACTTTTGACTCCATATCAATATCTATCAACACCATGTGCATGTATGACTATGAAAGCATCTTGGAAGTGAAACTGAGTTGCATCTACACACATCACACATCACTCATGAACCTGAGAGACCATCAAGACATCACCAATCACTTATCAATCTGAGAGACCTTTTGATGCTCCATGAACATGGTCCTAGAAACACAATAATTCAACTTGTATTAAGCACATAAACTTGAACATGAAGACATTGGTTCACCTACACTTTGACATCAATGACAAACAACCTAAATTTTAGTCACAAAAACATAAAAATAAAAAATACATCCCCTAGTGAAAACCACAATGTGGCACTTTCATATGGTAAAAAAGTAAAAATAAAGGACGTATCTCCTAGTGAAAACCTCCTAGATGTGCCAAAAGATGAGAGAATGGACCTCCCCAAAGTACCAACATTATATTAAGAAATCTCCCCCATCCTAGTGGAATAATAAGAAGAGATGAACCTTGGGATAGATGAGTCACCTAAAATCACCTTTCAAGCATCTTCACTCACCCTTGCATGGACATATGCTGATATGCCTGGTTTGGATCCTGCACTAGTGGTACATCAGTTGGAACTATAGCCTAATGCAAAACTAGTTAAGCAAAAAATGAGAAAAATGAATTCACAAATAACACTTCTAGTCAAAGCTGAGCTCAAGAAACTCGTAGATGTTGGTTTTATTCGACCCATAATGGGTCTTGAATATTGTACCAATAGCAAAAGTCACTGGGGGCATCTATGTATGTACATACTTTAGAGATCTAAACAAAGCATGTCCTAAGGATGACTTCCCTCTTCCCAATATTGACATCATAGTAGATTTAATAGTTGGACATGAGATGCTATCTATCGTCGATAGTTTTTCATGATACAATCAAATAAGAATAGTTGAAGAAGATCAACATAAAACTGCATTCATTTGTGCATGGGGAACCTATGCTAGGTAGTTATTCCCTTTGGGCTTAAAAATGCAAGAGCTACGTATCAAAGGGCAATGACCATAATATTCCACCATATGTTTCACAAAATCATGGAAGATTATGTGGATGACTTACTGGGGAAGTTAAAAACAAGAGAAGAGCACCTAGATGTCTTAGCTAAAATCTTTGTTCGACTGGGAGAATATAAGGTGCATCTCAATCCAAAAAAACATGTCTTTGGAGTTACCTGAAGAACACTCCTAGGCTACATTGTGTCCTGACGAGGCATAAAAGTTGATCCAACAAAGGTGAAAGCAATAGTTGAAATACCTCCTCTAAAAAATTTGAAGCAACTTTGAATCCTACAAGGAAAGCTCCAATCTATTAGATGCTTCATTGTACAGCTAGCTGAGAAATGCCACCCATTCCAACATCTCCTACGAAAAGATGTGGCATTCACATGGGATACAAATTGTTAGAAAGCCTTTTAACAGTTGAAGGAATACCTTGCGACACCACCAGTTCTCATGCCGCTAAAACTAGGACAACCCCTATTATTATACATCTTAGCAATTGAAACAACAATAGGGCTTTTGCTAGCACAACATGATAATAACATAAAAGAAAGAGCCATATATTACATCGGCCATACCTTAGTGGGATATGAGCTTAATTACACACCAACTGAAAGGGCATGTCTTGCGGTCATCTTTTCATCTTAGAAACCGTGACACTACATGCTTAATCACAAAATGAATCTCATCACAAAAATAGACCTGCTAAAGTACCTTTTGTCAAAAGAAACTCTCACAGGTCGTATGACTAAGTGGGTAATGATCCTTAGTGAATTTGACATTGAATACACAGAGAGAAAGGCTATAAAAGAAAAGATCATAGAAGATCAGCTCGTAGATGTGCCAACCCCAACAAAACATCCACTTCTTTCTAAATTCCTAGATGAATACATCTTCACAGTTGGACCTACACCAGGATGGAAAATGTACTTTGATGGATCATATACACCATGGATCGGGAGCATGGATCCTATTTGTCACTCGTCAAGGAGACTGCATTCCTAAGTCCTACAAGATAACATTCCCCTGCACTAATAATGTAGTAGAATATGAAGCACTCATCATCAAACTTTGCATGGCCATCCAATGGAGAATAGAGAAACTAATAGTTTATGGTGACTCCCAATTGGTAATAAAATAGGTAAACAATGAGTACAAAACAAAAGATGATGGTAGAAGACTTTAAGGAATATTTCTCTAAAATCTAGTTTGAGCAAGTCCCTAGACTTAACAACAAAGCAACAGATGTGATGTCTACCATAGGTTCTCTTGTGGACATATAGAAAAATAGTCAGCATTGTGAATTTCTTATTGAAAAATTAGCAATGCCAGCATATGATCTCCCACAGTTTGAGTTAGTTTGTGACATTGTTGGTCCCCTATTCCCTTGGCACCAGGACATATACTTCTATCTCCACAATGACATTATTCCACCAGACCTATCATCCACCTAATGTCAAACATTCATCTGCCAAACCACTTGTTTCACCATCATCAGCGACAATCTATACCGAAAAAGTCTTGATGGTACCCTTTTAAGGTGTCTTGTTTCAAGAGAAGCCCAAACTACCTTACAAGAGGTACATGAAGGTATTTGTGGGGCACACTCTAGTGGACCTATCCTAGCAAATAAAATATTAAGAACAAGATATTATTGGCCGACTCTGGAACAAGATGGTCACCAATTTGTTAAAAAATGCCTTCCTTGCCAGCAACACAGTGACTTATTTCATGCTCCATATCAGGAATTGCAACCCATCAATACTCTGTGGCCCTTCTCACAATGGGGGCTTGATCTCATCAGAAAAATCCATCTACCCTCCTCTAATGGCCATAAATTCATTATCACCGCTATTGAATAATTTACAAAATGGGTTGAACCCATTCTAATTACATATACTACAAGCACACAAATATCCAAATTCATACTCCATTATATCATATGTCGCTATAGTATCCCCCTCGCTATAATTACTAATAATAGGAAACCTTTTAAAAATCAAGAAGTTCATGCCCTTTGTCAAAAATTCCATATACAACATCACTTTTCCACCCCCTACTACCCTCAAGGAAATGGTCAAGCTAAAGCTTCAAACAAAATCATCTTGAGAATTTTAAAGAAAATAGTTAATGAAGTTGGTCATGATTGGCACCTACAACTTAATCTTGCCCTTTGGGCCTATCGTACGAGCATTCGTACCCCCACAGGAGCCAGTACATGTTCCCTCATCTTTGGTTTCGAAGCCATCTTACCCATTGAGGTCGAGCTCTCCTCTCTGAGAATATCACTACAAAATCTTGTTAATTAGGAGGAGTATCAGGTTGCATGACTACATGAGTTGAAACTCTTGGATGAAAAATCCCTCAATGCTCTTAACCACTTGCAAGCATATCAAAATTGTCTCTACAAAAGATATAATAAGAAAATCAAGACTCACCGCTTTGAAATATGTGATCTTCTATTAATGGAAAACCAAAGGAACTTGCAAGATCATGACAAAAAAGGTAAGTTTGAACCAAATTGGTTGGGACCTTTTGTTATAACAAATAGTTATGGATCAGGAGCATATCAACTAGCAACTCCTGAGAGACAGCCTCTGGATGAGCCTATGAATATCATGCATCTCAAGAAGTTTTACGCCTGATCCACCAAATATCACAAGAAAAAAAAATAAAAATAAAAATTGAGTGCAATAAAGCCATCCAATGGTGAAAAACACTTCAGTGGTGCCTTGGATAAGTAACATGGTGAAAACCTATCTTAGGTGCCATGCATGGCGGCCACATCCACCATCTACTAAGTTCTTGTTCACATAGCCAATCCATACTTCATCCTCTATCACTCCATACCTAACACATCATGGATTGATATTGTAAACAATAAGTGTCACAATCCCTCCCATCATGACCCACCCACTATCATCCCATGCCAAGGAGAATTGGATCTTTGTATGCATACTATCAACCCCTTGTACAAACAAAATATCCAGAAAAACACAAAAACATCCAAATATCCATAAAAACATAAAAACATCCAAATATATAGAAAAACATAAAAACATCCAAATATCCAGAAAAACACAAAAACATCTGAATATCCAGAAAAACACAAAACATCCAAATATCTAGAAAATCACAAAAAACATCCAAATATCCATAAAAGCACAAAAAAATCCAAATATCCAGAAAAACATAAAAACATCCAAATATCCAGAAAAACACAAAAAAGTCCAAATATCCAGAAAAGCACAAAAATAACAAAAAAAATCCTCAAAACACCAAAAATAATTGGGACAAAAAATTCTATTTTTCTCAAACAGTAAAAAGCCTCAAGAACAACTTAAATACACTTTCTGTCTATTGAGTAGGGCAACTAATTAATCCCTTACAACTATTAAAAAATCCATCAAAAACACAAAAAAATCACAAAATCCATAAAAAACACAAAAAAACCACAAAATCCATCAAAAACACACAAAAAAATCAAAATATCTCAAAAAAATCCCAAAGCAATAAATATGGGGACAACATGTTAGAGCGATTAAGCATAAACAAAGCTAGAAAAAAAAAACATACTATAATGAACACTTGATCAACCTTCCAAATCACCATACAAGAATTTGATCTTAAGCCTATCTTTCAAAAATCTATCATCACAACCCATGCCTGAGGATATACCATTCCTACAATAGGCATGGTCCAATCACATCTATCCATACTCTTGGCAAGAGACTCAATGGTTGTTGGTTCATCTATTGGTTGGTCTTTTGTTTTTGATTTATCTTTTATACCTCTTCTATGCTTATCCAAAACACCACCTTGATCTTCCATATCTTGGTGGGTAAATGGATGGCATAGAATGAGGTAAGAGTCATTTGTTACTGTATGCCATGTTTGTTGGATGTCCTTATTACTCTAACTAGTATTTGTTATATATGAAAAGTGGGAATGATGATGTTGTCGTAATGTTTTAGATAGATTTAATCAAGCTCTCCTTTCACATATAATCATTCAATGATATAAATCAAGTTCAGTCACTTCTCTTACAAGAGGACTTAGGTATAGGTTTGGTGTCACTTTGAGGTGATAAAGAAAGTTGGAATGTATTGATAAATTTGTTAAACCCTAATCTGATTAAGCCTTAAACCCTAATTATATGAAATCGTAAATAAACGGATGAAACACTACAAATGATCGCACAGGAAGGCACTAAATACAGATTAGAAATATACTAGGATTTGGATTCCAGAAAGTAGAAAATTCAGGGACACTGGGGTAGGCACCCTAATCCAACAAGCCACTTTTTCTGTAGATCTGGAATTGTAAGATGATGAAGACTACAACCTGCTTCAGAGTTTCTGACAACAACAACCAGGAGGACATAGGGGTGGGCACCCTTGTTCAAAAGGGAATATTCTTTTCTCTTTTCTTCAGATCTTGAATCTTTATCCTCTGCTCTGATCTCCTGCAACTCCTCTCCGCAAGATTCCGCACCTGTAACCTGTAATCACAAGAGAGGGGTTAGGGGTTGTGGTGTTTAAGAGCTTGCCTTGGTTAAGCCTCGGAATGGCATTCAAGCCTTCTAACACTGTTGTTAGATAGAGTGCGTGTCCTTGGTGGACAGAGGCAAAATCAAATGATAAGATAGATTGATTGAAAGAAAAAGTAGATATCACCTTGGAGGTGAAGCCTTCATGGGAAATGAAGATCTTTCACACCATGAGGAGATGGATTGATGAAGCCAAATCTGCAACAAAACAAATACATACACAACACAATACTGCTCTGCAACACAATGTGATGCAAGAGCATCCCTGGTTCAAGATAAATCTTGCATCAACCAAAACATTTGCATTTCAATTTGTTTCCAGTTCAGTTTGTTTCTTTCATTTTCAAGTTTAGTTCAGGCTATTCAATCAGTAGCAGTTTCTATTTTTTGGTCCGCATTCTACCGTAGTTGCATTTCAGATCTTGCAGAGATGGACTTAGCATCTAGATTCATTCATATACATCATATCCAGAATTCAGAGCATTTGGATCAAGTACTAAAAAGTTATCGCTATTAGAAGATCGGCTGTTTTCTTAGAACAGAGCATCCTGACAGTCTTAGACACATCAACTGAAGGAGAAGAGTTGCGGAGCATTTCTCAACTTGTAGAGCCTAATGAGACATCATTCAATGTTCTATGGTTCATGGTTGACCTTCCCCAAGATCTGCACTACATTCCATACATTTACGAAAGTGTTCTACTTGATTAGGTTTGACCTCTCCGTGTACACACATTACAGCTCTTCATTGAAGTTTGTGATCTTCCTTGGCCAACGCAGAGGAATCTTCTGAGCCAGAGATCATACATAAGGATGTAATAGATCTCTAGGAAAGTAGTTCTTAGTTCATGATAATAGTGATAGTTGATAGTTTAGATTTTTGTGTGAAGAAGCTTCAAAGCTATATCTTGTGCATATTTTGATATTCTGAAATCAGGCCTTTGAGCCCTAATTGTAAGCCCACATGTTGCTGGCCAATCTGTATTCAAATTCTATGATATACTGGATGACTGAATCTGCATTTGTTTCATATTTTGGAGTTGTTTTCGTTGTGTTTACTCTTGCTGCACGGTCTGGATAGTTCATTCTATGAACCCTCTTGCCGTGACTACACCAAGTGGTATCAGAGAAAAAGTTTGAATCTTTGGGAGTGAATTGAGTGAAGTTGGCAAAGGAATTTCATAAGATCTTGTTGTGGATAGATCACTGAATTGAGGTAGGTTACTTGTGTCGCAACTGATCACCGATTGTGAGGCAGTTGTCACCTTGTAGCCCAATTGGTGAACTTGAGGTAGTTTACGCTTGATCCTAGGAAGAATGCCACTAAGGAGAGTCCTTGCTATTGGAACAATGGCTGGTAGAATGGATGAGATGATGGAAATGATGAAAACAATGAGAATTTGATTGGATGTTGTTGAAGAAGATAGGCGAAGAAGATTGACACCTAGACCTAATGTTGAAAGTGATGATGAAGAATTTCAATCTATTGAACAAATTGGTGAAACCCTAGGAGGTGATGAAGAAGAAGAATCAGATCAAGTCAAGATGTTGCGAGCTATTTTAAATATTGGAAAGAGGCCTAGAGTTGAAGTGCTGAATTATATTGGTAATTTGAACCCTGAAGAATTGATTAACTGGATAAATGACATGGAAGAATACTTTGAATATGAGGAAGTTGAAGATCCGGAGAAGGTGAAATTTGCAAAGACAAAGTTGAAAGGACATGCTGCTATATGGTGGAAAGAAGTTCAGTTGGATAGAAACAGAAGAGGTAAAGAAAAGATTACAAAGTGGGATAGGATGGTGACAAAATTGAAGAATCAATTCATACGTGTTGACTATGAGCTAGAACTATTGAAAAGATTGTAGAACTTGAGACAAAAGGAGAAATCTGTGAAGGAGTATACTGAAGAATTTCATAAGATGATTATAAGGATATGACATAGTGAAGCAAGCAAGGAAAAAGTAGCTACATACATGAATGGATTGAGATTGAACGTTCAAGAAGAATTAAGTTTAGTAAGGATGACATCTTTGGAGGAAGCATATTAATTTGCCCTGAAAGTTGAAGAGAAGTTGAATAAGAGGCATGATCAGAGACAAAGAGGCGGAGGAGGTAAATTTTAGAGAGGTAGAACATTTTTTGAAGGAGACAGATCACATCCAGAGTAGAACAAGTTTGACAACACATTTAAAAAGGATGATAGAGATAATAATGCATACCAGAGAGATGACATAAATTTTTACCAGAGAGGAAACCATAGTGCATACTAAAATGAAGGATACAGAAGAGAGGGAAGAGGATTTGACAAGAGAACATCAGAGGCACTTATTTTAAGTGTGGAGGTGAAGGACATAGAGCATTTGAATGTAATTAGGGTAGTACAAGGAAGAGGACAAAGAATACTAGAAGAGCAACCTATGTTGAAGAAGAACCTATTGGATCACCGACTTTAGTTGGTAAACCAGAGAAAGGAGAATCACTTGTGATGAGGAGAGCACTATTCCAAGTAGAGACAAATGAAGAACCACCGCAGAGGAAAAGTTTGTTTAGAACCAGATGCAAATCAGGATGTAAATGTTGTAAAGTTGTAATTGATAGTGGTAGTTCAGATAACCTAGTTTCAAAGGAGATGGTGACTAAGCTGAAGTGAAACACCCTAAGCCCTATCAGATAGCATGGATTCAGGATGATCATAAGGTACTGGTGAGTGAACAATGTTTGGTAAAATTTCATATTGGATCTTATCATGATGAAGTCTTGCATGATATTATGCCTATGGATGTATGTCATATTTTGTTGGGTAGATCTTGCCAGTATTATAGAAAAGCTATACATGATGGGAGAAAGAATACGTATACTATAACATCAAATGGGAAGAGAATTACCTTGATTCCTTTGGAGGATGATCCTAAGAGTGAAGTATGTGGAAATGCTAGAAACTGTTTGGTAGATGGAAGAAAATTTTTGGATGGTTTGAGACATGATAATATGTGTTACGCTTTGATCCCTAAGAAGCCTGAAGCATTGAAGCAGACTGAAGAATCACAACTAGAGGAGATAAAAGAGTTGTTGATAGAGTATGAAGACATCATATCAGACAAGTATTAGTCATCACATGGATCTTATACCGAGAGGTAGTTTTCCTAATAAAGACACACATAGAATGACACTAGCAGAGAATGAAGAATTGAATAGACAAATACAAGAATTGTTGAGGAAAGGTTTGATCAGAGAAAGTTTGAGTCCTTGTGCAATTCCTATAGTGTTAGCACCTAAGAAAGATGGAGAATGGAGAATGTGTATAGACTCTAGAGCAATAAACAAGATCACAATTAAGTATAGATTCCCTTTACCTAGGATGGATGATATCATGGATTGTTTGAGTGGAGCAAAATATTTCACAAAGATAGATTTAAAGAGTGGATACCATCAAATCAGAATCAGAGAAGGAGATGAATGGAAGACTACTTTTAAGACAAATGAAAGATTATATGAGTGGTTAGTGATGCCTTTTGGATTAACAAATGCACCGAGTACTTTCATGAGGTTGATGAATGAAGTGTTGAAGAAATTCTTGGGTAAGTTTGTGATTGTATACTTGGATGATATTATGATTTTCAGTAGGACAAAAGAAGAACATTTGCAACACCTTAGACAAGCATTACAGAGGTTGAGAGAAGAGAAATTGCTAATAAACATCAAGAAGTGTTGTTTCATGAAGGAAGAACTAGTGTATTTGGGATTTGTGATTTCTGCGGAAGGATTGAAGATGGACCTTGAGAAAGTAAGAGCAATTGTTGAATGGCCTACACCGGAGAGAATTGGAGAGGTTTGATCATTTAATGGATTGGCTAGTTTCTATCGAAACTTCATCAGAAATTCTAGTTTAGTTTGTAACCCTATGACAGAGACAATGAGAGGTGAGAGAAAAGACTTTAAGTGGACATCAGAAGCAAATAAAAGTTTTGAACTGTTGAAGCAAAAGGTGACAGAGGAACCTGTTTTAGAATTATCAAATTTCAATAAGGTATTTCAAGTAGATTGTGATGTAAGTGGGAGTGCAATTGGAGAAACATTAAGTCAAGAGGGTAGAGCTGTAGCATATTTCAGTGAGAAGTTGAATGATGCAAGGAGAAGATATTCAGTTTATGATCAAGAGTTCTATGCCATAATTCAAGCCCTCAGAAAGTGGAGACATTACTTGTTGCCTAAGGAGTTTGTGTTGTATACAGATCATCAAGCTTTGTAATATTTGAACAATTAAGGTAAGTTGAATCAGAGACATATGAGATGGCTAGAGTTCATGCAGAGTTATACTTTTGTGTTGAAGCATAGGAGTGGAAAATTAAACAAAGTTGCTGATGCCTTGAGTAGGAGAAGAAACATGTTGACAGAGATGAGAGTTGAAGTGATAGGTTTTGAAGAATTGAAGAACATGTATGAGGGAGACATTGATTTTGCAAAACCTTGGAAGTCATGTAAGGAACCTGTTGTGACAAATAGGAGTAAGTGGTTGGATTATTTCATTTAGGAGGATATGTTGTTCAAAGAAAATCAATTGTGCATACCTAGAAGTTCAATGAGAGATAATTTGATCAATTAGAAATATAGTGGTGGATTGGCAGGACATTTTGGGATTGACAAGACAGTGGCTTTGGTGAAATAAAATTACTTTTGGCCTCAGATACATAACGATGCTAGGAAATTTGTGTAGAGTTGTAGAGTTTGTCAAGTTGCAAAAGGGAGTAGTCAAAATACTAGATTGTATAAACCTTTGACAATGCCAGAGAGACCTTGGGAAGACATAAGCATGGATTTTGTAATGGGATTGCTTAAGACACAGAGAGGACATGATTCTATATTTGTAGTGGTGGACAGATTTTTAAAGATGACTCTTTTCATACCTTGTAAGAAGACAACTGATGAAGTGCATGTAGCTGACCTATTTTTTAAGGAGATTGTGAGATTGCATGGATTACCTAAGAGCATAGTTTCAGACAGAGACACAATTTCTTGGATATTTTTGGAAGACACTTTGGAAGAAGATGAAGACAAATTTGAAGTTTAGTTCTACATTTCATCCACAGAATGATGGATAGATAGAGGTAGTGAATAGGAGTTTGGGAAACTTGTTGAGATGTTTGGTTGGAGGAAAGGTAGGAAGTTGGGATTTGATTCTTTTACAAGAAGAGTTTGCATACAATAATTCAGTAAATAGGAGTACTGGAAGAACACCTTTTGAGATTGTTACCAAAGTGAACCCTAGAGGAGTTACAGAGTTGAGAGATATTAGTATGGCAGGAAAGAGAAGTGTAGAAGTAGAAGAATTTACAGAACATAAGGAGACTGTGCATAATCAGGTGAAGAAGCATTTAGAAGACATGAACAACAAATATAAGGAGTGAGAAGATGAGAAGAGAAGACATAAGGAATTTGTAGTAGTAGATGAATTTATGGTATACTTGAGAAAAGAAAGATTTCCACTTGGAACATATAACAAGTTGAAGATGAAGAAGTTTGGACCTTGTAGGATACTCAGAAAATTTGATTTAGGCAATGCAAATGAAGTGGAGCTACCAGAGACATTAGGTATTTCACCTATTTTCAATATTACAGACCTATATCAGTATCATGAAGTAGAACTTAGTGATGGCCTTGAAGAGGACTTAAAGAAGCAATTAGTACACCAAGCACTGGAGCAGATTGAAGACATTTTGGATAGTAGAGTTAGACACAACACTAGAGGAAGACAATACAAAGAATACCTTGTGAAGTGGAAAGGCAGACTGGAAGAAGATTCATCATGGATGTCTTAGGATGAGGTGGACCATCTTGGTTCTCCCCTAGCCCCAACAAAGTGAGGGACTCACTTTTTCAATAACCCTGGATGTCTAATGCAGGAGATAAACTTAGGAGGTAAAAGTCCTAGAGGGAGATTTTACGGCATAATATTTAGTCCCCACTTTAATGTATGTATGATCTTACGAACAATACATGTATTAAAGTACTATCAAAAACACATCCAACACGCTAGGCACATGAAGCTAAGGCATACACAAATATTGAGGAACTATTTCTAGCCCCCAGTCTTAGGTAAGCACTAGAAAACACATTGAAGACATGTAAGACATACTGAAGATAGTAGGAAGCACACAAAAGATGGAGAAGATAGTGAAAGCACACAAAACACAATGAAGGCATGAGAGAAGTCATGCAAAACATGATGAATACATTGATATAACATTTTCATATATGAAATAGAAATCCTAACTAAGGGATGGGAGGACCTCATTGCTACGCCCTTGAAACCTCCAAAAACATGCAATACAAAACCCAAAATGTAGGGGGAGTTCATCGCTATGCCCTTGAAACCACCAAAAACATGCAATACAAAACCCAAAATGTAGGGGGAGCTCATTGCTACGCCATTGATACTACACTAGGGGAAAACATGCCATACAAAATTGAAGTGTGGGGGGAGCTCATCGCTATGCCCTTGATACCACACATGGGGGAAGACACATAGAGAAGACACATAGAATACACAAGTGCCGTATAACATGCCATAGACATAGTATACGTCTTAAACATGACAAACACAGGCGATGGAAGGAGCTTATTGCTAAGTCCCACCATCTCAAACACACTGTAGACACACCTGACGGTTGGGATTATGCCACAACAACCACCAAAGACATGCTTAAGGGAGGATAGCTCAAGATCCAACCCCGCCTCTCGATGAGGGCTTTGTATAAAAGGATGTGCACTAGCTCAAGAGATACACCATCCTACCTTCCACAGAACAACTTTGTATAAAAGGATACACACTAGCTCAAGAGATACATTATCCTGCCTCACAGAGAGGGCTTTTTTATTATACTTTAGATAAGGATGTGCCCTATCTCAAGAGATAAAACATCCCATCTCACAAAGAGGGCTTACAAACATGCTTTGTTAGTGCCAAAATCATCAGACATATACCATTATATATGCCCCCACCTTAAGGTGGTTTATGCCACTTACCAATACCAAGTACATTAAGGTAGAGAGAAAACACACAAGGGAACAAGAGCTCTTGCAAAGCCCATGCCCCCAAGGTGACATGTGCTACAATCATCGAATGTTCCCACAAACACATTGATAAAATATGCTAAGATAAACAACAAAATTAAATCATGAAAGCTATACATGAAAAAAGTCACATCAAGGACCAAGGCTATACTCATGGGTTCAGAGCTGAGTATAACCATTGGGCTATACTATAGGTTCCTCAAAACTGAGTGTAGCAACAAGGTGAGATACCATTCAAAGTGTACAAGAGCAGATTGAGTGGATTGTAAAATGTTAGTCACAAGAAATGCCATAAGATGATACATCACACGAAGTGATTCTACTAGTCAAGAATCAGATATATATATATATATATAGATCAACCCCATATATATTCATATATGGACTAGGTCCATTTTTGCTTTCTCACTGAAGGGACACACGGTCCGTATCAGTATTTATTTGTTTTCATCATCCGCCAACTATGTAGAATCACTGAAGAAGGTAAACAATACAAATGAGAGAGGAGAGCAAGTGCCTTAGGAACACCACGTAGGAGGATGCCCCCAAAACACCCTCTACAATGCTATGCCCCTAAGGCATGACACACAAAAATAAAATAGAGGAGAGGAAAGATAGAAGAATGATGAAAGAAATAGAAGAATAGTCACAAGAAAGGCAGTCTCCTGGTATCCTTAACCTTACAAAAGTATCAAGGGTCATCCAAGGAGACCTAAACAAAATTTAACACATCACAATGGAACACAACACATAAGAGGAGGTCACGTAAGTGAGAAAAGATATGATACGACAAAGGTGACCAATAGGGTTAGAAATACTTGCCTGTTATCTTTGGTCTTAATCTTTACATTTATTGTCAAAGCTTTGTCCCTTGTTCTTCCTTCTTGTTGGATTATGTTGTCCACATTTCCTTGAATTTGTGAAGGGAGAATCATAGGAGTTGATAAACAAGGAGCCTTATAGACTCCCATCTTAGGTGAGAGAGGTAGTGAATAAGCCAGAAAAATGCCCATTTCAACCAGTTTGTAGGGTGTTGGAATACCTTGGTTGCTAGGAATAGTATATTTATTTATGTTCTAATTCAAATTGTTAGTGATTTCAAAAGTATGTCAGTCTTCAGGTAAGGGTGTGTTATCTATTTCTTTGTTTAAGATGTAGTTAAGAAGTGTTTCAAGATCAGTTGATGAATTTTTAGTGTCAATAGGTTGAAGAAGTTGTTCACAAAGAGAGTCTGCATCATCCAATGCTTCATCCTAGCCAAGGAGAGCATGAAGAGATGGTAGGGTAGTGTTGAGGAATGTCTCAATGATTTCTTCTTCTTGTCCCAAAATATCTTCATCAGGTGAGGTTATGTTGGGAGAAGACTTCAAATTATTAGATGAATCACCCAGGTCTGTATCAGCCTCATATGTCTTAGAAATGATGTCCATTATATCATCATGAAATGTAGGAAGAGAAGGAGGAATGTCTTCGTCATTACCTTCTTTGTTATCTTTCATGGTGATGAAATTAGTGAGATTTTCCAAGATTGAAGGGTAGATACCCATGTGAGTAGTGAAACTTTCAAAATTAGATATGTAACATAGGATTCCGTATGTAGAGCTAATGGAAATGGCAATATCATATGTATGTGCGATTTGTTGTAGGACTTGAGGGTACTTATCAGTGAATTTATAGAAATTGTCATCTATGATGTATGCAAATAAAGCTTCCAAAGATGAATAACAAGATGCATCCATGATGAATAGATTGAGGAAATCGGGTTTTTAAATAGTAAAACACACAAATTTCACAACCAACCAAGTAAATAAGATTGAAATAATGCTACAGAACAAGGCAAGATAAGTGAGATTGTTTCACACTAACACACTTGTTTGAGGGAAACAAGTACTAAAAGACACACAGAGTCCACAACAAACACAATGGATAGAGGAAAAAATACCACACAACAAGGCAAAGTAAGTGATTTTAAAAGTTTTGATCAAGGAAGTGTGAATAAGGTGTATAAACACTTAATGTTGAAATACACACTGTGTAATTAAAAATATGCCAATTTTCACAAAATATTATGAAATGATGCAAAATTTTCAAATGAACAATGTATGTATGTTTTTAAATGAATGCAAGGTCTGAAACGAAAGATATTTATGACAATTACAATGAAACAATACAAATATATGCTTGTTTATAGACCTAAAAGGCTCAAAATTTTCACTTTTTTCAATGAAAATACACAAAAAATGTTATAAATTATGCACAATGATGGATAAATGGAATATAATCTTATATAATGTGTAATATATATTATATATGGTGCAAAAAGGGTGCTAAAATCCTACAATGCTCAATGCACGATCAAAATTAAGGAAAAATAGATGAATGTTTTTGTTTTTGTTGAAATACACAATGTGTAAATGCAAAATTTGAAATCTAAATGTAATAACACACAATGATGAAAAACTATATTAAAAAATCAGATTTGAAAGAGTGTTTAAATGAGTAATAAAATCTGAAATAAGATTTTAATTACAAACCCTAGCTTTTGAAATTACTAGGTTATATTAAAAATGCAAAATTTTAAGCAAACCCCTAGTAAATGAGAGATGCAAATGCAAGGTAAATGATGATAAAACTATGAAATACTGGAATTTATCTCAGATCTAATGTAAATATCATAAAATTAAGTCTTTTCAATGATATGCAAGGAAAATAGTGCAAACTATGCCTTAATGCAAGCCAAAAATACCTATTTTTTCCAAAATTTTCAAATTTATGCAAGATTTTTGAATGTATGATGATGAATATGATATGAATGAATGTAAATCTGATTACAACACCCATAAAGATGCAAGTTCAACAAAAACACGGGTTCCCCAAAATGTTATATATGAAAAGTGGGAATGATGATGTTGTTGTAATGTTTTAGATAGATTTAATCAAACCCTCCTTTCACATATAATCATTCAAGGACATAAACCAAGTTTAATCACTTCTCTTGCAAGAGGACTCAACTATAGGTTTGGTGTCATTTTGAGATGATAAGGAAAGTTGGAATGTACTGATAAATTTGTTAAACCCTAATCTGATTAAGCCTTAAACCCTAATTATATGAAATAGTAAACAGATAGAAGAAACACAATTAATGATCACACAAGAAGGCACTAAATGTAGGTTAGAAACATACTAGGATTTGGATTCTAGAAAGTAGAAACTTTTAGGATGTTGGGGCGGGTACCCTAGTCCAACAGGGCACTTTTTCTATAGATCTTGAACTGTAAGATGATAAATATTGCAACCTGCTTCAGAGTTTCCGACAACAGCAATTGGGAGGACACAGGGGTGGGCACCCTTGTCTAAAAGAGAATATTCTTCACTCTTTTCTTTAGATCCTGAATCTTTATCCTCTGCTTTGACCTCCTGCAAATCCTCTCTGTAAAATTCCACACTTATAACCTGCAATCTCAAGAGAGGGGTTGGGGGTTGTGGTGTTTAGGAGGTTGCCTTAGTCAAGCCCCAGAATGACATTCAAGCCTTCCAACATCATTGTTAGATAGAGTGCTTGCCTTTGGTGGATAGAGGAAAAATCAAATGATAAGATAGATTGATTGAAACACAAAGTAGATATCACCTTGGAGGTGAAGCCTTCATGGGGAAACAAAGATCTTTCACACGATGAGGAGATGGATTGATGAAGCCAAATCTACAGCAAAACACATACAAAAAAAACACAATACTACTTGCAACACAATGAAAGCCTTGAATATCTTTAGCTAAATATCACAAGTTCACGTTATCTATCTAGGTTTAAAATGAAGTCCTAAACATGTTTATATATGCATTCCCACTAACATTCGTAATTCAAATTGAAAAGGCCGACAAAGGGAAACCTTTTGATGGTCATAAATAGACACTTTAAAATTTAGATCCTGACAAAATGGGTCTGGATTAGGGCGCAGGTGCCCAAGTCTAGAGTCCTATTTTTGGTCTTGATTAAGCATTTAGATAGGCCCCTTAGCCCCATTTGTCATTGGTTTTAGGGGATTTTGGTCTGGGACAAGTTTTACACATGCATGATTAATCTAAGGGGACCTAGGAGCTAAACTTAGGAGGTAAAAGTCCTAGGGGGATATTTTACGACATAACAGTATTCATATCTTGTACATGATGGGATAGCTTTTTGCATACCATCACTCCTTTGCATCTAAGGCTTATACCTTCTTTGTGTTGAACACCCAATTGTAATGAGAGTGGGGGGGGGTGAATTAGTAATCTATTAAACTTCTTATTTATTAAAATAGTAATCCATTTACCACATGCAATAACAAAGCAAATTAAACATAGAAGAAACAACCACAATCCATCGCACATGAACACCAGAATGTTTTTACATGGAAAACCCAAAATTGGGAAAAATGATGGTGAGTGTTAGCTCATAATTATTATGTAATAACAATACCAAATTATTAGAAGGCTCACTACCTTAGGGCTCATTGCCCAAAGAATTGCTCATTGCAAGAATGGCTCACTACCAAAATAGGCTCATTGCCTAGAGAAAGAAAGAAGAACAAATAATGACTCACTACTAGGTTGAACTACTCAGATTGCATCTACATATGCATGGTTGCAACTTCAATGAAGCTCAAAACACTGTCTCAAAACTCTTCATCTTGACTGCTCTATTTTACTGCTCTACTTTTACATTAAGCAAGATCTCTCTTCTTCTACTCTTGTCGCCTACATTGTACTTCACATATTACACCCATTCACTTTCATGCTTATTATAACAAACATGGAATTCAATCCCATATATATATCCATGACAATCAAGATCGTCATATTAGGTCAGCCTAATAAGGTGTACCATGTAGTCATGCCTTAAATAACTTGTCAGACCAAAATCATTTACCAAAATACATAGTAGATCAAAACAACACTTGAATCATATTCACATATGTTAGCTCCACCCATATAATCACAGACTATCACTGGTTCAGTTCAACTATCATACTACATCTTCCACTAAGGACCATAAGTCTTGCTCAAATCCATATTAGAGACTCTTCACATATCAGAGATCATACCTCTAGAACCGCAAAGCACAATATTCTTTTGCGGTAGAATGTGGACCACAAGAACACATGTTTTGTCACAGTCAAGTTCTGTCAGACCAAGTAGCGATACTTAGGTGCCCACAACTATCTTTTTGGTGGAACTTAGAACTTGTAACTATGGATTTGGATACTTCATACATGTGTTTACAACACCTCAAAATTACATAACAAGACATGTAACAATGGAGAAATGCGGACCAATTCAGTTGAGTGTCCAGTTTTGATTTCCTTTGTTCTTTGCATTGCCAGACTTAGACTTTTTGAAGATAGGCTTCCGGTACTCATCAAGGACTGAAATCTCGGACAATTGATCTTTTGAGAATTGTGAACAACATACCTGAACCACATAATATGATCTTCTACTACAGACCAATACCAGCTCAAACACTATCTCCTTGTCGCTACTTCAGTATACTACCAACACTTAGCCAAAATGGCTAAGTCTTCTTCTCCAGACCAAAAACACTGTTCCAATCTTGTTCCTTTTCTTGTTGCCATCAATGATAACATCTTCAAATCATCATGCACAAACACTCTTCTTCATATTAGCAGTGTCTCTCTCTTTATGATGTTTGCCAAGTTGCCAATAATCTCCCCCTTTGGCATTGATGGCAACAATTAATGTGAAAAACTATATACTGATCCCCCTTTCTCTTTACACACTGCTCCCCCTAACTTCATTCTTCTCAAATTTTTTTCACATGCTTCATTCTCCCCCTTTGACATCAATGGAAAAGGTATATCATACATAGTTATGTACAAGTTGCCAAAAATTTCAAAATTGTTTTTCTATTATCTGCATATATACAAGTAAGGTCAATTGCCTTTCTAACTTGCTGGGAGAATATTTGAATATAATTTCTTCAATTGCACCAAATCTTCATACCATCTAACTTTTGCATTACTCAAAACTAATATATGTCCATTGATTTGAGCTACCAAATCTTCTTCTTTCTTTACAATAGAAGGGGCCTCAGTGATTTGCTTGGTTTGCTCTACTGCTGCCACCAATCTGGCCATGGATGCAATTTTAAAACTCACGATCTCCTAGAGCTGACTCATTCTGTACTTGATGACCTCTCTTGAGGTCTACAACTTATGAATAGTAGAATGAATTATTTCCAGTTAAGATATCTGAGTGCCAATAGCATCCTTCACTAGATCATAGCTTCTAGAGATCTTCATGATCTTATCTTCTAGCCCATCTATTTTCTCCTTTATATCTTTTATCTTGTCAATCCAAGTGAGACAACATTGGTACACTTCACTAGCTTCCTTTACTGCCATTTGTGCATACTCTATACTATTATCTAACAAGACTAAATCTTGAGAAGATTTCTCTAATAATTCTACTAACCTTTTATCATCAATCTCTGTTCTCACTTTCTTTTCTGCAACCTTTTGAAGAGACTCAAAATGAGTATTGATGGATTCCATTAACTTATTTACTTGTGTAACAGGACCCAAGGATGTGTCTCTCCTTGTTTTGGGCATTAGCTTTTTAAAAATTTTTGATGCATCTTCTAACAGTTCGCTATCCTCTATATGAGATTTCAGTACTTCCTCTTGTGCATTAGTTTGGAGAATTGTCCCAAGCTTAACTTCTGTAAAGGGGACATAGAAGCAAGGTTGATAGGCCCTTGTAGAAGCTTAGGAGCAATCAAAATTTGAGCTTCTATTTGCTTTTCCAAGAATTCCCTTAAGGAGTCAGTAATGTCTCTCTTCTCTTCACCATGAGACACCTCAGCTTCTTGTCTTTCCAGAGGCTGTCCTTGGCTGTGTTCTTGTTCATTTATTTCTGGATCTAGAGTAGGAATTTCCATCATTTGTTCATTTTCCTCTTCTCTTTTCTCTTCTTCTTCCTTAGATGCCTTTTCATTAGATGTCATCTTTGCTTCTTTAGATTTCTTCTCTTCTTCACTTTCTTTCATTTCTTCATCCTTTCCTGAGCTCTTCGGAGGAGTGATTGTGCCTTGGTCCATACTCTACTCAACATTCACTTCTGGAACAGCATTAGAATTGTCAATAGTGTTAACTTGCTTTTCCCCATCTGTGTCTACAATACTTATGATTTGCAATTCATGCAACATGCTTAGGGTTATCTCCTTTGTCTCTTTTACTAGCATTTCAGTGTCACCAACCATAAGTGTATTAACTCTTCTCTTTGTTCTAAATCTTTTATTGTGACTTTAGCTCTTTCTTCATTTGTTATATCTAGGCAAAGACTTAACATGACATATTCTCTTATTTCAACATCTATGGCCATAGCCACTTCCTTCCTTGCTGACATGAAGCTGGCTAGGCTATCAAGTAATTGATCTAAGATTTAAATTAAAGTCTTGATAAACATTTCCAAATTTTATAACTATTCTTTCAATAATTATCTTGTTTGCATCAGATCTTTCATCATATAATTTAGCTATGGGTTTCAAATTTCCATGCTAAGCAAATGCATTGACTAAGGTTTCCAAGGAAAGTGTCGCTTCACTTTCAGTCTACTTATCTTCCTTCTTCTTCTTGGTTTTTCTGAGGGCTTCTCCTTTTTACTGGGAGTGGTTTCCTTTGTTCTTGCCCATTTTTCTTTAATCTCCTTCTCTGTCTCTGTTTCCTCTTCTTCTTCTCCTTCACCTAGGATTGCATATACTCTTTTTGTTGCTTTTGTTTTCTTTCTTGTCTTCTTCTCTGTAGTTTTCTCCACCAATACTTGTTCTTGTTGGGAATTAAGGTGTCTCAACCTTGGTAATTCCTTGCATTTATTATTTGTAATGTATTTATTTATTTAGCCTATGTTGTAATTTTGTTACACATCCTATTTTGTCATTTAGTGTGAAGTGGCATGGGGAATTGTCACTCCACTTGTAATATGACTAGGATGGTCAAATCACTCCATGTGGAGATAGGCATCCCCTTTGTGTGGTAGAGGTTTTCTACCATGTGTCAACATCTTGACTAGTGTGTAAGTGAATCTTGACCGAAACGGTTATGACAGATTCCTATGACAGAATCTATGACACGTAAGAGTAAAAAAATGGAATGTTCTACGATAGGTGAAGACATGTGTCACAAGGAATATTTGGGCACCCCAAGGAGGGTTATGACATGTTGTAAGAGAATATGCTATTTTTATCTTGTGTATGACAGATTCTCTTACATCTATAAGATATGTCAGTATGACAGATTCTATGATGATCGTAAGAGTCGTAAGAGCATTTGTCATTGGTTAACTTGGGAATAGGCAACCATTTTGGGATGGGGTGTTATGACAAGAGTCATGACCATGCTATAGTATTGGATAAGTGTCCTTAGGCATGGGTTTTGGGCCATGAGGCCATGTTGGATGCCCATCTCAAGGAAAGCTCATTTTTGCCTTATAAACTTCTATTTAAAGAGGTGCTTTGAGAGGAGATGTATTATGTGATCGACAGGTACTATTATGCTGTCGGATTGTCTCTAGATATGAGTGTCGAAGAATCCTAAGAGCTTGCATTGCAAGTGTATTGTAAACCATTATAGTTTTGATAATACATTGTGCAAGTTTTGGAGTGTGGGGTTTTTTACCCGATAATGGTTTTCCCCACGTTATATCTTGTCTCTCTCTCTTCTTCTGTCTTACATTCTTGTGATGTGTATTGCTGCCATATCTCCATTATTGTGTTAAACATTCTATAATTGTAAAAGGTTAAAAAGAATTTGCACTCATCTCTCCTCATTAGATTAGTGTAGGAAGCGATTTCTGCACACCTAGCTTCCTTTCAGTTGATATCAAAGGTTGATCACCTTTGGTCCTAGTTGTTGGGTAGGGGTTTTTTGAGCTGATCTTGGATTGAGTGAGAGTCTGTGTAGAGTATTCTATAATCTTGTTGTAGGAAAAGAGATGGCAGACACATCCAGAAGATTAGAGGTGGAGAAATTCAATAGCACAAATTTTGAGTTATGGAAACTTAAGATGGAAGACATGCTTGTTGATTGAGACCTATTGGAAACTGTATCTGGTGTAAAACCAACTGCAATAGCACAAGATGATTGGGATCTCAAAGATTAGAAGGCTAAGTGTCTCATAAGAATTAGTCTAGATGATTCTGTCATGTTAAATGTCCATGAGGAGAAGACCACAAAAGACCTTTGGAAGAAGCTGGGTGATGTTTATTAGGCCAAATCCCTGGTGAACAAGCTTTTTCTGAGAAAGAAGTTGTATTCTCTGAGGATGGAGGATGGAGGATCTGTTGCAGATCACTTGAATACTTTCAACATGTTAGTTGTACAGTTGACATCCGTTGGTGTGAAGATGGAGGAGAAGGATCATTGTATGACATTGATTTGTTCTTTGTCAGACTCATGGGATCATCTTGTTATGGCTATTGGGAGCACCACATCCACTTTCAAAATGGATGAAGTAGTATCTTCACTATTATCTGAAGAGATGCAGAGAAAGTCTTCTGAAGCAGCCAAAGAGGCTCTTGCAGTTCGTGGAAGACACAAGCAGAAAGGGAAAAATAAGGACATGAAAGCTAAGAAGGGTAGATCCAAATCCCGTGGGAGATCCAAATCTCCTGGAAAGTCTAAGGCTCTTTGTTGGAAGTGTGGAAAAAGTAGGCATTTCTGAAAGGAATGCAAAGATGAAAAGAAAAAGAAGAAGAAGAATGGCCCAGATTCAGATTCTAACAAGTCACAAGATGATGGTGATGCCTTCATCGTAGCCCTGGCCACCCATGCATCTAATGATGTGTGGTTGATAGATTCTGGTGCATCATTCCACATGACCTTTCATCGAAGCTGGTTCATGAAGTATGAAGAGTTTGATGGTGGAAGACTGTACCTAGGTGACAATTCTCATCTGAAGATTGTTGGTTATGGAAGAGTCTCAATCTGATTCCCTAATGCATGAGCGAAGGGGATCACTGGGGTTATGTACATCCCACACTTGGCACGGAACCTACTTTCTGTAAGTATGTTGAATGATGCAGGTCTGTAGGTTGTCTTTTTGAAGGATGGATGCAAGATGACTAGAGGATCTATGGTGCTTGCAAAGTGTACTCAGAGAGGTACTTTGTTTCAGCTGGAGGAATGCACTTCACAGTACAATAGTTCTTCTGACTCGAAGAAAAGAGCTGCAGTCACTTCATCCCCACCATCTGAACAAGCAGTGAAGAAATTTGTTGTAACAAATTCTAATGGTAGTGCATCTTGTGTACCCAAGGGTACTCATGCTTTTTAAGTTAAGCTTCCTATAGAAAAGACTATGTTATGGCATATGAGATTTCGCCACATTGGTGAGAAGGGTCTTAGAACCCTAAAAAATAAAAACCTCGTTGAGGGGTTAAATGATTGTAATCTCAAGTTCAACTTTTGCAAACATTGTATATATGGAAAGCAAAACTGTGTTCAATTTTACTCTAGTTCTCACAAGTCTTTTGGTGTATTGGATCTTCTTCATTCTGATGTGCTTGGTCCTATTAGTGTTCCTTCAATTTCCAAATCTATATACTTTGTATCTTTCATAGATGATTATAGTAGAAGGACATGGATTTATTTTCTTAGAAGCAAGACTGAAGTCTTTAGTCGGTTAAAAGAGTTTAAAGTTTTTGTTGAGAATCAGACTAGTAAAAGGATTAAGTGTTTGAGAACTGATAATGATGGTGAGTTTTGTTCGGCAGATTTTGATAAGTTCTGTAAAGAGCAAGGGATTGAATGACATAAGACAACTCCATACACCTCGCAGAAAAATGGAGTTGCAGAGAGGATGAACAGGACACTGATGGAGAAGGCTAGGAGTATGCTTAGTGGAGCAAGCCTCAAACAAAAGTTTTGGGCTGAAGCTGTAGCCACTACTTGCTACCTGGTAAACAGGTCTCCTACATCATCTCTTGTTGGTAAGACACCTATGGAGGTGTGGTCTAGTAAGAAGCCTTTAGTTAGACATCTTTATGTTTTTGGTTGTGAGGCATCTGCACATGTGCCTAGGGAGAAATGATCTAAATTAGAGAACAAGGCTGTTAAGTGTATTTTCATTGGCTATGGTATCAGTGTGAAACGATACAAGCTTTGGGATCTTGTGGCTGAAAAAGTGTTGTATAGCAGAAGTGTTATTTTCAGAGAGTTAACACCTTCTCCCATTTTTCTACAGCTAGAAGAAATAGACAAGAAAGAAGATGTGGTTTAATTTCCTTCTACCCCTGAGAAGACTGAACCGACAGACCCTATGAGACTTGATGATGAGGAGAGCTCTAGCAGCTCTAAAAGTTCAGAAGAAGGAGCAAAACCTCAACCTCAGCCATCGAGGAGGTCTACATGAACAAGAAAGCAACCTGATAGGTTTGTTTATTCATTGCTTGATTCTAGTTGTGCTTTTACCTTGCTTAGCAACATTGATGAGCCTAAAACTGTGACAAAGGCTATGGGCATGAAAGATACAGGTTCCTAGAAGGAGGCCATGGAAGATGAGATGTCTTCTTTGGAAAAGAATAAAACATGGGACTTGGTGCCTTTGCCTAAAGGACAGAAACCTGGTGGATGCAAATGGGTGTTCAAGAAGAAATTTGGTGCAGATGGTAGTATTGAAAAGTACAAGGTCAGATTGGTTGCGAAGGGGTATTCACAAGTGGAGGGAATTGATTATGGTGAAATTTTCTCTCCCGTTGCAAAGATGACATCTATTCGGTTCTTGTTATCTCTTGCAACAGTTTATGACTTAGAGGTGGACCAGATGGATGTGAAGACAACATTCATTCATGGTGATTTGGAGGAAGAGATTTATATGTCACAGCTAGAGCATTACATAGAGAAAGGTAAAGAAAATTTGGTTTGCAAGTTGAAAAACTCTTTGTATGGTTTGAACTAGTCTCCTAGGATGTGGTACTTGAATTTTGATGCCTTTGTGTTGTTAGTTGGATTTCTGAGATCGAAATCAGATCATTGTGTGTATTATAAATTTGACAATGATCGCATTCTCATTATTGCATTGTATGTTGATGATATGTTGTTAATTGGGAATGGTAAGAATATGATTTCTGATTTGAAGTCTTAGTTGTCAGTATAGTTTGAGATGAAAAATATAGGGGCAGCCAAGTACATTCTGGCAATGGAAATTAGAAGAGACAGAGCTAACAGAAAACTTTGGTTAAGCTAGAGTAAGTATGTGAAGACCATGTTAGATAGGTTCAGCATGGCAGATTGTAGACCATTGTGTGATCCTATTTCTTTGGGGGCAAAGTTATCTATTAATGACTATCAAAAATCTCCTAGTGAGGTGGAGGACATGAGTAAAGTACCTTATGCTAGTGCCGTTAGCAGTTTGATGTATGCCATGGTCTGCACAAGGCCAGACATTGCCCAAGCAGTAGGAGTCCTTAGTCGATTTATAGCTAATCCTGGATGGGTGCATTGGGATGCAGTTAAGCGAGTGTTCAGATATTTGAGGGGTACTTGTGAGTATTCCATATTCTATCATGGCAATCCTACAAGACCTCCGCATTCAGTTTGTATTCATGGATTCATAGATTCTGATTAGGTGGGTGACATTGACAGCAGGAGATCCACCAGTGCTTATGTGTTCACTATGTTTGGTGGTGCAATTAGTTGGATGAGTAAGCGATAACCTGTGGTTGCTTTGTCCATGATGGAAGCTAAGTATATGGCAGCAACTCATGCTTGTAAGGAATCCATTTGGCTTAAGAGATTGTATTTAGATATTGGTGTTGATGCATGACAGATTATGATTTGTTGAGACAGTCAGAGTGGAATTTACCTAGCAAAAAATCCAACTTTCCATGCCAGAACAAAGCATATTGATGTACAGTTTCACTTTGTGTGAGACATGGTAGAGGATGGGAAGGTGAATTTGGACAAGGTAGACACTTTGAAGAATGTTGCGGATGCATTGATGAAACTAGTGGGCACAGAGAAGTTCAAATGCTGTTCGGAGTCTATGGGCCTCTTGGCCTATAACAGTTAAATCCTATTATTTCCATTGGCTCTTACAAGGTGTTCAACAAGTGGGAGAATGTTGGGAGTTAAGGTGTCTCAACCTTGGTAATTCCTTGCATTTATTATTTGTAATGTATTTATTTATTTAGCATATGTTGTAATTTTGTTGCACATCCTATTTTGTCATTTAGTGTGAAGTGGCACGATGAGTTGTCACTCCACTTGTAAGATGACTAAGATGGTCAACTCACTCCATGTGGAGATAGGCATCCCCTTTGTGTGGTAGAGGTTTTCTACCATGTGTCGACATCTTGACTAGTGTGTAAGTGAATCTTGACTGAAACAGCTATGATAGATTCCTATGATAGAATCTATGACACATAAGAGTTGAAAATGGAATGTTCTATGACAGGTGAAGACATGTGTCACAAGGCTTCTTGGAAGAAGGCATCTTTGGGTGCCCCAAGGGGGGTTATGACATATTGTAAGAGAATATGCTATTTTTAGCCTGTGTATGACAGATTCTCTTACAACTGTAAGATATGTTAGTATGATGGATTCTCTAATGATCGTAAGAGCATCTGTCATTGCCCAACTTGGGAATAGGTGACCATTTTAGGATGGGGTGTTACGAAAAGTGTCATGACCATGTTCCAGTGTTGGACAAGTGTCCTTAGGCATGGGTTTTGGGCCACGAGGCCATGTTGGATGCCCATCTCGAGGAAAGCTCATTTTTGCCTTGTAAACTTCTATTTAAACAGGTGCTTTGAGAGGAGATGTATTATATGATTGACAGGTACTATTATGTTGCCAAATTGTGTCCAAATATGAGTGTCAAAGACTCTTAAGAGGTTGCATTGCAAGTGTATTGTAAACCATTATAGTTTTGATAATACATTGTGTAGGTTTTGGAGTGTGGGGTTTTTCACCTAATAAGGGTTTTCCCCACATTATATCTTGTCTCTCTCTTCTTCTATCTTACATTATTGTGATGTGTACTGCTACAATATCTTTATTGTTGTGTTAAACATTCTTTAATTGTAAAGGTTGAAAAGAATTTGCACTCATCTCTCCTCATTAGATTAGTGTAGGAAGTGATTTCCACACACCTAGCTTCCTTTTAGTCCTTTAGGATTTATCTTTTCAACAAAAGGTCTAGAACTCTTGGAAGTAGCCGCAGAGGTAGAAGCTCTTATTCTTCTTGTAGGGCCAGATGTAGGCTTCTCTTTCTCAAATTTCTCCTCTTTTTCCTTCTCCAGAGCTTTTGATGTTTGCCCTTCCAGAGCACTTGCAGCCTTGAGTATCTTTGCCTTTGCTCTTGCTTTACTTATTTCCTCATCTCTGAACCATGGCTCTTGACAAATTCACCTACATACTTTTTGACCTTTCTTTGGGTCTCTAGTTGTCTCTATTCTAGATGCACTTGCATTGATTATTCTTCATAGGTTCCAAATCTTGCTTCATTTAGATCTTTAGGCTTGCTCAACATTAGGTATGTCAAACATGTTAAGATGTCCTCTGTGACCTCATATCCCAGTGCTGGCACCCAAACTATTCTTGGTTCTACAGCCTCCATGAGGCATTTATCTTTATATACCATGAACAAAATATCCTTTTCATATTTCTTTACCAGACTCCTAGGGATTCTGACCTTGTTCTGTATATTCTTTTGAAAGATCTTAAAGTAACCTCATTAGGTAGCATTCTGTTTATCTATATCCCCAAGACTATTTAGATGGTTTCTAATTTGTACAACTACAAGAGAATTACTCATCCATGCAATATTACTCATATTTGGTAATTCCTTCAAGAAGTAGAAGAGCAAGTAGATGATCAAGGTTCCATACTTGAAAGGATATTTGGTGTCTTTTGTCCTCTTTAGGTTCTCCATCAATTGTTTCCAAAGAAAATCACATAGGTCATAATCAGTATTGTTCTTAACCATGTCATATGCTGTGTATATTGTTGTTGCGGATACAGAGTTCTCCCTATCTGAGAAGTAGACTTTGTAACCAATGACCATTGAGGCAAATCTGACTATTGGATCCTCAATGTCTTTCCCAGTTAGTGCCCTCTTATCAAATTTTACACTAGTTAACTACATTACTATATTGTTCTTCATTATTTTCAAGGCTGGAACACTACTGGCGGAGCTCATACTGGTTACAACTTTGATGGCATCTTTTGTGATCATGTGTGTCATGTCCAACCACATAAATTCATCATGAATTCTGCTAAGGACATATCAGACCCAAGCATTTTTAGAAAACACAGGAAAGTTGATCCAAACATCTAACTTCTTCTCATGCAACACACTAAACTCTTCCTTTAGCTCATAATTATTATCAGTCAGTTTCTCTGTGAAGAATTGCCCTAGTTTTGTGGTATCAAACTCTTCTAGGTTTACATGGATATAAGCCCTAATATCCTCTGTATGAATGACACCATAAGGAACCTCAGAGAATGCACCTTCTAGATCATTTTTGAGTGATTTATATGGGTACTTTTTGAACTTTGGATGGCGTCTCTCAGAGATCTTAACTACTTGTGGAGTCGACATGCTTGCTTACTCAAAAAAGAAAGCTTTTTAACAAAGAAAACAATAAATACCTTTTGTTTTCATTAGGGTTTGTTCACCAAATGCTTGAAATTGTCTTAGCTCGCTCTTTAGATCTCTTCATTCACTCGAGGGTTTGGATGCAAGGTAATTTTCCCTTCAATTGAATTCCTTATATCTTCTTTTGATCATGACCTAATCGTCATAAATGCTCATTTTAAAAAGCTGTCAAACTTTTTGTCTGCAACTTGTAGTCAACCAAGATTGCTTCGTAATTCACCGCATTAGATTCTTTTCTTCCGAAATCTTCTTCATAAGATCTATCATTCAGTCTTATAACTCATATCTTTGTGTTGGATATCAACACCTTTTTTTTGGTTGGGGGAGTGGGATTTTGTATTAATCTCCCTCTGAGCCAAAGCTCTCAATTTATTTCCCAGAGGAAGTACTAGCACTAGAGTCTAGTGCAGACTCACCCTTGACTTCTTGCACTTCCTACTTAACCCAAATTTGATTCATCTCCTTCTTGATCTCTGGCAAATCTACCTTTTGTACTGGTTATTTCTTCTCTACCTGATTATTCCTATTTATGTTCTTTCTTCTGCAGAATCTTGCAATATGTCTAGGCTTGTTGCAATTGAAGCATGCAACATTTCTCTATCTATTGTTTCTTTCATTCATCCTTGATCTACATTGGTCAGCATTGTGCCTAAATCTATTGCATGAAAATCAGTTCCCATTAAAAGATTGAGCATTCCTTCGATTGTTATAGTTGTTCCTTATCTTACTTTTGCATTCACTAGCTTTATGACCAAACCTCTTACATATAAAGTAGTTACCTTTGAAGGTTTGAGCATTCCTTCTATTGTTATAACCACTCCTTATCTAAATTCTACAATCATTAGCCTTGTGACCTACTTTATTGCAAGTGAAACACTGACTAGAGAATGATGGAATATTTTGATTCACTCTGCTTCTACATTGAGTAGCCTTATGACCAAACCTATTGCATGAATCACAAAAACCATTGAAAGAAGGGTACCTTTAAGCATTTGGTTTCCTAACTAATGGTCTTCTAAGTCTATTCCTTTGATTCTAAATCTATTTGCCCTTGTCCTTCTTGATCTCAACATTCTTTTCTTGACATGTTTTGGAACTTTCACCTTTGTCAAATCCCAAGCCTTCTTTATCGCCAGGACTCTTCTGACTAGAAAGTATTCTATCAAGTTGGGAAACACTTACTCTAAATTTATCTTCCTAAATCCATTCTTGTTTCAGATTAGCTTTCAGATCCACAACTTCTTGTTCAAACTTTGTGAAGTCTTCAGTTTTTCTTTTCACCAACTGATTTAGGTCTTCTTTTGCTTTTGCTCTTTTTACAACTTCCACTTTCAGATTAATCAAGGTGTCATTTGTAGATATCAATTGTTCACTAACCTCCTTATATTTTTATTTGAACTTCTTGAGTTTTTCCCTCATTTTTTTGATGCACTCATCTGCTTCCTTAACATTATCTTTTAGATCCCTATTTTCTATTTCAGCTTTTTCAAGATCTGCAAGTGCAAACTTGAGTTCTTCTTCATTAAGAAGTGTGCATTTGTCTTCAGTTTTAGTTTCATCAATTTCTTTAGGAGGAGTAGGACATTTTTTACTTGCCATGTGTTCAGTCTCCAAGATCTTCCTCAAGCTATTAGACTTCTTCCAAGGAACCAGGCTCTGATACCAATTGTTGAACACCCAATGTACTAAGAGGGGGGGTGAATTAGTACTCTATTAAACTTCTTATTTATTAAACTAGTAATCCATTTACAACATGCAATAACAAAGCAAATTAAACATAGAAGAAACAACCACAATCCATCACACATGAACACCAGGATTTTTTACGTGGAAAACCCAAAACTGGGAAAAACCACAGTGAGTGTTAGCTCACAATAAATTATGTAATAACAATACTAGATTACAAGAAGGCTCACTGCCCAGGGCTCACTACTGAAAGAATTATTCACTACCTAGAGAAAGAAAAAAGAAGAAAGAATGGCTCACTGCCAGGTTGAACTACTCAGATTGCATCTGCACATGCATGGTTGCAGCTCCAATGAAGCTCAAAACACTATCTCAAAACTCTTCATCTTAACTGCTCTACTTTTACATTAAGCAAGATTTCTCTTCTTCTGCTCTTGTCTCCTACATTGTACTTCACATATTACACCCATTCACTTTTGCACTTATTATAACAAACACCAAATTCAATCCCATATATATATATATACATCCACAACAATCAAGGTCTTCATATTAGGTCAGCCTAATAAGGTGTACCATGTAGTCATGCCTTAAGTAACTTGTCGGCCCAAAATCATTTACCAAAATACATAGTGGATCAAAAAAACACTTGAATCATATTCATATATGTCAGCTCCATCCATATAATCACTTAGGATAAGATTCCAAACAACAAAACTTACCCCACACACATCATATTGTCATGTTGGCCTTAACCACAATCTGTCACTAGTTCAGTTCAACTGTCAGACTACATCTTTCACTGCGGACCACAAGTCTTTCTCAAATCCATATCAAAGACTCTTCACATATCATAGATCATACCTCTAGAATTGCAAAGCATAGTATTCTTTTGCAGTAGAATGCAGACCATAATAACACATGTTCTGTCATAGTCAAGTTTTGTCAGACCAAGTAGCGATACTTAGGTGCCCACAACTATCTTTTTGGTAGAACTCAGAACTTGTAACCTTGGATTTGGATACTTCATACATGTAATTGCAACACCTCAAAACCACATAACAATATATACAACAACGGAGAAATGTGGACCAATTCAGTTGAGTGTTCTGTTATGATTTTCTCTGTTCTTTGCATTGTCAGACTTAGACTTTTTGAAGATAGGCTTCTGGTACTCATCAAGGACTGAAATCTTGGACAAGTGATCATTTGAGAACTATGAACAACATACCTGAACTACATCATATGATCTTCTATTGTGGACCAATACCAGCTCAAACACTGTCTCCTTAATGTTGCTTTAGTATACTGCCAACACTTAGCCAAAATGGCTAAGTCTTCTTCTCTGAACCAAAAAAACTATTCCAATCTTGTTCCTTTTCTTGTTTCCATCAATGAGAAAATATTCAAATCATCATGCATAAACACTCTTCATCATATTAGCAGTGTCTCTCTCTTTATGATGTTTGCCAAGTTGCCAACACTGTAGATTAGGACTTTAATGCTCTAAGTTCTCTCCCCCACAACTAGACAAGATTTTACTAAGTTGAGCATGTCTAAGGACACCCTTTTGTTTGAGAATCAAGTCCATGCAAAAATTATATATACATCATCACCCCGGTCCTTTATACCTTGGTGAAAATATCCTCTTTGCTATAATAATATTTAGGATTGCTCTAAAACATACCAGCACAATGCCAACCCCTAGCCAATCCATCAAATCAAACCATCATACCCTACTTGCATCTTTTAAAAAAAGGGTTCACAATATACCCACTCCACTTATCCACCCAACTATCAAGCAAACTTCCACATAGCCACCCAACGCCCTGCCAACACCTATGAAAACATATCTTGTTCTTTTTATAGAACTGATGTGACATTTTCTGCCACTAACACCCAATCATACATCACTACCCATCCAACCTACCAAGACCCGTATCTCCCCATAACAACCCTGCCTATGGATTTGTATTAATAAGGCCAATGACTAAATCCCACCCTAGCATCCCTTAACCAACATACCCATAACCTTTACCAACTAACTACCATCCTCCAGCAAGTGTGTACCTCCCCCACCCACCCATATACCCATCCCCCCATCAAGGACATTTTGTAGCATGACTAGGATCATCCATTCCCATTGCATCCACATCACACTTGCATCCACATACATCATCAACATCATAATCATCACATTACCATATCATAATCATAATCATCATCACTACAATCATTACATCATCAACATCATAATCATTGCATTACATAATCATAATCATAATCATCATCATTACAATCATTACATCATCAACATCATAATCATTACATTACATAATCAAAATCATAATCATCATATTACCATATAATAATCATCATAATACCATATTATAATCATAATCATCATCATTACAATAATTACATCATCAACATCATAATCATTGCCTTGCATAATCATAATCATAATCATCCTCATAAGCATTTTATTTCCAAATCATAACCATAACATCATATCACATCCATAACAAACATTCAAAATACCATTAACATAATCTACATCATACATCTATAAATCATAATGCATCCATATTCATAGAACATCATAATCCACATCATCCATAAATCATAATGTATCCATATCTATAGAACATATAATCTACATCATACATAAATCATAATGCATCCATATCCATAGAATATCATAATCCACATCACCCATAAATTATAATGCATCCATATCTATCGAACGTATAATACACATCATACATAATCATAATGATCATCTCATATATGTACACAAATATATACATCCATATATACACATGTACATCTCATACATACATCAATGGTCATGATACAAAAATGTGTTGAAAGGTCCAAATCTATCAAATGTCTACAATAAATAAGCCCACAGGCATATACAAAATCATTGAGCTGAGCTCCCCTGATGAGAAGGAGTGGGAGAATGAGGAGGTGAACTTTGCAGTGCTCTAGAAGGCCTTGCTCCTGTATCCCCGGTGTCACGACTGGTGGAGGCATCATCGAAGGTGGATGTCTAACTGGTCCTGTCATTGACGGTGTCTAAGTCCTCACTGACCTACTCACCCCTAATCGGCTCCTCTAACTATAGCTAGCTTCTCTCTGATCAACCAACACCACTGAATGATACAGGGTGTGATAATAATCTGCCCACCCTATAGCCTTGGCCAACTCTACCTAAACATGGGTATAATCACCCCACATCTGAGCCATCCCACTCCCATCCACCAGTCCCTGCAAATAGCTCACCTATTGTTGTAATTGAGATATCTGAGTCTTAGCCCTCTATCTCATAGCTTTGACACTCTATCAAAGTACCCTCTCCCCATCTCACTCAGCCACTACTCTTTCTAGCTTAGCCCCATCACTAGCACTATGCCCATCCACCAAATCCTGCAGCTGCTCCACCTCCAAAAACACACTATCTCTCTCCCCGCATGGAGTCTCGCTCCTAATGTAGCTTCCTCACTTCCTCCTCTAGGAATACCAATCGAGCCCTCAAAGCATCCATGTCATCCCTATCCCTATCCCCATCCCCTCCTACCTACACATCTACTCTAGGGCATCCTCGACGCCCCCTACCTGGTCCCTCTATTGCAACAACTACTAAAGTCTGCATCTAATCTCTATCACAACCACAACCACCATCACCTCCATCATCACCAATTCCAAGATCATCCTCCTTCTCCTCCTCACTATCCATCTCCACCACCACTAGCTAACACTATGGAATGGTTAGCCATATAAGTCTAAACCTCACCCACTAGGCATTATACTTAGGAGTCATGCTCGTGACAATCATGATTGACCCCTAGTCCCAAGCCATTGCAACCAAGGTCTGAAGCTCTACAATCATTGTATGTTCATCCAACCTAGCTAATGATAACTTTAAGGAAGCCCCTCTAAAAAACTTATAAGACCTTGGTGAATCTTGGCTAAGTGCTATAATTTTCTTAGCGAATCTTTCCTTTTTTTTGAAAAAATATTAATTTTCTTGGTGAATCTATTCACATTATTAGAAATCTTATAAAATCATGGTGAATTTTAATGAATAATTGGTAAAAATAATAATTAAAATGGCAAATCCTAGGAAATAATCACTAAAAAAATTAACTACAATGGCGAATCTCTCCTTTAAAAATTTGCATAGTTGGTCGGCACATTCCCCTGCTATTTTTTTGTTTTTTGTAATATTGAAGTAGGGGCCTAGGGGTAGCAGCCACTGGTGGGGTCAAGGGGTAGCGCCCCTTGCAGGGGTTGAGGGGGTAGAGCCCCCTTGTAGGGGTCAAGGGGGAAATTCTTCCTCGTGAGGTCTGGAGAGTGCACCATCCAAAATGCATTGGAGCACACACAAATTAAGTATTTATTAAAAATCTCACTTTAAAAATAAGACTAAATGAAAAGTGAAATTGTTACCATTGATTATCTTTTTAATCGGATGGTTATAGGTCAATTCCGTGAGCTATATGGGCATGCCTTTTAAAAGGCTTGTTGAGGCCCAGAATTTGTTTTGGGCAACATGATTATAATCTAATCGTGTGGCCCAAAACAAATTCTGAGCCTTAATAAGTCTTTTAAAAGGCATGTGCATATAGGTCATGGAATTGACCTACAACCATTTGATTAAAAAGCTAATCGATGGCAACAAATAAAATCTCTATTCAAAGCTAAAATATCCCTAAAATTAAATGGTAATTAATTATTAGTGGCGATATTGCCCCAAAATTAATGACAGGAATATAATATTATTGGTGAATATAAATAATATTTGTAATTACATTATAAACTACTGGTGAATTTGTTCCAATGATGCATCGTTTACATGGCAAATCAAATCAATTTATTAGTTTAAAAAATAATGCATAGGCAAATTAATCGAGACGAAATTAATTTTTTGTAAAAACCTGGTGATTTAGTCTCCTTTCTAGTTTGTACTATATGCCATTTCTGGAGGTCCTGATTTCAACTATTTGCTAATTGGAGAAGATTCACCACTATAAAAATCCCTAAACCCAGCTCCCAACCTCTTGGTCTCTCATTTGACCCAAGAAAGAATCACCTCTACCTAGAGCACATCCTACCACAAACCAAAATGTCGAAGTATCTGTTCAGGGAGGTACTGAGCTAGGATATGCTCAGTTTGACCAATCAGATACTAAGGTTGTCAGGTAAAAGGTAGATGTATATCATCATCAATCCACATCTCACAACCTACCCATTGCGGCCATATCACTGTAGTCATATCATCTAATGCATGCCTCCAATATTGTCACCCTCATAACGTCCAATGTTATAATATACCCATGTAAGCATATATATATGACATGAACTATGGTCATACATGCGCACACACTAGCCGGGTAACTACAATATGCTCCCAAGCCCAAGTATGAAGGAGCGCAACCCCACAACCAATGCTCACCCTGCAATGATACATTATCATATGCATATCATGGTACAACTGGGCTAGTAGACATGGCCCCCAAGCATACACAACACTATGTGCCATCATCTACTCCAACACATCCCCCCACCCTATAGGGAATCCACATAAACATCAATCCGGTAACAGTAACCCAACTATCACTCCACAAGTGTGTAGCTCCAGACCTCCTAGTCTTCCCATAGCAACATCCCATAACATCTCCTTACCCACCTAGTCTATAGGTACCTGGGTAGGGGAAAACACATGTCACACCACCGCCAATCCACTAGCCTAATCATAAACCATTCGCTCACCATAGATAGGAATCTATAGAATCCTCCATATATCCTCAAGGGTGATCATAATCTCCCCCGTTGGTAGTAAAAACACACAACTTTCACTGTGCTATCACTCTACCAAAGCCATCATCATGGCTCAATGAGCTCGAATCACTAGCATCTCTGTAATATACAAGTCGATCGTCCTCAATCGGCCACTCTACCTGCAGAAATCCCTGGTGGCTGACACTTCTTCGACTGCATCCACCAAGCCATTAAGTTAATCCTTTTCTTGTAAATTGCATGCAAATGCTAAGAGTTCTTGCTAAAGTGCCAATAGGCGCGAAAGCACTAACAGCCATTGCTAAAGTGCCAATAGGTGTTAAGGTGATAACAGACCAACTGCAAGCGTCATTATGCACGCTTGTGCTAACATATTGACCCCTAGTGCCATTCAACACAAAAGTGCTATTCTACCTTGCTCTAGTGCTGTTCGGCATGAAAGTACTACTTGACCTTATGCCAGTGCCAGTTGGCACAAAAGCGCTACCTGAACTTACACCAACACCATTTGGTGCGAAAGTGCTACTAGCTACCCCGCAAGCACTAAAAAATATAATGCTAGTGATAATATAGCTGCAAGGACTATTTTACCTACCCTAAGTGCTAAAAGAGCACTGAATATGTTGTACGCACCTAAAGTGTTGAATGAGATGCATGCACTAATAACCCATCCTCTAGAGCTACATGTGAATGTGCAGGCGCTATGACGTCTAACTCACATTTAATGCCAAAAATGACCCACAACTTGAAATTACAAAGTCAAGGATAGGTGACATACCATCTCGCCAGCCTGCAAAGGACGCTGGTACTCTCAGACCCTCTCAGCTCCATGTACCTCGCGTGGAATCTCTCTTCGTGCCATCACTATCGATCTTCTTTCTCTCTCCTAGTCAGCAAGCTTAGCTATGCAAATGTGGTATGATGGGCCCCCCATAGCCGATATATACTTGCCACAAAAGCCCTAACCCTACCTTTTCACCCCCAGGCCACAACACGTATATGTTTTCACCCATTTTTTCTCCTATTGACCCATTTTTCATCCCGAACCCCTTTTTTTTATCATCGTTCCCTCCTTTTCGAGAGTTCACCAATTTCCCTCATTGTCATTGCCATTTGTGCTGGTTAGAATAGAGCAATCCACATTTACTCACATTGGGTATAGCTAGGAATTGCTTCTTTGGTGCATGCATACCTTCACCTTATCAAGGAGAATGGAATGCTTGAAGATTTGAGGTAAAATCATTAGTTTTATGTTTTCCTTGTGTTCTTATGTCCTCTAACATTTCATCATCTTCAGTATGTCTCTAAAATCACTTCCCATCCTTGGCCTTACTCTGAATCCACAAAGACACTATCTAAATGCTATTTCCTCCCTTTCTGTATAGCCTATTCCAAAACTGTAAAAGTGTCTTAACCTTGGCAATGTTGGGCAAGTGCTTGGAACCTTTAAAAAACTAAAGTTGGCTGGATAGGAGCACTAGGCACAGATGTCTACGTGGTGCACTGGCATCCTGATAGCATCTTCCAATTCATCAATCATGTTTAGAAGTTGCATTTTTTCTTGCATGACATTCCTAGCTTTTATGCATGCCTATCCATGCAGAAATGACTCTTTTCCCAGATGCTTATTTGTCATGTTCCCTTTCCAAAAATAACATTTTCTATTTTTAGTAAGTTCCTCCTATCCGTAAATAGTAAGTCACTTTACATGGCAGCTTGGAGGGAAATTGATTATTTAATATTATGTTTGTTCCGATGCATTTTCAAATGTTAAAGGACAAATAAATATTAAATAAAATGTATTTAGAGCTCAAATATTCTCTTTGGGCATTTGGATTTGGGAGGGAATATTTAATGGAGACTTGGGCAGATTTGTGAAGAGATTTGCTAAAAAATAGGGATTGCACCTTTGACAAGTGAACGAAGTGCATTGTTTGAAGCACTCAAGTGGCATATGGGAGTTGTAACTACCAAGATTTAGGAATGGGAGATCTTGGATGCCCAAGATGGTCTCTCACATCATAAAATAATGTAACATTGCATTTTGGGAGGCCAATGACATTTTCTCATTCTTTCTTACAGAGAAGATGCTTGTGCAACTTCAGTGGACAGGGAAACCATTGAAGACGGAGCTTGTGGCCAGTGGACATGAGTTTCAAACAACCTAAGGGTGGTGTTCTTGGGTTGATACAACAATCTTATCTTAGAAATTACATTTGTGCAGACAAGATTTAGTAGTGCAGTGTTCTTGTGTTGTTGTAGGTGTTTGTAGTGATTTCGTAGTGTGTTTTAGGAGTTGTTTGTGTTGCTGTTTGCATTTTCTGTTATGTGGGGTTTGGTTTGCTATGTGTGTTGCTGTAATATATTACCTATAGTGTCATTCTACATCCATATCAGTCCTGGGTATGTATCTAAGAGTTTGGAGGCTTTGTAGTGAGTTGTTCTATGTGTATTTCAGCATTTTGCTTAATGGGTTGTGGCTGAAATTACTAATTTGTTGTGATAGTTTGCTGCTGGGTAAATATTATGTATCAGACCTACACATGTGTGTTTTCATCAGAAAATAATAATAAAAGTGGTTTGGAGTTGTGTTGCAATGTTTTGGATGGTTTATTATGCAAACAAGTCACTAGTTTCTAGATGTTGTGATGCTTAGTTGTGTTGTTAATGCAAAGTCACTTTCAGATTTTGTGGGGTTTTAATAAAAATCAGATTGGGGACATTTCAATGGTATCAGAACATGATCTTTCCATCTTGTAGGGTTTCTTGATTCATGCTTCCAAGTGAAAGAGATCTTAGAACTTCGAGAAGAGAGCAAAAGAAGTTAACAACTGATAGAGAAACTGAAGAAGTTAACAATTAACAGAGAAACTGAAGAAGTTCAAATAATGGCTGAGGATAGTGGTAAAGGTAAGGGAGAGGAAGTAGGTGAAAGGTTTTTAGCCACTATGGATAGATTGGCTCTCATTGTTTAACAAATGTGGACATATTAGAGTAAGAAAAATGGAGAAGATGCTACAGGTGAAGGAAGCACTTCCGGAGGGAGAAAAGTAACAACTATGTCAAGGCAAAAAGAAACCATATTTCTACCTAAGAATGGAGTAGGAAAAGTTGCAGCTGACGTTAACATAGAGGCCTTCATTGTTGAGGCAACAGCTAAGTGGTTTGAGGAGTATTCCAAGCAATCAAAAGCCTATAAAGCAACCATTTCATTTGATAGATTTTTGGAGATCTTTGGTAAGGAACATAGGAGAAAGGAGCAAGATAGAGGAGAAAGAGAACTTAAAAGTAAATTGAACAAACTTACAACACCTACTTTTGATGGAAGTGATAAAATCTCAGCCAGAGCATGGTTACAAAAACTACAAACATACCTCACCCTCAATCCTATGACTGAGAAAGATGCTATTCAGTTTGCAATTTTACATCTGGAAGGTAATGCTTATGAGTGGTGGTATCATGGGACCATTACTCAAGATCATGATCAGGTGAATACATTTACATATTTGAGCTAGAGGCTATTAGACCTCTTTGAACTCAGAGATGAAGAAGAGTATTTCAAAGAACTT
The DNA here is from genome assembly GCA_027924645.1 of Cunninghamia lanceolata. Lineage (NCBI taxonomy): Eukaryota > Viridiplantae > Streptophyta > Pinopsida > Cupressales > Cupressaceae > Cunninghamia > Cunninghamia lanceolata. The sequence continues at coordinate 25,817,053 of BSBN01000261.1, read as the reverse complement.
TCAAAGATTAAATAGAAGACTACGGTGAGTGAGTATGTAGATGAGTTTCAAAAAATTGTTATTATGGTGCCTGACACATCAGAAAAAAGGATTGTTTACCTCTTCTTGGAAGGACTTGAAGATCCTTTAGGAGGGCTTATCAAAGCCTTTTCACCTACCACACTCCAAGAAGCAATTAGAAGAAGCTTGCAACTTGAACCTACTTTTCCCAAGAAGAGCTTGGCACAACCATTTAAGGGATTCTTTTCAGGACATCAAAAAAGTGGTTTCCAAAAGAAGACTTTCCCAACCCCTGTAAAAAAGATTGCATCACCTGTGCCACCTGTAGCACCTAAGAAGATAGACCTCAATGACAGGAAGAAGATTAGGAGGAGGAACCTTTGCTTCCATTGCAAAGAACCATGTGACCCTAACCATCGATGCATTGGGAAGGGAAATGTGCATTTCATTGAAGTATCTTTAGACCTTGAGTCTGAGGAGAATGAAGAATTTCATGACTCTGTAGACCCCAGTTTCAAAGGAGTGGAAGTTGAAAAAAGCAAAGAGGGTTCCTTGGTAGCCCTATCAGGAGCCCCTAGATACCATCCATTCTAGGTTCAAGGAGTCCTAGCAGGACAAAGGATGACTATGTTGATTGATAGTGGGGCTACCCACAATTTCATTGATGAAGGATATGTGATGAAGAGGGGATTGAAAACTGAGGAGTTTGAAGGCTTTAATGTCATAGTTGCTAATGGTTTTACAATGCCTTGCAAGAAAGTGATTTGGCAACTCAACATTACTATGGGAGATTATAATCTAAGTGATGATTTCTATGTGGTGGGTATTGGTGAAACAAATGTGGTGTTGGGTGTGCAATGGCTGCACTCCATTGGAGGTTATTACCAAAACTACCAAACTATGGAATTAAAATTCCATTCAGATGGAAGAGAAATTGTTCTAAGAGGCCTTTCAAGTGGAACACCAAGAGTAGTAACTACGAAGAAGATGGAGAGGACTTTCAGGCGAGGGCAAGTAGCTTGGGCTGCAACATGCTTGATACATCCTTCGAGTTCCCCACAAGAAAAAGGTAAATTTTATTTTGAGATTCAAGAAATTTTGGATAAGCATAGTATTATTTTTGTAACATCAGAAAATGTCCCCTTGGGGGCTTTTCACTCATAAGATTTAGCTCCTGGGTCTTTAGCATGCATTTAGGACATCTTAGTTCATATTTTGGCAACTCAACGGAATGAGACCTAGGTTCCATGGCAAATTGGACCCAAGTGGACCCCTTGAGCTGTACCTTGCCCAAAATAGGGGGGGAGGACTTGGGCGCCTGCGCCCTAGTCCTGCCCTATTTTGGGGTAGCCCTAATATTTGGGTATCGGTTTATGACCATTACTTGGTCCTTTTGCCGACACAGTAAGTTTTGATTTTCAAAATCTTGGAGGGAATTCTTGTAGTGGCATATATAAGCATGTTTAGGCATTCATTTGTAGACTAGATGATCATTGTGAACTCTAGGCATTCTCAAGGTGATTCAAGGCTTTCATTGTGTTGCAAGAGCAGACTTGTGTGTTTTGTGTGTTGATATTTGCAGATTTGAGCATCAATTTCATAATGGAATGAAGAGCATCTTCCTCCCATGAGAGCTTCACTACAAGGTGACATATTATTGTGTTTTCATCATTGATTCCTTTGGTTTTTGCCTCTGCCTTACAAGGGCACACACTCTTTATCTGAAAATGGTGTTTGGAGACTTAAGTGTCCTCCGGGGCTTGACTAAGACAAGCCTTTAAACACCACAACCCCTAAACCAAGTCTTGTGATTGTAGGTTACAGGTGTCATATTTGGGAAAGGTGGAGTTGTAGGAAGGATTGGTAGGCATCAAGGATTCAAGATCTAAAGAAAAGCAGGACACAGGAGCACTTCTAGGACTTGGGCGCTCGCTCTAGTGTCCTCCGCATCCAAGTTTTAGGAAACATAAGTTATAGGGCTGATCAGTGTTGGAAGGAGGTCCAAATTCTGTGAAGAAACTGGTACCTTGGACTTGGGTGCCCACCCCAATGTCCCCGACTATTCCACTTTAGAACCCTAAAAATAGGTACTCTGTGATTTGGTATTTTACTCCTGTCTGCAAGAGGTTTTTCCATTATTTGTCAATTTGTTGCCGTATTTGCATAATTATGGTTTTAATGGTTAATTGGGCATAAGAGAAGGAAAATTGATAATTAAATTCCCTAATCCAAGTTTCCCTACATTTGCAAGTGAGCTAGGCTATGATAGTGCTCGTCACTTGACCCTAGATCCTTGAATATATAGTGGAGAGGTAGATTTAAACATCTAAAATCTAGAACATTAATAAATCCAATTTTTCCCTAAACATTTTGGTGAACCCATGTTTTTGGACTTAAATTGTAACTTTTTGAGTGTGTGTCTTTAGATTTGGATTGATTTCATTCATTCATATAGTCATTCATTTTATTGCATTGAGAAAAATTCAAAAAAATGGAAAAATTTGGAAAATACAAAAAAAATGCATTGTTTGGCTTACTAAATTGCATCAATTCTTCCTAAATTTTCCTAATTTATGAGTTTTGCATCAGATCTGATATAATCTATAGAAAATCCCAAAAATTTAGAAATTTGCATTGTATTTTCATTATTAATTTGCTAGGTTTTTGTAGAAATTTTGACAATTTTCATATAACCTAGTAATTCCAAAATCTAGGGTTAGTAGGAATTTTTTTTTTTCATATTTTTATACTGATTTTAGAGGCTCATTCAAATTAACATTTGGCTGTATTCTTGCATTTTAGTTTAAATTTGCATTTGGATTTAAAATATTTGCAATTTTGCATAGAAAATTTTAACAAAAACTAGCAATTTTGATGCATTTTCATTAAATTTGCATGTTAAAGCTTGAAAATCATTTTTAGATTTGAGAGTATTTAATTTCCATCATAAATCAGACTTCAAAACATTCACATAGCATTTTGTCCCAAGATCTCAAACCTAGGGCTTCAAAAATAATAATTTTCACTAAATTTAGCCTTATCGACTTTATAAACTTACACCATTTGTGTGTTGTGAAAGGTATTTTGATATCATTTTACTATTATCAGGGTAATAATTTTCTTCCCCTCATAAAAAGTTTCACAACACCCTTTTAACGGGCTCTTGTAGTGAAAATTTGGTGAAAAACTACACATTATGGCTATTTTTGCCCTAGGGTTTGACCTAGTTTGCACTCCAAGCATGTTGTGATCAATTTTATGGATTGAGGTGACTGATATTATTGATATTATTTTCTATACCTCCTGAAATTTATTACAACACCCCTCTTGCTAGGTCTTGGAATTGAAAAACTGTGAAAAATAGCATATTTTTGCTATATTTTCACTAGGGTTTTACCTTAAGTGGCACTAAAAGCATGTTGTGTTCGATATTTTGGCACTAAGTGGCTTTTATTACTAATATTATCTACCTTCCATCATCATTTTCCTCACAACACCCTTTGTTATGCTCTTTTACATTGAGTTTTGGTGAAAAAAGTGCCTATTTTGACATATTTTCACTATATTTCGACTTGGCATTAACTTAAAATCGCATCAAGAGTGTATTGAGAAGGATACATTTTCTGTTTTGGACTAATATCAGGCATATAACTTGCTTCCCTTGACTAAAATCCTCACACTACCCTTGGGTTCATTCATTTGCATTAAAAAAGTACAAAATTCCAAGCATTTTTGGCTGTCAATCATATCCTTCTCCTAGGATTTGTGCTCTTAGTTTATGCATTGTGTGTTGTATGATTTTATAAGATTTATGACATGCTGTCCTAAAAATAATATCCCTTTGAGAAGAAGTAAAATTTTAATGGGATCTAGTGCTCTTGAAGAAGTTGGTACTTTGGACACTTTCTTTACAAAGGGAGAAACTCAAATTGTGCAAGATATTATACATCCTCCAACCACAATGGAAGAACAAACTTTTCATGATGCTGATAATACTATTGAGACAACAAGATATGTATCTGATGAGAAAATAGAAAAAATGGATAAGGAGCTAGCTGAATATCAATCATTTATGGAAAATGAGAGAATAGCTGAAGAAGATGTCCCTACAATTCACAATAGAAGAGAATTGATAAAAGAGGGACAAGATGGTGTAAATGCAATTCGTGGTCTAGGACATATTGTACAAACCAATATTATGCTAGTGACTGAATGAGCACAAGTGATAAATAACACTCTATCACCATCTCATACTCAAGTTTCGGCACCTATACCAACTACAAGAATATCTACTTTTACGTCAACGAACTTAACAACTAATGTGAACGCTTGTAGTAATACTACCACTAGTATTGGAGTATCTAATGACACTAATTACAAAGTTGTGGGATTTGATTATCAAATTTTGGTTCCTAAAGGGACCTCCTCTATGCATAATTGTTCTCAACCTCCTATCTATTCCACTCATTTCCAGCCACCTATTACATACAACCATCTTCCACTTATCATTATGGCCAACTACCGTTAACATATTCTCAGTCTTTGCTTATCATATCTCAAGCTCATTCACCTCCTCACTTTGGTTTTAATTCCTCACAACAAACCATATCTCCCAATGATGCCATCCTAAACCCACTTTTATAGGGCATGACTGCTTTGCAACAAAAGGTAACAAATTTGACAAATTCTTCACGGCCTAGTCTACTAACATATCATGCCCATAATCCCCTTTCCTAGGCAATATTGAGAACTCCTATGCCTGAGAGGTTTGAGACACCCTGCTTTGAAAAATATGGTGAAAAAGGAGATCCCAATATTCATGTGGAAGCATTTATAGCTGTGTAGTGATTTTTAATTTGAAGAGGATTTGTTAGCAAAACTTTTCCCGCAATCTCTCAAAGATACTACTTTAGAATGGTTTTGCTCATTGCCTCCAAATTCAATACACTCCTTTTTGCAATTGATTGATCAATTTTTACAACATTTTCAAGCAAATATCGGACCCCAAGTCACCCTTATTGACTTGGTTCACTGTAAACAAGGTCTGAAAGAAAAGTTGATTGAATTCATTAGTCAGTATCAAGGACTTTATGCATAGATTCAATATCAGATGAAAGATGAATATGTTCAAAAGATATTTATTACAAATCTACAACCTAATATTCGTGATAAGATCCTCTAGATGAAATATAACTCCTTTCAACATTTATGCACCACCCTTCATGATTATAAACTTTAGCTAGTCAGTATGAAAACCAAAACCCATCAGCTCAAGTTGGTCAATCCATGGGTGGATCATCACCAAACAATTTTAAGAGGAACAATAATAGGAGTTTCATCAAGATCAATGGACCAAATACAAATGTGTTTGCTATAAATAATCCAAAGAAAGCATTGTATCAACCAAGAAAGTTTACTCTGATATCTGAGTCCTATCACTCTATCATGAATCAAGTTGTGAGTAATAATATTCTAAAGCTTCCCTCGATCAAGCCTATTGATCCTAGTAAACAAGGACCTTACTTCGATGCTAATGCCTTTTGTCATTACCATCGAACTCAAGGACATGACATTGAACGATGTATGCGTCTTAAACATGAAATACATGACCTTATTGATTCAAATATCATCTAGGTATCAAGTGTGAATGATAATGGAAATAAGTCAGTTGCTCCACCGAATCAGAATTTACAAATCTTCACTAATCCTTTCCCTAAACATACTGAAAACAATATGGTGGAATAGGGTTTAATGGAATTAGATGAGGATGATTACTTGGACTATGATAGTATCGTTGGAATGATTGAAGTGGATAAGAAACAAGTGGATAATCCACCTCATCCACAAAGAAATGAAATTTATGTTGAGGCCCCTCCCCCGTTATCCTTATATGGATTGGGAGACAATCAAAAGGCATTAAAAAAGAAAGAACAACAATCGATATAGATGAGTAAGATGGTACAGGATGATTCCTGTTACTGCCCTAAAAAGATTCAACAATGAAAACTTGCTAAAAATAAAAAAAAAAGCAAGATAACAATCAATAGTCAGAAATAATAGTGGTTCTACACCTCATAAGCAACAAAAAGTCTCATTTAAACAAGGATTTAAGGAACAAGCATCATATGTTAACAAACAAGACTTTCATAAGAACCACTTAAATTTTGCATTAAATATGATCAAATATCTCTCCAAGAGGTTCACGAGCTCCAAGATATAATACAAAGACCTTACAGGTAAGTATCTCTAACCCTTTATCTCTCTCGTGATGTGCTCCCTTGTGATGTGTTATATGTTCTTTAGGCCTCTTAGGATGACCCTTGACTCTCTTGTAAGGTCCGGGATACGAGGAGACTACCTCTGTTGTGACCTTCTTCTATTTGTATCATCATTCTTCTATATTACCTCTCTCTGATTTCATTGTTGTGTGTTGTGTCTTACAGACATAGCATCACAGTTTGTAACATGGGGGCACCCTCCTACGTGACTACCCCTAAGACACTTGTTTCTTCTCTCTTACTTATTGTTTCCCTTCCTCTAGTGTTTCCACCTAGCGGGTAGATGATGACAAACATTTATACTGATGTGGACCTAGTGTCCCTTTCAAGAGCAATCAAAAAATGGACTTAGTTCCTAATATGATGATGGGGTTGTATATCTTATTCGACGCTTGGCTAGTGGAAGCACATGTGCTTTCTGCGTAATGATTTTCATGATGTTTTTATCTCATTTACAAACCTTAACAATACTGTCACTCCATGCACCTTTGTTTGTCTTTGAATCTAGCCTTGGCGGTACTCTACTCGGAGAGCTTCATGATATAGCCCTACGGTTATCCTCAAACTCTGGATTCATTGTATAACCTTGGCTAATCATATGCATTGATGTTGTTGTTTATCATGATTTTGTAGACACTAACATGTTTCTTGCAGGGATGTGTTTGTGGGAACATTTGGCGATCGTAAAGTACATGTCACCTCTGGAGGGCATGGGCTTTACGAAAGTTAGTGTTCCCTTGTGTGTTTTCTTCCTACCTTAACATGCTTGATATCGATAATTGATATCAACCACATTAAGGTGGGGGCATCTATAAGGTAAGCTATCTATTTTAGATGTTAGCAATGTGTTTGATCGTAGATGCAAAGACTTGTGCCCCAGAGTAGTGCATCGTGCATCCTGAGTTTGTTTGCAATCAATAAATCAATCATGTAAGCCCTCTGCGAAGGCGGGATATCCCATATGTCCTTTTTATCTTAAGCCCTTTGCGGAGGTAGGGATGGTGTACTTCTTAGAGTAGACTGCATCATCCTATCATTTTCAAAAGTCCTCTGTGGAGGTAGGGAATGGTTCTGTGACTAACTCAACCCTTAAGCATGTTTTTGGCGATTGTTTTGGTGAAGCCCAATCGTTGGTGTGTGCCTATAATGTGCCTGAGATGGTGTTGGACCTAGAAATAGGTACACTCCATCACTTGTCTGCTATGTTTTCTCCGTGTCTTTAAGTGTGTGTGTTTTGGCGTGTTTGTCTTGTGTGGTGTGTTTGTCACCCATATGCAGAGACCAGCACCCTCAGGTAGTGCTTCCTACATTTTGGGAGGTTTTTCTTGTCTTGCGTTTGTGTTGCCTCATATATACAGAGACCTGTGCCCTAAGGTAGTGCATCATGTATTATGGGAGGTTTGTTTACTTTCCAATACTTGCATTTGTATTTCATGTATATGAGAAAAAGTAAAGAAAAGATATCATTTTTGTCTTCCATGCATTAATTTGTCTTCTATGCATTGATTGTCTTCTCCGTGTTGTGCATGACTGTAACTGTCTTCTTCGTGTTTTGCCTGCCTGTTACTGTCTTCTATGTGACTGGCGTGTCTTCTCCGTGCTTGGTGTGTTTGTCGTGTTTGTGACCTTACTTTAATGCATGTATTGGCCTCGCGTTTACACATACATTAAAGTGGGGGCTAAATGTAACATTAGAAAATGTCCCCTTGGGGGCTTTTCCGTCATAAGGTTTAGCTCCCGAGTCTTTAGCATGCATTTAGGACATCTTAGTTCACATTTTGGTATCCCGACGGAATGAGACCTAGGTTCCATGGCAAATTGGACCCAGGTGGACCCCTTGAGTTGTACCTTGTCCAAAAGGGGGGGAGGACTTGGGCACCAGGGCCCTAGTCCTACCCTATTTTGGGGCAGCCCTAATTTCCAGGTGTCGGTTTATGACCGTTACTTTGTCCTTTTGCCGACATGGTAAGTTTTGATTTTTAAAATCTTGGTAGGAGTGCTTGTAGTTGCATATATAAGCATGTTTAGGCATTCATTTGTAGACTAGCTAATCATTGTGAACTCTAGGCATTCTCAAGGTGATTCAAGGCTTTCATTATGTTGCAAGAGTAGACTTATGTGTTTTGTGTGTTGATATTTGCAGATTTGAGCATCAATTTTCTCATGGAATGAAGAGCATCTTCCTCCCATGAGAGCTTCACTACAAGGTGACATATTATTGTGTTTTCATCATTAATTCCTTTGGTTTTTGCCTCTACCTCACAAGGGCACGCACTCTTTATCTGACAATGGTGTTTGAAGACTTAAGTGTCCTCTTGGGCTTGATTGAGGCAAGCCTCTAAACACCACAACCCCCAAACTAAGTCTTGTGATTGCAGGTTACAGGTGTCCTATTTGGGAAAAGTGGAGTTGTAGGAAGGATTGGAAGGCATCAAGGATTCAGGATCTGAAGAAAAGAAGGACACAAGAATACTTCCAAGACTTGGGTGCTCACTCTAGTGTCCTTCAGATTTGAGTTTCAGGAAACAGAAGTTGCAGAGTTGATAAGTGTCAGAAGGAGGTTCGAAATCTGTGAAGAAACTAGTACCTTGGACTTGGGCGCCCACTCCAATGTCCCCAACTATTCTACTTTGAAACTCTAAAAATAGGTACTCTATGATTTGTTTTTTTACTCTTATCTGCAAGAGCTTTTTCTGTTATTCGTCAATTTGTTGTCGTATTTGCATAATTAGGATTTTAATGGTCAATTGGGCATAAGAGAAGGAAAATTGATAATTAAATTCCCTAATCCAAGATTCCCTACATTTGTAAGCAACCTAGGGTATGATAGTGCTCGTCACTTGACCCTAGATCCTTGAATGTATAATGGAGAGACGGATTTAAACATCTAAAATCTAGAACATTAATAAATCCAATTTTCCCCTAAATAGTTTTTAATGATCCACCTCTAGGTTTACCTCTGAATAGAGGATTTTATCATGTGGTTGAGTTGGATCAAGATGCAAAACCTATTATTACAACTCCTTATAGACACCCATGAGGTTATAAGGAGGAGATAGAGAAGACTATTAGAGAGCTCTTGGATATGGGTTTCATCAGGCCTAGTTCTAGTCCATTTGCTTCATCAGTGGTGCTTGTGAAAAAGAAAGATGGCACTCTTAGGATGTGTATGGATTAAAAAGCATTAAATAAGAAAATAATCAAGAATAGATACCCCATTCCAAGAATAGATGAACTCATAGATGAGTTACATGGAGCAGTTTATTTTTCAAAGATTGACTTAAGGTCAGGATACCACCAGATTCGCATGAGGGAGAAAGATATAGAAAAGACAGCTTTCAGGTGTCATTACGGGCACTTTGAGTTCTTAGTCATGCACTTTGGCCTCATCAATACTCCAGCTACTTTCCAATCTTGCATGAACCAGGTATTCAGTAAGCAACTCCAAAAATTTGTGCTAGTCTTTTTTTATGATATTTTGATATACAACAAAACATGTAAAGAACATTTGGAGCACCTAGATATAGTTTTGGGGATTTTAGAACAACAATTGTTCTATGCCAAAATGTCTAAATTTGAGTTTGGGTTGACTAAAATTTTATATCTGGGGTATGTCATAAGTGCTAAAGGAGTCAAGGTAGATTAGCAAAAAATTCAAGCCATCCTAGATTGGCCACCACCTGCCAATCTCACACAGCTGAAGGGTTTTTTTGGACTATGTTGTTACTACAAAAGGTTTGTGAAAGGTTTATCACAACTTGCTATTCCATTAACTAATTTGACAAAGAAAGGAGCATTCATGTGAACAGAAGAAGCACAACGAACTTTTGATAAGTTCAAAGAGGTAATGAGCTCTTGCCCTATGCTTGCAATTCTAGATTCTTCTCTTCCATTCATAGTGGAATGTGATGCATCAAGGGAGGGTGTAGGGGCTTTCCTCACTCAGAATAAACACCCCATAGCTTTTGAGAGCAGAAAATTGAGTAAGTTAGAAAGATGATACTCTATTTATGATAAAGAAATGTTGGCAATAATGCATGCACTGGAAAAGTTTAGACAGTACTTAGTCTGTGGGAAATTTATAGTAAAGACAAATCACAATAGTCTCAAGTTCTTTATGGAGAAAAGGAACTTGAATGACCACCAACAGAAGTGGGTAAGTAAATTGCAATCATATGATTTTGAGATTGAATATATGAAATGCAAGAATAATGTGGTGGTAGATGCACTTTCTAGGAAGCCTACTTTATGCTCTTTGTCAACTATTTCGGCTGATTGGAAGATGTCTGTCATTACCGAGTATGCAAAAAACCCCTTTCCTACTAACATATTGGATGATTTGATTGAGGATCATAGGTATGTGGTGATGGATGGGCTGACCTACTACAAAAATTGGATCTATTTGATGCCCGAATCTAAGGTTAAAGAAAAGATCCTAAGGGCCTTTCATGATACACCACTTGTAGGTCATCAAGGATATTACAATACTTATAGGCAAATCTGTGAGAGATTTTCTTGGAAAGGTTTGAAGGAGGATGTGCATAGCCACATTAAGGAGTGCATGGTATGTCAGCAGAATAACAGTGAACAACTTTATCCTGCAGGGCTTCTACAACCACTACCCATACCTAAATAGAAATGGGAGAGCATCTCCATGGATTTCATTACAGGTTTACCCAAGGGGCAAGGTAAGGATTGTATTTATGTGGTGGTAGATAGATTGACAAAATATGCTCATTTCCATCCTATTACAACTGAATTTAAAGCAACACAAGTAGTAGAGTTGTTTTTTAGAGAGGTTTTCAAATTGCATGGGCTACCCAAAAACATAGTTAGTGATAGAGATAACAGATTTCTTAGCTCTTTTTGGAAGGAGCTCTTTCACTTAATAGGTACTGAACTTACACCCGACACAAGCTACCATCCACAAACTGATGGTCAAACTAAAATAGTGAACAAGTGGATAGAGGGATACCTGAGAAATTATGTTTCAGATTAACAACATGCTTGGGTGAAATGGTTGCATCTAGGGGAGTATTGTTACAACACTTCTTTTCATATGTCTATAGGTATGACTCGTTTCTGAGCTCTTTATGGGTATGATGCACTTTCCTTTACTGATTTACTATTTTCAAATAGTAATGTACCAGCAGTAAGTGATCTAATAAATCAGAGTCATGAGATTTTGAGGTCACTTAAAGATAACTTACAGCATGCACAAAATCAGCAAAAAATTTATGCAGATAGGAAGAGGATAGAGAGAGTATTTGAGGTTGGGGACTTGGTCTTTGTGAGATTACAGCCATATAAACATAGTACATTGAAGAAGAATGGGCTTGAGAAACTCAAGCCCAAGTACTATGGCCCATACAAAATCATCCGAAAGATCAGAGAAGCGGCCTATGAGTTGGAACTTCCTTCAGGTAGTAATATTCATAATGTTTTCCATGTTTCATGTTTGAAGAAAGTGGTAGGATAGAAAGTTGTTACTTCACATGATTTACTACCATTGGATGATGAAGGGAAACTAATTATGATTCTAGTAAGAGTGCTGGAAACAAGGGAGAAGAAACTCAAAAATAGGTGCATCACAAAATATTTGATCAAATGGAAGAACTTGCCAATTGAGGATGCATCATGGGAGGGACCTAGGATACTTGAGCATCCTAATCTCCATTGCTTGAGGACAAGAAAATTCTAGGAGGGAGGACTTGTCATGTCCCCTTTCCAAAAATAACATTTTCTATTTTTAGTAAGTCCCTCCTATCCGAAAATAGTAAGTCACTTTACATGGCAACTTGGAGGGAAATTGATTATTTAATATTATGTTTGTTCCGATGCATTTTCAAATATTAAAGGACAAAAAAATATTAAATAAAATGTAATTAGAGCTCAAATATTCTCTTTGGGTATTTGGATTTGGGAGGGAATATTTTATGGAGATTTGGGTAGATTTGTGAAGAGATTTGCCAACAAAATAGGGACCGCACCTTTGACAAGTGGACGAAGTGCATTGTTTGAAGCACCCAAGTGGCATATGGGAGTTGTAACTCCCAAGATTTAGGCATGGGAGATCTTGGACACCCAAGATGCCCTCTCATATAATAAAATAATGTATCATTGCATTTTGGGAGGCTAATGACATTTTCTCACTCTTTCTTACAAAGCAGATGCTTGTGCAACTTCAGTGGACAGGGAAACCATTGAAGATGGAGCTTGTGGCCGGTGGACATGAGTTTCCAGAAACTTGAGAGCAATGTTCTTGGGTTGATACAGAAATCTTATCTTAGAGATTGCATTTGTGTGGATAAGATTTAGTAGTGCAGTGTTCTTGTGTTGTTGTAGGTGTTTGTAGTGTGTTTTAGGAGTTGTTTGTGTTGATGTTAGCATTTGCTATTGTGTTGGGTTTGGTTTACTATATGGGTTGCTGTAATAAATTATCTACAGTGTCATTCTACAGCCATATCAGTCCTGGGTATGTATCTAAGAGTTTGGAGGCTTTGTAGTGAGTTGTTCTATGTGTATTTCAGCATTTTGCTTAATGGGTTGTGGCTGAAATTACTAATTTGTTGTGATAGTTTGCTGCTGGGTAAATATTATGTATTAGACCTATACATGTGTGTTTTCATTATAAAATAATAATAAAAGTGGTTTGGATTTGTCTTGCAATGTTTTGGATGGTTTATTATGCAAACTAGTCACTAGTTTCTAGATATTGTGATGCATAGTTGTGTTGTTAATGCAAAGTCACTTTCAAATTTTGTGGGGTTTTGATAAAAATCAGATTGGGGACATTTCATTATTCTTTGATTTGCATATATAATATCATTTCTTTTCCATTTCAAAGGATCATATCTTTTATGTAGTGAAGTTCTGTCGAAATCTCTACTCACGCTCATTGTGCTTTGTGCTATCATTATTATTTGTTATTGTGACTTACAGGTTTTATTGTGGATTTGATTTCTCTTTTCCTTCTTTTGTGCTCCCCATGAGATTCTCATGTGTGATTGATATCCTTCCAAACAAAGCTTCATCTTGTTTATGGTAGTGATTACCTTCCAATGAGAATCTCGTAATATCTCTTCTAACACTTGCAAATCCTTTGTATTAGTGTTAATCTTTGTGGATTTCATATCATTTTCCTTATTGTTCATATTAGAATTGTTAGATTCATTTTATTGCAATATCATTTGTCACTGCTCGCCATAATCCTAGGAGCATTTGGGATTCAAGGGCACACACTATATTTTTTGATACATTTCAATATTTGGCTATTGTGGAGGTGGAAACACCAAAACTAGGTTTGACTGAGACAAACCTCTATACAACCCAATTGTTTTCCTCCTTTTGCAGGTTACAAGATTCTTGAGAGGAAGAAGTTCAAACACATGAGAGTTTGTTTTTGTCTTTCCCTTCTCTTGTTCTTTTCAAGATTTTAGTCTTGTACATTATCATTTCTAAGTATTTCTGTTGATTGCCGAAGTAGTAGACTAATTATCATGTTTTCTGTTAACAGGAATTTATCAAAACCCGTACAGATCTGTACAGTACTATAGAGACCCTAGTGCAACATACAGACATCTGCGCGACACGCTCTCATCCTAAGCAATGAGGCTACCCACATGGTGACAGATTCTTGTTAGTCAGTAGTTTCCATTTCTATATTTTTTTGGTCAAAATTCTTTGTCTATCTCTATTTATTTTCCTATTTTATCCTACATTTTGTTAGTTTAGTTAGGCTGTATTCCATCATTCAATTTTTGATTACAACAAAGGAATAAAGCCCATATAGTTTCTCTCTTCCAGATTGGATAACAACAAAATGTACATCTTTGTTGGTTTGTATTCCAATGTGTAGTAGAGAATTGATCTGATTAGACATATTTTAATTAGGACCACATTTTGACTATAACATTTTGGTGAACTTGACGTACTTGTAACACTTTCAAAACTACAAAACTCTAAAAACTAAAACCAAAAGAAAAAACATCTTCTTTTCATCTTCTGAAACAAAAACCTTCCTTTCTCCTTGAAACAAGTTTTTTTTCATCTGATTCATAAATATAAAGAGTGCTTATGTGTTAGGAAGCTCCTATTAGTTTATGAGATTCATGACCTAGTGCTCTGACTCTGAATTCTTTGTTTGTAGAAGTATGAGATTATACATGGCTTCTCATGTTCTTGGTAGCTCTGGCGCCACCTAGCTAGAAACTGATATCTTCAACTTTTCAACAATGAATTATAGAGTGAACCTCTTTCTTCTCTTCTTTTCCTAACACCATTGCCATCCCTAGAATACAATATTTTAGAGATCTTCTAGATACAGATGTGCCTATGGCTACTATGCCCCTTGCCCAGATCTAGGCATTAGACACTAGCCTATCTAACTTTCAGGAGTATCTAGGTACTAAGCACTTAGCTAGAGAGGTTGTCCCTATCGTGGAGAACCTCTGGAAATTGCTAAATAGTGATCCGCATGGTGTGGATATCATTCATGGTCTAGCTCACATTGTTAACAACAATGTTCCTACATTAGCTAGTTGCGCTGAATTAATAAATGAGTCACATTCAAACTCATCTAGAGCTTAGCTCTCAATGTTCATGCCAACTTCCTCTACTTCTACTTACACTTCTTCTTAGCCTTCTATAGGCACTACACATGAAGTGAGTATTTTAATACAAATTATCTCCGAATGGGTGAAAACACCATTAATCAATATGTGTTTTTACCCCCATCATCTACCTTACCATTTACTTTCCCAGGAGCTAACCCTAGAGTTTTAACCCAAACCACCAATCCCATGTCATTTGCAACCCAAAATCACTCCATGCATTCCCCTAACCTCGTTATCACCCAGTTGCTTCAAAATGTTAACTCCCTCCAACAACAACTAGCTAGTATATCAACATCTACATCCCAACCACTCATTCCTTCATATTATACTCGAAGCCCATTTCATTATCCGTTCTCCAGTCTAAACTTCCCCAAAACTTTGAGGCTCTTAGATTTGAAAAGTATACTAGTAAGGGGTACCTATAGAATCATGTGTCTGCATTCATTGCTGTGTGTAGTGATTTCCTGTTTGACGACTTTCTTCTTGGAAAACTTTTCCCATGGTCTCTAGAGGATACCATGTTGGACTGGTTTTGCTTGCTTCTAGACCATTTTATAAGTCTTTCCAATAGCTCAATATAATTCAATTTCTCCAACATTTTTTGGCCAACATAGGGCTGTAATTCACACTCATTGACCTCGTCCATTGTAGGTAAGGAGTGAAGAAGAAGGTAACTAATTTTATTAGGCATTATCAAACCTTGTTTTCATAAATATCGTATGCATTCTCATACTTTGACATGTAGCAAGTTTTCATTGGAAACCTATAGCCTTAGATCATGGATAAGATCTTACTCATTCATTAACCCTCTTTCACACACCTTTGCATGACACTCAGAGATTACTAGTAGTCGATTAGTCAATAGGAGGGATCTTACTCGTAGACTCCCACTGGCCAATTCGATACCCCTCCATCTTTGCAAAACTATAAGAGGAATAAGAACTTTATCAAAATCAATTCTAACAATAATGTACAATAAGTAGTGGCTATGACACTCATTCAAAAGTACGCTATGTCACTCTCTTCTCAGAACAAGCCAAGGACTCGGTAGTTTACCCCACTCTCTAAGTCACTTCATGTTATCCTGCAACAACTCCTAAACAATAACCTTATCGAGCTGCCTCCCATTCACCTTGTTGCTACCTCTAAAACCTTAGTACCTTCCTTTGACCCGAAGGCATTCTATTAGTTTCACCGAGTACCTGGGCACAACATTGAAAGATGTATGTGTCTCAAACACAATGTACAAGACCTCATTGATCAGAACATTGCCCAGGTCTCTAGAGTAAACGATAGAGGAAATAAGTCTATCACTCCACCAAACTAAAACCTTCAGATCTGAACTAACCCTCTGTTGCATCATTCTGCCAATCTGATTGAGCTTACCCCTGATACCATGGTCTCTAGTGTGCCTACTGATGTGCCTACTTCTTCTCTTTCCAAGATGATTAACATGGTGGATGGTCACCCTCACCCTAATTAAGCACATCCTATTCCTAAGCCAATCAGCTCCTTCACCCCCATCGACGCACCTATGCACATATATGATGGACCCTTCTAAATCACTACCCTGATTAGTGATAAGCCCACCAAGGGCGTACTCATTGATCATGTGTGCATGGTAGCTTTAGTCAAAGAGGAGTTCATGTATGTTCATGAGTTGTACCAGGATAAGTATGAGAAATCTAAAGTCTAGGTATGAATCCTCTCATTGTACCTTAGGTTTGATCACCCTTCTTGTCTAAGTAGGACCTAAACTATTGGATGTTTCCTTTGCCATCATCCCCACTTCTGACCAATTTAATGTGAATTTGGGTCATCCTTGGCTCTCTTCCATGAGAGCAGTCTCCTCTGTAGTCAATAAGTATTTGAAGTTTCTCCATGAAGGTCAGGTACACACTATCTACCATAGTGGGTTTATACCTTTTTCCTTAAGAGGAAACTTCTCCTTAGACTACTTTTGACCAACACATACTAAGCCATTGCGACCTCGCAATGATTTTCTATTTTTATCATACTAGAAATTCAAGGCCAATCACATAGCCCAGTTGTTCACTGGTGCCTCCTCCTCTAGCCAACTGACTGCTAGTCCTACGATCATTCGATATCTATTGGCTGCTTCTATCCTTCCTCCTGCTCGACACAAAGAGAAGGTTTAGCAGCCTGAGTCAAGTGACCACCCTTGTCCCCGTGTGTCTAGTATTTACACCAACGTCCCACCTCCTAATCTTACCCAAGACCCAGAGACACATGACCCATGCACTCTAGACTTACCCTCCCTCCAATGGTTTCTCTTGTTCCTCTTGTCTCTTCAGAGACTCATAGAAAGAAACTTGTAGTGCGGGGCCTTGCTCCTTCAGCTCCTCCACCATCAGTCATTGCTCTTGTTCCTCGTGCCTCTTTAGAGACACAAGGAAAGTAGCCCATGGTGTGAGGCTCTTCCTCCTCGGCCCCTTGATCTTTAGTGGTAACCTCTATTCCCTCAGTCCCTTCAGTGGCTTAAGGAAGGTAACCTATATTGAGAGACCTTCCTCCAACAATACCCTATTCTTTGGTGGCTCCTTCTGTTCCTTTGCTCACTCCTAGAGTGATGAATGAAAAGGAGCCTACATTGGGAGATTCTCCAGTTCCTCTGATGGATACTCTGAGCTACTCATGATGCAACCAACTTGCGAGAGATAGCAAGCACTCTTGTCGTGCTCCATCCTGTGAGCATGTAGCCAGAGAGGAACCCCTTCCCTCTCCCATGATGCTGACCCCTAACTTGGCCCCATTGCCTTAACTTCTTGTGCCCTCCCCTCAACATGGTTTCTTCCATCTCCTACATTAGCCTCTCCACCAAATTATCCGAACGTCAGCATCACATCTAGTACCACTGTCTCAGAGCCACTTTCACTACAATGTATTTGACACTAGGTATTTCTTGATGTCTTGCATCTTGCTACCCTAGACATGAACATTCCACCATTGATGCCTAAGTACAAGCACGAGTATTACCCCACCCCACCCTTTTACGAACCCAAGCACATGCCACCCTCATCGCCACTGAGTCCTTCCACTTCATTTGTTCAAGTTGTAGAGACCTATGCTCCACCAGTGGCCACCAATGCTTGCTATATTGTTGACAGCATTGGGCAACCTATAATGTCCACTCAGGAAATTAACAATAATCAACAATAATAAGTTAATTTAGTAAGGAAATAAATAAAGAAATATGATTACGGGAGAAAATTTATTTATTCTAACTTAATATTCTTCAAAATAAAACATAAGTATAGTATCATTCATCGTAATTGAAATTTAAGATATAAACATTTCGTATACAGTTATATAAATTTATTCACATTTATAGTAAATGCCAAATAGTCATCCATTCACAAAGTGAGAAGAAACTTTATTAGCTCCAGTATCCTGCACGAATATTAGACCAAAATTTGTACACTAAATGTAAACATTAGTTCCACAAAGTCATTAAAAATACAAAAGAGATATCAATATGTACTAGATAAAAAGACCAAGGCCTTAAGGGCTGACCTAATGTCTTGGGGGCTCATGATGGCCTTGCTATGTATGTGTAGGGCAGAGACTTCATAGTTTGGGAACTTGAACTTGCAACCACATGACAACATCACTCAACTCAAAACTTCTAGAATGTTAATCTCATGATATCAACACCTTCTCAAACTTAGATACACATTCACATTTTGAATCATACATGAGGATATTAAAAGATAAAGATTTACCTATTTCTCACCATTCTCATAAAGTTTCACAAATATAAATGATATTCTCCAAACTCGTAAAAAAATTATTACTGTGTTTAACAAATCATGCTAGATAACAATAGATTTTGTTCTTTATGAAAGAAAACATCTAATTATATTTATCAAAAAATATTCATGTGTCACTAAATAATAAATAGTGATAAACAAGGTCAAACAACCGCTGTAAATATTTCTTTGTTTACAAAATATATGCATAGATATAAGATACAATTTCAAATATCAACCATTTACACTCTTGTACATAATACATATTCAAATCTGAACAATATCATTTCTAAGTATAATCATGAAATATTCAGAACTCAGATACAACATTTCTATTTTGGTTTCAAGTTCACAAGAAAACTAATTTTCATTGTTGCCCTAGATTTGGAAATTCAATATAATACAACAAACAATGTCAACACTTCCTATTATGCTAATAAAAAGATCCTTCAATATAAAATGTACTTATATGCAATTCTTAAATAGATAAATTCATTAAGACAACTACAAATACAAGATATCTCATATCCAAGATAGTAAATGTGGACATAAATAACAAAATCAAAGGATAGTTATAATTTTTCCCAAACTAATTTCTAACTAATTATTTCTACATGATATTTTCTTATTCAAATAAACAAGATGAAAATCATATTTTTTTATGTATGCAAGATAGAAGTTTTTTTTTCTTTTATATAAACATGATAAATTCTTTATATATAAACAAGACAATTTCTTCTATATATTCAAGACAAATCCATATTTAAAAAAAAAGATAAATTCATATTTCTACATAAATAATTTCATATTCTAATAAAACTAGATAAATTCATAGTTTTAAGAGAATAGAAAGGGAATTAGGATCAATTTAGAAATTTTAAAATAATAAAGATTCTTTTTATAATCTTAAGAGAATCATATAACTATATGGGAAATAAATTTGAAGAGCTAAATATAAGGTAATGCAAGAGTAAAAAGTATTAGATATTACTATGCCTATATTCATATATGACCTACAGGCACCAAGATAAATTGTTCAGAGAGATGTGAACCATTTCCATCTTTTAAATAGCGATAAAATATTCTTGTGGAGATTATTGGTGATGCCAAATAAAGCAATCTGCAAAAAGGATTGCACTATGATAATATGCACACAGGTGAAGAATAAAGGCAATGTTAAATGAAGCAATTCTTAAAATAGGCTTGCACTATAATAATATGCACCATATCAGATTTTAATAATAAAGAAGGGACATCCATCAAGTTATAATGGAAGGGGAATCTATCTCAGATGTTGCAAGTACTAAAGTAGACGTGCACATGCATAGACTGTTTCACAAATGCCTAAGGAAAGAGGTATGATGATAGTAGGTGTAGGATAAACACAAAAGGATTAGGAGATAAGACATTAGAAACCTTTAAGTAGATGCATGGCATGAGACCATAGTCAAGTGGAATTTCTAGATATTACCATTTCTATCTTAACATGTCGGCTGACTAGTAAGATGTATGAGAGAAGAACATAAATATCATAGCATTTAAAAGAGTCAAATCTAAGGGCAATGTTGTAGCAAGTAATCCTAAGATTTATTCAAATGAGACTGATGCAAATGCCCTCATAGTTATACATACAAAGATTATGAACTATTTAATAATAAAACTCATAGAACCGAGGTTGAAAGGCAATGATCACTAGATACACATTAGAGATGCAATCAAGAATTTAGTTTGGAAAGACATGTATAAGATTATACAAGCATAGGAACCCTTGTCAAATTATCAGGCTCATCGTGATGGCAGGATAAATGTGAATAGGGATGACATAAACATTCAATCGAAAGAATATTTCACAAGACAAGAAAGTTGCACAATATATATATTTTTTTGAAATGCCTCATTCTACCAACAAAAGTCAATGTATTAAAATGATTTTGGAATAATATACTTGACAAAAGGGAAAATTAATTCTTCACATCCCCAATTGACATAATGAAACCATTTCCCAAAACCAAGAATCCATCAACAATTCTTCTAAATCTGCACAATCAAACTTTCCAAGAATCCGAAAGCATAAAGAATAACAAAGATCATACTTGAACGATCATCTAAATGTAAACATATTGATGTAATATTAGTGCCTCTCAAAAACCCCTCCATAACTCCTTCCATGGATTTTTAAATATCCTCCTCCTCCGTTTCTTCCCATTTTTTTTTCTAAAATTAACTTTTCTTGATTTGAAACTGAAAAGAAGTAATGATTCAAGATTCCCACTTCAGAATATCTCCCACCAAAATATAATAATAAAATAAAGAATAGGACAACACATAATGGAAAATGCATGATTTATTTTTGTAAACAATATTAAATTATCTAAATAATTATTTTGAAAGAATATAACTAATTAATTATTTTTTCAATATAATATCATAATTAATAAATAGATTTCAGATAAGCCTTACACAACCACCAATTTTCATCTATTTCAACAATGACCTAGATCCATCTTCCCTCAAGGAAGATATATTTGAGTCCTTGGAAGAAGTGCAATCCTTGTCTATGATTTTCACATGATTGATTGACCTTGCCTTCAGTGAATTACGCTAGGATCCTCCCTTGGACGCTGATCCTCCACATGATGAACCGGGTGATGTGCCCATCACTACTGTTAATGTGGTACCACTTGTGCCCTATCCTCCATCCCTTTATAATGAAAAAGATTGGGAGGCAGATGACCTGCTAGAGCCCGATCCTTGAGTATAGTTCCTTTGTGCATCTATTTTTTGTGTGTTTTACCTGTGTGTTTTGTGATCCCTGTATATGAGTATGGCGTGACTATTTTTTTGTTAGTTTTCCTTGGATGACCCTTGATGCCCTTGTAGGCACATGGTTATAGGGGGAATGAAAATGTCATGACATTCTACTATATGTTCCTAAATTCTTCTCTATGTTGTACTTGCAATTTTCCACATTTTGGGGACGATGCAAAGCATTGGATGATTTAGCATCCTTCCATGTTGACCAATTTTTTTAATTTTTTTTATTCCAGTGAAATTCTTCCTATGTATTCATAGTTATACATGCTTAAGAGGATGATGACAATTACAAAAATTAATTGCAAATAATTGACAAGATCAATTGCAAAAATCATCCCACACATATCAGGCTATATATTGTATTGACTCCAAAGCATGTAGATCCCTTTGTGTTCATAATTGATGTTTCTTGTTTTATGCATGACACCTTGTTGCATTTCTCGGCATCATGCCATGCTTATACAAGATTTTGTGTATCATGCCTACAATATCACCTTGGTTGTCCTACTTGGGGGCAACCCCTTCACAAAACAACTCTCTGGAACATATTCTTTGGGCATATGTTTCCTGAAATCTCTCGTGCCTTATTCCCTCTTTTACCTTAAAATCAATTTCTTTCCCAGGATGTAAGAAATTATTTTAAGGTGGGAGCATACATTTGCTATCGCACACACTTAATCACACACCACATTGATAGTATGCTCTATGTAGCATTGGCATAGCAGTTGTGGTCCATACCACCTTTATCAGAATTACCTAGAAAACAAAAGATTTTGTTAGTCCTATAATTTCTTCAATCTTTCTTGACATGTAACTCACCTAGCAGAGCAATGCTAGTCTGTGATGTTACATTTGCTACCACTCAACACTTCTCATAAGCCACCTAGCAAACAACAGATTTTGCTAGCCCCAGTAACTTGTGAAAGCTTTTTGGTATGATTCCTAGAAAATAATGGATTTTTCTAGCCCTAGTGACTTATGAAAGATTTTTGGTATGATTCCTAGCAAACAATGCATTTTTGTAGCCCTAGAATTATACCTCTCTTATCTTTTTTACTTTTTACGTGTTTTCATGTGTTTGTTTAGAGTAGTGCACATTAGACTATATTATTTGTTAACCACAAAGGTCTTAGCAAATAATATTTGGTTGAATCCTCCTTAGCATTAGTGTTTGTGTGTGTGTGTGTGTGTGTGTGTGTGTGTGTGTGTGTGTGTGCTTCTAACATCTGTGTTGTGTGTAGATTTTATTGGCCTAACATTGTGGTTTTGTAGAATCCTAAACTAGGGGGGCTATACAAAAATTCACTTTCCTTTACTTTAGCTTGCATATGCTCACTAAAGTGGGGGCTAAATGTAGCATTGTAAATTATGCTTTCCCATAATTTCATGCTCTATTTGACAATCACTTTAGTGTCAATTCCCCTAGTATGTTTCTAAGATCACTTCCCATCCTTGGCCTTACCTTGAATCTAAAAAGATGCTATCTAAATGTTTTTTTGCTCCGTTTCTGTGTAGCCTATCCAAAAACTGTAAAAGCATCTTAGCCTTGGCAATGACCCAAGTCCTAGAAAACTTCAAAAAGATGAATTTGACTAGACAAGAATGTTTGGCACATATGTTTGTGTGGCATACTAGAGTCCCAATAGCATCTTCCAATTCATCAAACATTTTTAGAAGTTGCATTTTTGCTTGCACGACATTCCTAGCTTTTTTGCATGCCTATCCATGCCCAAACGACTCTTTTCCCAGATGCTTATCCTTTACTTTGCCTATATAATTCCATCACTTTGCCATTTTGAAGGATCAATCTTCTGTGTAGAGAAGCTCTGTCAAAATCTCTACTCATGCTCATTGTGCTTTCTGCTATCATTATTATTTGTTATTGTGACTTGTAGGTTTTATTGTGGATGTGATTTCTCTTTGTCTTCATTCATGCTCTCCATAAGACTCTTGTATGCGATTGATATCCTTCCAAACAACACTCCATCTTGTTACTGGTAGCAGTAACCTTCCAATGAAAATCTCGCAATCTCTCTTCTAACCCTTGCAAATCCTTTAGATTAGTGTTAATCTATTAGAACATGAAAAGATAAATAACTCAGAAAACTAGTGCAAATGAATAGATATTAAACTATGAAAGCAAATGATATCAGATCAAAATAACAACATAGATTTAGTCTCCACGAGAGCAATGCAAATTCTCTAGAAGAAAATAGAATTATGGGGATGCAAAAGAAAAAGATGCCTAATATAAGCTAGGTAGCATGTTTATATAGAAAAGGGAGAGGGTGGAGGTGGCAACACCAACTAATAGGAAGCAACCATCTATTGGTCTAAAGATAGCAAAGTATCTTCCCAAGATAGCTAATGGGTGCTCCCTTGTAGTATGGTGACACCTCATAACCCACTCGCACAATTAAACATGCTTTATGAACCTAAGAAAGATTAATAAAAGGTGTAGGAAAAACCTTGGAATATAGGAAATAAATATCCCAACTAAGAAATAAAAACCTACACTAACACCCCCCTTAAGTGCAACTTAGGTGGGTAAAAGGACGGGTCTTGACAAATCAAGCTTGAAGAGGTGCCCATGTACAAAACAATCCCCCTCAAAGAAATAGAGAGAAGAGACCTCCCCAGAGTAGAAAGAGTCAGGACTTTGAGTGAGAGGATGAAACCCCCCCAAAAGATTAAGCCTCCCTCACCCCTAGTAAAGCTCGCAAATGAAGGAACTTACTTTTAATGAAGGGTTTAGTGAAGATATCAACAACCTACTCTAAAGTCAAATAGTAGTGAAGGTTGATGACATGCCCATGGATGAGCTCCTAGATGTAGTGCATGTGGACCTCAATGTGTTTGGTCTGCTGATGATAAACTATATTCTATGAGATTTAAATAGCACTCTGGTTGTAACAAAATATGATTGATGGCCGTCTGATCTAGATACCAAACTCAGTAAGAAGATTTTGAAGCCAAATGGCCTTAGTGGCAGCATTCACAGCCCCCTGATTCTTGAGCTTAGTAGAAGATAGAGCAATGTAGACTGCTTCATGCTCAACCAACAAACAAAACTTGAACCGAGTGAGAAGTTGTAACCTGAAGTGGACTTGTGATCCTGAGAATCACCTACCCAATCTGAATCTATGTAGCCCACCAAGTCAAGATCAATACTTGTTGCATAGTGAATCCAAAAAATGTGAGTGCCCTAAATGTAGTGAAGTATCCACTTAGTTGCACTTTCAAGTGCAGCTCATGGGACTCCTGCATGAATTGAGAAACCATTTTTATAGCATATGAAATGTCAGGTCTCATATGGGTCAGATAAATGAGATTCCCAACAAGCTATCGATACAAAGTGCCATCAACAAATGGTGAAGAATACTAAGCCTCAAGTTTTACTCCAAAAAGAAAGGGAGTTGGAGCATACTTACAATTAGCCATATGAAATCATGAGAGAAAATCTAGAGCATACTTAGACTGTGTGATGGTGATCTTAGAAGTAGACTAGAAGATCTCAATCTCAAGAAAGTAATGCAACAAGCCCAGGTCAATCATCAAAAACCTATCATGAAGGGCAGTTTTGACTACCCCAATGGCATATGAAGAACTCCCTATGATCAGCAAGACATCAACAAATAGAACCAAAAATAGGAGTGAATCATCCTACTGAAAAATGTAGACATTGGGATCAGAATGGCACTGAGTGAACCTAATTGTCAGGAGGAAGGAGTCCATCTTGGCATACTAGGCCCAGGGAGCCAGTTTGAGGCCATAGAGAGACTTCCAAAGATGACACACAAGTGAATAATCTTGAACAAACCCTTGTGCCTGCTCCATGTAGATCTCCTCCTAAAGGTCACCATGAATAAAAGCACTCTTCACATCCATCTGGTGTACTTCCCAACAATTGGCTGCAACAATGGCAAGAACAAGTCGGATGGAGTTTATTCTGGTAGCTAGTGCAAAAGTCTCAGAGTAGTCAATCCCAGGAACCTAGGAGAATCCTTTGGTGACTAGGCAAGCCTTATGCTTATCAACTGACCCATATACTACAAATTTTGTCTGATAGATCCACTTACATCAAGCAACTTTTCTTCCCTTAGGAAGAGGGATAAGATCCCAAGTGTGACCATTCCTCATCAATGAACTATACTCCTTCTACATAGTTGTATCCCACTCAGGAATATCATAAGCCTCTCGAAAGGACTATGGATTAAAGGCATTAGCAATGAAGACATGTTGAGCATCTTGGAATTATGAATGAGTCCACCTGGTATCTGATGTATCCCCAACCCAATCTCCTATAGACTGCAAGGTTTGTCTCACCAAAAGTGGACCAAAAGAGAATCTAGAGGAGAATCATCACCCTCTAAATAATGACTAGGAGAGGAAGGAGGTGAATCCTTTGAATTGCTCTTACCATAGAAAGTAGAGGCAGAAGACTCATCATCAAGAATCTAGTCAGGTGAATTAGACTCATTAGAACATTTGTTATGTAGCCCAAGTGAGTCCCATGTCAAAGTAGAAGGAGGTGGAGAAGTGATAGGAATTGAGCTGAAAGATCCCTCCTCAAACTGAACAGTCCTCTCAATAAACAACTCATGTGTAGTAGGGTGGAGCAACCAATAACCCTTCACACCATTAGGATATCCTACAAATATGTAAGGCTTGCTATGCAGACCCAAGGACTTATGTTTCTCTGTAGGAATGTGAGCCCATGCAGGAGAACCAAAAACTTGAAAGTTCTTAAATGATGGTATCCAACACTCCAAGCTTCAAAATGAGTGACTCCCTTCAAGGCTCGATGAGGAACACAATTCTAGATACAACAAGCACAGTTAATGGCTTCTACCCAAAATTGTGCTACAAGAGATCTTGAGAGAATCATGCAGTTCACCATTTCCTTAAAGGACCTATTATTCCATTTTGAAACACCATTTTACTGAGGATTGTATGCAACTAAATGCTACAAATCAATCCCCTATGAAGTACAAAACTGTTCAAAATGATGGTTGACATATTCACCACCATTGTCAATGTGCAAAACTTTGATGGCTTTCCCAGATTGCTTCTCTACAAAAGTATTGAAGTCCTAAAAGTGATCAAATTCCTTAGATTTCTATTTGAGAAAGTACAGCCAAGTATAGCGAGAAAAGTCATCAATGAAGGTTAGAACATATTCAAGTTTGTTGAAGGATGGATGAGGAAATGGTCCAGCCAAATCACTGTGAACTAACTCTAGTATATGTGAAGCTCTCCATGCCTTACCTTTGTCAAAATTTTCCTTAGGATTCTTAATGAGAATGTAACCTTGGCAAACACCACCTAAAAACTAAATTGAAGGTAACCCTATGACCATGCTCTGTTAGTTGAGTTGTTGCAAGTAGCAGAAGTTAAGATGGCCAAACTACTCATGCCATAACTTACTCACATCATCAGAATGAGTGAGCAAAATAGTCAAAGGAGGATCAAGAACAAAGTGAGAAAATAGATAGAGCCATGACTAATGATCTACTCTCCCAACTAAAACTATAGAACCACTGTGAAACTCACAAATCTCCAATGAATCAGGAGTGAACTCAACTTGCTTGCCTAAACTTGTGTGAGTGATCTGATATACTGACAAGAGATTAGTTGATAATGAGGGCACACAAAGAACATTATGGAATGTACCATCCCCCACATCAACGCACCCATTAAACTAGAAGACATAGTACACGGCTCCAAAGATGCAAGTTATTCCTTAGATGAAGCCATGTGATGCAAAGCCCTTTCCTTTCCCCTTGCTATTTTATTTTTCCTTATTAGACCCCTCATTTGAATTTTATTTGATAGACTTGTTGCAAATATGTGCCTATGATGTGTTGTCATTGATGTCAACATATCTCTTTGTCAGAGACAGTGAAGACAATACAGTTCAGTAAAGTAGATTGCTCCGCATTTTGAGTGAGATGAAGATTAGAGTCTGTGGATTAAAGAGTTTTGTAGAGGATTGTCTAAAGTTGCTCTAGTTGATATTTGAGAGGTCCGCATGGAAGATTGGTGAAGTTATGGCTATCTGAGTAGAACCAGGTTTTGCGGTTGTTTAGAGGTAATAGAGTGACAGGAATTTGGTTTGGGTTGCTCTGCATTAGAATATTATGGTCTGTGGTTCTAGAGGTATGTTTGGGATGTTGGTGTGTATCCTCAACTCAAGTGGTTCATGGTTTGGAGGTTCGCAAGCAATCTTTCTAGTGTGACAGTCATGACAGTTAGTGTTCTTAAGTTCTGGTATGAAGATGCAAGCGATTTTGGTGATTTGAGGTGGTACAGTTGTTCTTGTTGATTTCATTGTGCTTATGGAGTTCTTTGGATTGTGTGCCTATTGTGTTGGTGGTACGCATTGAGCATTGAGCTCGTAGTTGAAGATTTCTCCTTGGGTACTGCTATTTTTTCTAGTCTTGGTCGACCAGATGCTTCATGCATGTTGCAGATGATCTAAGAGAAGTTCTATGGAGCATGGCGTGTTGTTTGAGGAAGATTTGAGTCCCAACTATGTTTGGTCAACAATGTAGTGGTCCACATGTAGCACTTTGTATTAAGTCAAGTCTTTTGATAGTAATTGCTTGTAATGCCTATCTTGGAGAATGTTCCAGATAGATGATTGTAAGGCTGACTCTGTTGTTCATTCCAAAGTCAATGTCATGTATAAATAAGTGTAATGAAGTCATGTAAATGTGCCCAAGTGTGAGAAGATGTGGAGGTAGCGAAGAAGTGTTTGGGGGCAGAGCAGAGGTGTTGTGAGCTTCAATGGAGTTGAACTTTTGGCATGGAGAAGATGTTGTTTCTCATTTCAACCTTTTAGTGTTAACCATGTGAATATTTTTGTAGACAGTGAGTCTCTTAGAGCAGTGAGCCTGGGCAGTGTGCCCAAAGGTAGGTGCCTTCCCATTTTTCTATTCTTTTAATAGAGAATAAATCTTGTGGGTTAACCCCCATCGTGGTTTTTCCCTTAACCGAGTTTCCACATAAAAATCCTGGTGTTATGTGTGTTGATTGTGTTTCTGCTCATGTGTTGTTGATTCATGCTGTCATGGCTATATCATTAATCTATTAATAAGTGGTAAAGAAGATTAAATGCAGAAAAAGATAAAGTTTTGTGACAACTGATTCACCCCCCCTCAGTTGTCTGCCCTAATTTCAACAATACTTAGGAACACTAATATTATTCTTCTCAAGAATGTGTGTCAAGTGATCAATTTGTTTGTTCAAACACTTATGTTCATCATGACTAGGTCTTTTACAATAGGCACATTGGACCTTCTCTTTCTTAGGCTTTCCGCCCTAGAAGATTGGGTCTCATTAGTTGCTTTTGAAGCAATTGGTATCTGATCCTTCTTCTCCTTGCTATTCTTTTGTTTCTTATTCTTATTGTTACTACTTTTACCTTTCTGATCTTTTGTGCCTTGGTTGGCAGCCAGTGCATATGACTTAAAAGATTTAAGAGTGCCCATCTGAATTAGCTTATCTTGCTCCCATACACTACAACAAAATAGGAAATTAGCATCTAAAATAGCACCAGAATATAGTGCATTTGAGTCCATGAATTGGACACTTTTGCTGGTGCCAAACTTGGCGCCCAATTGCATTTCACTTTTGCACTAGATTTAGCGCCAGGTTTAGCACTGGTTATAATGCCAGGTTTAGCACCGGTTATAATGCTAGGTTTAGCACCGAGTTTAGCACTAGATTTTAGTACCAGGTTTAGCACCAAATTTTGTTGCTTCCAGTTTGGCTTTCGATTTTGCTTATGGTTTTGTTTCTTGTGTTGCTTCCAAGTTTGCTTCTAGTTTTGCTTCTAGTTTTGCTTCCAGTTTTTCTTCCAGTTTTATTTCCAATTTTGCTTCTGATTTTGCTTCTAGGTTTGCTTCCACTATTGCTTCCAATTTTTCTTCTGGTTTTGCTTCCACTGTTGCTTCCAATTTTTCTTCCGGTTTTGCTTCCAGGTTGGCTTCTGGTTTTGCTTCCAGTTTTGCTTCTAGTTTTACTTTCAGTTTTGCTTCCATTTTTGCTTCTAGTTTTGCTTTTGGTTTTGCTTCCATTTTTGTTTCCAATTTTGCTTCTAGGTTTACTTCTAGTTTTTCTTCCATTTTTGCTTGAACAGTTTTGTTTCTAGTTTTGCTTCCAATTTTGCTTCTAGGTTTGCTTCTAGTTTTGCTTCCACTTTTGCTTCCGGTTTTGCTTCAAATTTTGCTTCTAGTTTTTCTTCCAATTTTGCTTCTAGTTTTGCTTCGGGTTTTGCTTTTGATATAACATTGCTTGTTGCTTCCATTTTTGTGCCTTTTGTTGCTTCTAATATGGCTACTATTATTGCATCTTTTGTTGCTTCTAATATGGCTACTATTATTGCATCTTTTGTTGCTTCTAAAATTGCTTCCATTATTACTTCTTTGTTTGCTACCTGAATTGCTTCTATTTTTGCTTCCTAGATAATGCCAAGTTTTCCTTCCAAGATTGCTTCTGGTTTGCTTCTAGTTTGGCTTCCATTGTTGCTTCCTTTTTTGCTTCTAAAAATGCTTCTTGTTTTGCTTACATTTATTAATTTAATATGTTTTATTTAAATTTAATTAGTTAAATATATCATGCCTCTTAAATAACTCATATGATTATAGAGTAAGTAATTTAAATATTTAACTCATATGATTAAATAACAAGATAATTATTATAACATGATCATCATCTATAATTAAAACAAGTGAGTCAAATATCTATAATTTAATTGAATTTGACAACATCCATCTTGAACAATAAATTAAAATCATCATACGTAATAAATATCCATCTAAAAATCATCGACCACTTTCAATATATATAAATTGACAAGTTAATATTGATAAGATCATCATCATATATAACTAAAACAAGTGAAAGTCAAATATGCCAGTAGATCAATAACATGTCAAAATGATACATGTACAAATGATATAAGTAAAAATGATAAATTATGTAACTTAAAATGATACAAGTCAAGATGATACATGTCCAAATGATATAAGTCAAAATGATACATAAATTTATGATACAACTCATTAATATGGTATTATAGGCTGTGAAAATGATAGATATGATAGTGACCATAAAAAGAGGCATCATAATGATATATCAACAATGATCTATGATGTAGTCTATATGATCATGAATGTCATTGGCTACTACCAGCAACTACCTCATCATCATCATCACCATCGTGATGATGATCATCATGATCATCATCATCATGATCAACATCATCATGATCATCATTGTCATCATCATCGTCGTCATCAGCCTCGGTGTCTTCTGTACCTGTGTCATCATTATCCTCTACAATGTGATTTGTACAAGAACCAATATAATCTGGATCTCTATCATGAGGATCATCTTGATCTTCTAAAAGACCCGTGTTCTGCAAAAAAAAACATTTAAAATGAAAAGTTATTATTTATTTTATGCAATAATTTATTTTTTTGTTATATATCTAATATTACAACATATGAAATGAAACCATAATCATATTACATCATATCAAAGTGCACATACCATAGAAAAATTTCAAAAAAGTTATAGCTAATATGTCATTCTAATGATGTAAAACATGCAACAATTATAATAAACATTAGTAAAGATCATAAAAAAATTTGTTATAAATTTAACTATCAATTATAAATTCTATTACATAACCTTAAGGACCACAAATTGCTTGGTCCATGTATGTTCTTTTTCACTATTAATCTAATAACCTGCATTAGATAGAAACATTAAAGAGTTTTTAAGTAGCAGTTGATTAAGTTCTCTTACATGTCATTAAGGAATGCACAGTTGCTTTTCAATAATTATTTATCTTAAGGTTCATGAGTAACCTTAAGATAAAGGTCTATTTTGTTTGAAAAAAAAATGAAGTTAGCAATATGGCTTTATTTGGCTGATTTTAGAAAGAAAAAACATTAGCCCTATTTGTGCTCACAGGTCTTCAATGTGACCGAGAATAGGGCAAATTTGGGGATTTAGAAAGAAAGATAAAGTTTAGGGTGTCTTCAAGATAGCCAACATGGGCAAGGAGGTCAACCATGCACACATAATGATCAACTATAGGTGTAATGCAATAAGGGTTACAAATGTGATTGAAGTATGTACAACTCTCATCCACTAAACTTGCATGGCTGCATGCACCTAGAATACAAGCAAAGCTTACAATGTTAGGATATGTTCCAGAGTGCTTAATTAATTCAAAGATTTTGAGAGCGTCCTTGCAAAATCCATTTTGTGCATATCTTGCAATCATTGCATTCCATAAGATGACATCTCTTTGAGGAATTATGTCAAACAATTCACGTTTTTTGTCTATGATTCCATATTTTGTGCATATCCGACAATCATTATAGTCCATGAGACCACATTTATTTGAGGCATTCTATCAAACAGTTCATGTGCCTTGTCTATGCTTCCACATTTTGCATACATGTTTAATAGGGCAATTGCAACTACAACATCTGACAAAATTCCTCTATCCTTTTCTATTTATGATGAACAAAGTGCCACAGTAAGGGGCATGCAACTACAAACTATCTAGTGGTGGGAGCTCAAGCTATTAATGCCATATAATTTCCTCTTGCTCAATAGATACCTAATTGGACCATATGTCATGAGACTCATGAAATTGTCCACTACTGCAAAAGTGAAAGGATGTTCCTATCAATTACTAGTGCAAGGTTTGTCACACATCAATCTCTTGAAGGAAAGGATGGAAGTGAGTCCGAATGGAGGAAGGTAGAATGAGCACAGAAGTACTGCTAAAGTACAAATCAGTTGTAGACTCGACATAGTCTGTCCACTCATTTTCTAGCCTTGGGATCTGCAGGCTTTGATGAAGCCTCTCAAGGCTTCTATAAAACAAGAGGCCACCATAGGAGAAGAAGGAGAATCCTCAAGCAAGATACGATGATAGACTCTAAGAATGAACCTACAAATGGAGGCGGTCCAAATGATGTGAATGTACCACCTTCCCATAGGTAGCAAAATCCTGTGCAGGGAATGGTGATCCTCAGGATTGCAGGTCAGGGGAGAACTTGCCCACAGGCTTCTTTTTAAGCTAAGGCGAGATTGAAGTAGATTATGCTATTTGTTCTCAGGAATGGTCCAAATGAAGTGATGCCTCAGCATTTCAGAGTGGAGCGCCACTGCGAGGAGGATGAAACTGGAGGGTGACAAATTGCGTACCTGTTCAACAAAGCCTGCAATGAAGAAAAAGTGGCCATCTTGAAAGTGATCGGGGCAGGTTTCTGGTCAGGAGGGCATACGCATGACGGACAAGTGCTGGAATGTTTTTTCTAGAACTATGTACAGGTTGTGGGAGCAAGGATCTAGGGGCTAAGAGTTGTGATGAGATTGGTGAGGGAAGATCTGATGGACATGGTCAGGATTGCCATGGATGGTGTAGCAGTGGAGCCTGAACAGGGATTTGCTCTTGCCACCCTCAGCTTGAATGAGGAGAAGAAGAAGTTGAAGCTGCATAAAGCCTGGGCCCTCTACAAAGAGGGCATGGAGAAATAAAATAACACAAGAGAGTTTTTGAAATTCCTGGAAGCCAACCCGGGTCTGATTGATGAAAATGTAATAACTAGGATGGTGGATATTACTGAAGGCATAGGTTATATATATCACTAGATGTAATGCCTCAGCTTTCTATGTAACTTTTTTTATGATATTTTAATATAGGGAGCTACCCCCATATCTAGTAGTGTTTACCAAAAAAAACATTTCTTTGAGGCATTCTATCAAATAGTTCACATGCCTTGTCTATGCTTCCACATTTTGCATACATGTCTAATAGGGCAGTTGCAACTACAACATCTGACAAAATTCCTCTATCCTTTATGTATTGATGGATGTTTATACCCTATTCCAAAGCTCCCATTTTGACACAGGAAGGGAGGATGGTGGCAACAATTGTGGAATTTGGCTTTACACCAACTAATTGCATTTGCTTTAAAATTTCTGAATCCTTTTCAACAAATCCATTTTGTGCATATCCTGTAGCCATTGCAGTCCATGAGACCACATTTCTTTGAGGCATTCTATCAGACAATTCACGTGCCTTGTCTATGCTTCCACATTTTGCATACATGTCTAACAGGGCAGTTGCAACTACAACATTTGACAAAATTCCTCTATCATTTATGTATTGATGGATGTCCATACCCTATTCCAAAGCTCCCATTTTGATACAGGTAGGGAGAATGCTGACAAAGGTTGTGGAATTTAGATTTACACCAGCTAATTGCATTTGCTTTAAAATTTCTGAAGCCTTTTCAATAAATCTATTTTGTGCATATCCTGTAGTCATTGCAGTCCATGAGACCACATTTCTTTGAGGCATTCTGTCAAATAGTTCACATGCCTTGTCTATGCTTCCACATTTTGCATACATGTCTAATAGGGAAGCTACAACTACAACAAATGAAAAAATTCCTTTATCCTTTATGTATTGATGGATATGTTGGGACAAAAATTTGAACCCTAAAGAATTCACCCATAAGATCCATTTCCCGCCATGTACTTTTCATTTATTTAATCAATGTCCTCACCATATCTTCCTTCGACCCACAAAAAATTCATATACGATGTGTCAAAGCCTTATTCTTTATGGAAGAACCTTCGACACCCCAAAAAATGTTAAAAGGTGATTGGGAGGTCAGTGTGACACCTTTAATGCGTCACACTGATAAATGATTAAATCAATATCTACATATAGAAACACTTGACAAGTATTTCTAGATGACATTTTGAATTCGAAGAGACAAAGATATCAGAGTGTTGGGATGAATCTTTCTGAGGTCTCTTCGACATTCCAGCTCGAAAGGAACCTATCGATGAGATTTCAAAATATAGAAGTAACATTCCATTTCTGCATGATGGGGTGACTTAGAGATATGTCCTACCAAACGACCGATATTTCGAAATGTCGAAGGGAGTCTATATTTAGTCTCCCCAAAAACACGAACATGTCAATAATTAAGAAAACATTAAGGAAAGGCACATATATCGAAAATAGGGGATTTTGGCAAGACCACCATTTGAGCTATAACGAGGTCCCGATAAATAAAGAAATAATAAATCCTTGAAACGAAATGACTATTTTGGTGAGGTGACAAGAGGTGATAAGTTGTGAAAATTTAATGTTTCCTCAATGATTTGAAAGCTACCATTAATGATCAGAGTAGAGTAAAAGGGGAAATCTTGAAATATTTGGTTCAGTACGCAAGCACGGGAGCTGGGGAAAGCATCTGCAACTGATACAGTTTAGTTTTCCAAGTAAGTATTATGAAGCTTAAGCTTTTTAATTCAGAATTACATCTAAGAAAAATCTCTTGCATTCCATCATGGAAGAAACATCTGATAACCCTAAGGCTAAAAGGAAAAAGTTAAACGAAAGACACCTGAACAAGGACTTAATAGACCAATGTCCAAAATCAGGGCAAAAATCCAAGAGGAATGCCCAATTAAATCCAAACATAGAGAAATTAGAGAATGAATATAGACAAGTAGGAGATGTGTGGACTCCCATAAGGGGGTATGATCTTTTCATTTACCACTACAAGAAAATGCATAGGAGTTCCCCTGTGTCAAACCCATGGTGGCTGAATTTAGGAATGTTGGTAGTGCCAAATGTTTTTGTGAATGTGGAATTCCTGAAAATGTTAGTTGAAAGCTAGAACCTGTAGAACCGCATGATTGAATTGAAGGATGGTACGGGATTTTTCCCTGTCACCTAGGACTACATTTCAATGGTGTTCCAACTAGATAGTATCTTTGATGTGAAACTCAGAATTAGGGATTTAATTGGTGAATATTATAACTTGAGTATCAATTACAAAAGATGGAGGTTGCCTATGCATCAACCTCATGATGGAAACAACAAATTAAGGGTTTTTTCAGTTACAGAGGATCCCCCATTTTCCATTGAATTGTTTGAAGAATACTTTCAGTAGACTTATTACTCTGTATGCCAATTGTTAGGAGTGGAGGCCTCAATGTTTATGGAAGTAGCTCCCATGGTTTTAACAACTGATATCCAAAGCTAATAGGCCCTGTATTTTGATTATGCTGAGTTCTTAGCTAGTACCCTTCACAATGAAATGGTTTCCATCAAGGGAGGAGGTAGTAAATTCAGGCATTACTTCATATTAATGCATCTCATTTTGTATGAAGGCCAAAACTTTGGATTGTGGGACAAATACTTGGGAGTAAGGGACTTGGATATAAATGGAGATGTGAAGCCCATCCAAAGATGGACTGCCATAGAGGACAACAAGTGTAACAAATCCCATTATATATATTTTGAAGAGTACTTCGTGAAACCAGTGTATAAACACTTAGGGCATCCTTATAATTACAACCTATCACCTGAAATTCAGAAGTTTTTGAGACCAAAGGACACGTATGAGATTGGAAAATTTGCTCATAATTGGGGAGATTGGTATTCTTACACTGACTGCACAAAAATAAGTGTTTGGGTTTGAAGGGTCTCCTTTGCTAGTACCAAAAACTTATCCTGATAGGGTGGCTTATCTGGAGATTGTAAGACAACTTTCTCTTTTTGATTTTATGTACTTAAAAAGACATAATAAGCAGTCTTTTATGCCAGACACTCTATGTTTTGTTGATTTCACAGTTATGTCTGACAAGGGGTACCAGTTAATTGACAAAAAATGGAACATTATAGGCTACCATCAGGGAGTTGTAGAGAAAGCTTTGATCCAGAAGGTTTCATAAATAGTGTCAAGAC
Source organism: Cunninghamia lanceolata (assembly GCA_027924645.1). Lineage (NCBI taxonomy): Eukaryota > Viridiplantae > Streptophyta > Pinopsida > Cupressales > Cupressaceae > Cunninghamia > Cunninghamia lanceolata. The sequence goes on along the minus strand of BSBN01000261.1, from coordinate 25,780,773 downwards.
AAAACAAAAGCTTAGAGGATATGACCATGTTTTATTTGTCGATGATGACCTGGTTAGAAACTGTGATGAGCAAGTTACAATTGAAAGAAGAGATTTGTATTATAAGATAACACTTGCTGAGGCTTGGAGGGTAGCCCAAAAACTGCACTTATAGCTGAGACTTCATGGATGTGAATGATCCTATTGAAAGGATGGATACATTGATAATAAATGCTACATATTTGATTCAAAATGTCCCTTCCTATGTTTTTGAAAGAAAAGGAAAAGCTATTAAAGGAACTCAAGCAAAAGATGAGTTTCCTATTTGCCAATTATCTCCTCAACAAACTCCAGAAATTTCTTTTGAAGAAGAAAGTGAAGAGGGAAAATATAAAGAATTGCAAGCATCCTCTTCACTTATTGAGGAATATGAACCCCTTGTGGATAGAGAGGAAGTTAGAATAGAAACTTCTAATGAATTAACGGATGATGTGAGATATTTGGCTAGTCAAACATTCATTGCAGATGTTGATTTCATTAAAACCTCATAATTCAAAGCCTTCCTTTATGAGTACAAAGGAAAATAGGCCAAAGAAAGGATGGACATTACTCCTGAAGTTCAAGAGGAAGTTCTACAAGAACTTTAGTTAGAAATAGACAATGCCATGAATGACATGACACCATAAAAAGGTAGATAATTGCTCAAAGAAGTAGGAGTGGTATTGGTCCCTAGGTGGGACATGACTTCAACCATTGTTTTTGATACCTTCAAAAAGAATCAAGAAAAGAAAATGCAGCTTAGTATTGAGGCATTGGATATGATTAAGATTGGATTAGGCTATGACCCTGATAAAAAGATATTGCTAATATGGTCCTTCTATCCTTCAGATATGAAACCTCAGGTTATAAATAATCCCGATGAAGCATTTGGCCATTTGTTGATCCAGAGAGTTGAGGACACAGACCCTCTTGAAACTGATGACCTCAATATCAATGTGGCAAGATTTACTAAGGCTCGGATTGAGCAGTTGATAAAGAAAAACAATGCTTATATGGTTGAGAATGCAAAACTAAGACAAGAGGTGGCCACTTACAAGGATATATTGCCTTCAAGTTTTATTCACCCTACTTGGAAAAAGATCAAAAGATCCTTGAAGCAAAAGCCAATTCAAATTACTGGAAGAACAAGGTAGAAAAGTTTCAAAACAAAAGTGAAAAGCTTGAGGTTTAGATAAAATCAATCAAATACCACATGGCCTCAACATTGATCAAAAGAAGATTTGATAAAATAATGAAGTTCAGTGACCAAACTTGGAGTATGCATAAAAGGACATATCTTGCACATCAAGAGCATAAAAGGCTTCATTTGAGGCTATTAGAAATGAAAGAAAATTGAGCACTAAGTTAGGTCTCCAGGGTCAAATACTTGAGGAATATAACGACTTAATTGTCGAGCATGATAAGTATAACACTACATTGACTGATGACCTAAATGATTTTGATCAAAACCTTGAGTTAACATTTTGAAACTTCTTTTCTGGAAGTGATCTTTGAGATAAGGATGACTGGGTAAGGGAAATGAGTCAGATGCTGGAACCACTCCTGGATAAGGTGAATGATGAAGAAAAAGAATTGGATATATGTATTAGTGCCTTGAAAAGTTGTTCGCCCTAGAATTTGCTATAAGTGATATAATTGCTTCAGATACATGTGTTGAACAAGAGTACATTGATCACCTGGCCAGAGTAAACATGTTTATATCTAGGACACAGTGAATATACAGGAGTGCAGAGATACATTTTTTAGCAGATACCTTGGATATGTCAAAACTGATCTTGAGGAGATGACTTTGCCAGACCTATGGGTCATGAGTCTACCTCTGATGAATAACCGAGCACAATATTAATTGCCTTGCATTTCTACAAATTATTTTCTTCTTTCCTTAATCATTGCATTAGTTAGCAGTATGTTTATGAAAAGGCATGTCCTTTTGGCCTGAAGCTTGTTTCGCATCCCATAAATGAGGGATACCAAGGCTGCTTCAAATTATGAGAACAATTACAAGACTCTTTATTATATATATGCAAATCTAAAACCTACAATACTTATGCTATGTTATATTCTCATGTGCTCTGAACTTATAATTTAATGCAAAGGAGTAGAAGTTATCTGGTGGATTATATTTTTGGTGTTCAATTGCTGTGTGCAATTTCATGCTTATGAGCTATGTGGTTGTCTCTAGAATCATTTCTTAAATCAGTTCAAATTAATATATCAAGGGTATGTTTAATTTGTCAGAGCACAATTGTTGTTTCTATGTGATCAATTTGATTATTTTCTGTGGAAAGTTGATTTAATTCCTACTAAAGCTGCCTGTGTTTATTGATCTCTACCTAAGAGTTAAAAATCCTTTAAGACTAGTCATCTTGATAGGTTTCCTTTCCACTTGAATAAAAATCCTTCCCTACGATCACAACGATTTAAGAAAATATCATTAGGATCAATAAGAAGAACCTTACAACTCAACATCTTTGCACATCTACACAAGGTGTAGATTCACCAAGTGCCCAGTAATCTAAGTCAAACCAATTATAGGGATCCATATACCATTAACTTTTGACTCTATTGCCCAATAGATGAAAGCACTGGTCATCACAAATATCATTTCACAATCCTATTCATAATTTTCAAACTTCAAACACTTTTATTAGGAACTAATAGGTAAAAATCTAAATCTACCTCACACGTGTGTGCCATAGTGAGTAGATTGCTCAAAATTAGAATCACTTTCAGGCTTTCAAAATCTGTTTTATCATTCAGGTACACCCGCCTAGGTTTGCAGAGCCTAAAGAGTAGGGGGTTTTCAATTACATAAACCATGTTTCGTTAGCCAAAAATGTATTAAGAGATTAGCATCCTCTTATGGTTTAATAACTAGTGTTTTTGAGACCTAACAAGATGTCCAAACCCTATTCCAAAGCTCCCATTTTGACATAGGCATGGAGGATGGTGGTAAAGGTTGTGGAATTTGGCTTTACACCAACCAATTACATTTGCTTTAAAATTTTTGAAGCCTTTTCAACAAATCTATTTTGTGCATATCTTGCAGTAATTGCAGTCCATGAGACCACATTTCTTTGAGGCATTCTGTCAAATAGTTCACGTGCCTTCTCTATGCTTCCAGATTTTGCATACATGTCTAACATGGCAGTTGCAACTACAACATCTGACAAAATTCCTCTATCCTTTATGTATTGATGGATGTCCATACCCTATTCCAAAGCTCCCATTTTGACACAGGCAAGGAGGATGGTGGCAAAGGTTGTGGAATTTGGATTTACACTAGCTAATTGCATTTTCTTTAAAATTTATGAAGCCTTTTCAAAAAATCCATTTTGTGCATATCCTGCAGTCATTGCAATCCATGAGACCACATTTCTTTGAGGCATTATGTCAAATAGTTCACGTGCCTGGTCTATGCTTCCACATTTTGCATACATGTCTAACAGGGCAGTTGCAACTACAACATTTGACAAAATTCCTCTATCCTTTATGTATTGATGGATGTCCATACCCTATTCCAAAACTCCCATTTTGACACAGATAGGGAGGATGGTGGCAAAGGTTGTGGAATTTGGATTTACACCAGCCAATTGCATTTTCTTTAAAATTTTTGAAGCCTTTTCACCAAATCCATTTTGTACATATCCTACAATCATTGGAGTCCATGAGACCACATTTCTTTGAGGCATTCTGTCAAATAGTTCACGTTCCTTGTCTATGCTTCCACATTTTGCATACATGTCTAACATGGCAGTTGCAACTACCACATCTGATAAAATTCCTCTATCCTTTATGTATTGATGGATGTCCATGCCCTATTCCAAAACTCCCATTTTGACACAGATAGGGAGGATGGTGGCAAAGGTTGTGGAATTTGGATTTACACCAGCCAATTGCATTTGCTTTAAAATTTTTGAAGCCTTTTCACCAAATCCATTTTGTGCATATCCTGCAATCATTGGAGTCCATGAGACCACATTTCTTTGAGGCATTCTGTCAAATAGTTCACGTTCCTTGTCTATGCTTCCACATTTTGCAAACATGTCTAATAGGGTAGTTGCAACTACAACATCTAACAAAATTCCTCTATCCTTTATGTATTGATGGATGTCCATACGCTATTCCAAAGATCCCATTTTGACATAGGAAGGGAGGATGGTAGCAAAGGTTGTGGAATTTGGCTTTACACCAACCAATTATATTTGCTTAAAAATTTTTGAAGCCTTTTCAACAAATCCATTTTTTGCATATCCTGCAGTCATTACAGTCCATGAGACCACATTTCTTTGAGGCATTCTGTCAAATAGGTCACGTGTCTTGTCTATGCTTCAACATTTGCATACATGTCTAATAGGGCAGTTGCAACTATAACATCTGATAAAATTCCTCTATCCTTTATGTATTGATGGATTTCCATACCCTATTCCAAAGCTCCCATTTTGACATAGGCATAGAGGATGGTGGCAAAGGTTGTGGAATTTGGCTTTACACCAGCCAATTGCATTTGCTTTAAAATTTCTGATGCCTTTTCAACAAATCAATTTTGTGCATACCCTACAGTCATTGCAGTCCATGAGCCCACATTTCTTTGAGGCATTCTGTCAAATAGTTCACATGCCTTGTCTATGCTTCCACATTTTGAATACATGTCTAACAGGGCAGTTGCAACTACAACATTTGACAAAATTCCTCTATCCTTTATGTATTGATGGATGCCCATACCCTATTCCAAAGCTCCCATTTTGATACAGGAAGGGAGGATGGTAGCAAAGGTTGTGGAATTTGGCTTTACATCAGCCAATTGCATTTGCTTTAGAATTTTTGAAGCCTTTTCAACAAATCCATTTTGTACATATCCTGCAGTCATTGCAGTCCATGAGACCACATTTCTTTGAGGCATTCTATCAAACAGTTCACGTGCCTTGTCTATGCTTCCACATTTTGCATACATGTCTAATAGGGAAGTTGCAACTACAACATCTGACAAAATTCATCCATCCTTTATGTATTGATGGATGTCCATACCCTATTCCGAAGCTCCCATTTTGACACAGGCAGGAAGGATGGTAGCAAAGGTTGTGGAATTTGGCTTTACACTAGCTGATTGCATTTTCTTTCAAATTTCTGAAGCGTTTTCAACAAATCCATTTTGTGCATATCCTGCAGTCATTAGAGTCCATGAGACCACATTTCTTTGAGATATTTTGTCAAACAGTTCACGTGCCTTGTCTATGATTCCACATTTTGCATACATGTCTAATAGGGCAGTTACAACTATGACATTTGACAAAATTCCTATATCCTATATGTATTGATGGATGTCCATACCCTATTCCAAAGCTCCCATTTTGACACAGGCAGGGAGGATGGTGGCAAAGGTTTTGGAATTTGGCTTTACACCAGCCAATTGCATTTGCTTTAAAATTTCTAAAGCCTTTTCAACAAATCCATTTTGTGCATATCCTACAGTCATTGCAGTCCATGAGAGCACATTTCTTTGAGGCGTTCTGTCAAATAGTTCACGTGCCTTGTCTATGCTTCCACATTTTGCATACATGTCTAACAGGGTAGTTGCAACTACAACATCTGACAAAATTCCTCTATCCTTTATGTATTGGTGGATGTCCATACCCTATTCCAAAGCTCTCATTTTGACACAGGTAGGGAGGATGGTGGCAAAGGTTGTGGAATTTGGCTTTACACCAGGTAATTGTATTTTCTTTAAAATTTCTGAAGCCTTTTCAACAAGTCCATTTTGTGCATATCCTATAGTCATTACAATCCATGAGACCACATTTCTTTGAGGCATTATGTCAAACAGTTCACGTGCCTTGTCTATGCTTCCACATTTTGCATAAATGTCTAACAGGGTAGTTGCAACTACAACATCTGACAAAATTTCTCTATCATTTATGTATTGATGGATGTCCATACCCTATTCCAAAGATCCCATTTTTACATAGGCAAGGAGGATGGTGGCAAAGGTTGTGGAATTTGGCTTTACACCAGCTAATTGCATTTGCTTTAAAATTTCTGAAGCCTTTGCAACAAATCCATTTTGTGCATATCCTGTAGTCATTACAATCCATGAGACCACATTTCTTTGAGGTATTCTGTCAAACAGTGCACATGCCTTGTCTATGCTTCCACATTTTGCATACATGTCTAACAGGGCAATTGCAACTACAACATTTGAAAAAATTCCTCTATCCTTTATGTATTGATGGATGTCCATACCCTATTCCAAAAGCTCCCATTTTGACACAGACAGGGAGGATGTTGGCAAAGGTTGTGGAATTTGGCTTTCAAACAACTCATACTCATAGAGTCATGGTTTTGGGTCACGTATGTTATGGTAACAACAAGGTATTCCAACTATGGTTACAATAGCTAAGACTACCCTCATTTGTGACTGTAACAAGGTTCTTGAACAACACTATCTTGCTCTTCACACTGGGTACTACATAGACCAATATTGAGTTGAAGAAATCACTTGATGGCTACCTATATAGTGATACCACACCCTAATACCCCATGCATTCTAAATAGCTTGAGATTTATATAATACTCAACGAAGATGAAATTGTATCACTGTACCACACTTAACTATGATAGTCACTTCTTGACAACAATTTGTAATCTTTAGACTATTGGGATCCTTGCCACAAATAAATATTAGGTCAATGACACAAGGCTTTTAAACAAAACCATAATCCCAACTCTATATCCATCCCCTTGGCAATCTCAAGGGCCACCTTGAGAAAAAAAATTCTAATGTACTATTACGATAGTTATGATTATCCTCCATCATTTCATTGTGCATTTGAAACTTGAGATGAGGATTGGGGAGGTCTCCATTTGTAAAATCATGGAAAATACTCATGGCAAGATCTTTAAAATAGGCATATTCAACTTCAGGCATTTCTGCAGTCCCTAGGAAGGTGGATGTAAACTTAGTGACTTTAATTACCACCACAAAGACTATCCCCTTTGTGACTATGACAAGGTAACATTGTCATGCTCTTTATGACAATCCCTTCTCCATTGGGTGATGGCCTAATAACATTTATCTCCTTTGTGATTTCAATGCCTCTCTAATGCACTATCATAGGAGTCTTGACAGTCCTTTTGTATTAGTGAAGAAGGCTTCCAACAAATCTAAAAGAAGGGCTTAAGATTACATACAAAGTCCTAGTCTTCATACCCTACTCACATATCACCCCTCTAAGAAGACCTCAAGACAATTGCCCTTTAATATAGGAAGTCGATGCAGTTTTAAAAGATAAAGTGCAAGAGGCCAAAGGAAAAGAAAACTTAAGGCCTTAAGGGGTTTAAAGGAATAAAAATATAGGCTTGTAGACTCAACTTAAAACCCTAACCCTAGGTGGGTACCACCAGATACCACTAGAACTGATGCATGAGCATCTGGAAGCATGAGCGTCCGGAAGCATTTAGAACAATTGAGATAGTTGACAGTGATGTTGCAGATTGTAGAGAGAGTGACCTTGGAGAATTTTGGTATTTGAATATTAGAGGCTGTCGATCTAGACTTAGCATCTAGACATAGGAAATTAAAACATATCAAGAATTTAGATTGTTTAGTTTTGATTCCAGAAAGTTATAGCTATTTGAAGATTGACTGTTCTAACAAAATAGAGCTGACTGTGTTTAGTGAAGTGGAATCGGCTTACAGATCATTTCTGTGACTTGCAGAGTGAAAAGAAGAATTGGTTAATGAAGTTTAAGGACCTAGCTGACCTTCAATGATGTCCACATGAAGTTCTATGCATTTTTGGAACAGTACCTTATGTTTAGGCCCGATCTATTTTGTGTACATGTTACATAAGCTAGTTGTTGCAATTAGGCCGACCTGGTGATGATTTGAAAACTTGCAGATGATATAAATAAGAGATAAAGGATTGTTTCTAAGCAGTGATTGATAGCACAAATATATGAAGCGAGATCTAAAGTTGTTTTGATCTGGAGGAGAAGCAGAATAGTGTAGGAAGCAGAGAAGGAAGTAGAATGAGTTGCAGTGTAGAGAATTGAGTTGTAGAAGAAGGAAATCATGAAATAATATTGATGTATGGATCTTTTCCAATCCTTGGGTTGTGGCCTAGCATTTGTAAAGCCCTTGAGGCATGTGTAATTTGATTTGAAGTATAATATATGAAGAATGAGGAGCTTTGAAGGCTAGGTTTTTCCCTATTAGGGTTTTCCCAAGATAAATTTGATGTTATGTGTTCATGAATATGTTTTATCTTTCTCTTGTTAAACTATAAGCTTCTGTTACATATCTGTATGACCATGGAGTTAATTGTTTAAGGCTACAAGGTAAGACAGTCTGTAACCAGACCCTCCTACTTTGACTGCATCAAGTGGTATCAGAGCTAGACTCGAATTTACTAGGCTAGTTGTGAATCTGTTAGAAGGTGGAGAATCTGTTGGAAGGAAGTGCGAAACCCTAAGGCATACAAAAAAAAATCATCACAGAAGAAAGATCAATGCAAGGAATATTTGGTAAGCTTTTCAAATTAAGTTGTTTATTTAATTTGTTTCAGATGGGGAAGATTGGAAATAGGATGAAGAAAGAAAATGAAACCCTAATGTGCGAAAAGGATATGTTCGAAGAAGAATTGTACAAAGTCAAGAAGTATAATGTAGAATTGTTGGAGAAGATGAAAGATCTAGGAGTAGACAAGTTTGATGCCCTTGAAGAAAAACTGGAAAATGTAAAGAGCAAAAATGAAGACCTAGAAGTAGAGCTAAAATTGTTTGAAGATGTTGAAAATAAATTTGCAGAACTAGAACAAGGATTTAAGTTGTTTTATTAGGTTGAACAGAGGAACAGAGATCGAGAAGACAGTTTGGAAGAATTGAAGAAGGAGAATAGTTTGCAGAAAAGTGAAATATAAGAATTAAAAGCACAGATGGATCAGTTGGAATAGTCACTTGTAGCATTTAGAAAAGAGAATGAAAATTTGAGATCTAAGCCTAAATTTTGTGATGTTTCATGTGATACTAGTGATTTGTATGATGATGCAGAAGTTTCCTTAGATAGTGAGATTGAGAATGATAGTGTGACTAAACCTGGAGTTGTTGGTGATGGTATTGGTTTCAAAATCATGCAAAGAATGGGATATGAAGGACAAGGATTGGGAAAGCAACAACAAGGAATTATAGAACCTATTAAACCAGTGATTAGATCAAGAAGTGAAGGGATTGGATATGACAGAGCTAAGGAGGTTATGGAAAACTTTTAATCAAATCAAAGTAGAAAAGGTATGTTTTGTTCACATTGTAATAGACATGGACATGAGAAGGAGTTGTGTTGGGATCTTTACCCTTGTAAGTTTTGTGGATTGAGGAACCATCCTAAAAAATTGTGTTGGAACAAGATGAAGAAAAGAAAGCCTATGACAAGTTGTATACAGAAGAATTATGGATGGATTGATCGGTAGGAATGGAAACATGTTACTTGTATGTTTAGAGGAAGATATAGACTGAAGTGTTCATATGTTGGATTAGGACGCAAAGAAAGAAGACCTTATGTGGAACAGAACAAGGAAAGAAATTCAAAATATAGAGGGAGAAGTGACAGGAGTCATAATTCTTATCATAGTGCAGGATACCAGAAGAATGAAAGAGGATTTGCAAGAAGAAGAACCCATTTTCAAGTTTGGAAGAGAAAAGAATCAAGCTAGGAAAGTCATCAAGAACTTGTAACTAAAGAAGCTGATAAAGGAGAAGCAATAAGTAGTTCATAGACAGTTTGTGCAGAGGAAGAAGAGCCTGTTAGTATAGAGATAGTTTATGCAGAGATAGAGGAACCTTTTGATACATAAGATTTAATAGAGAAATTGGAAGAAGGTGAAGCATTAATCTTGAGAAGAATTGTGTTTTAAACTAATCATTAGAGAAAACAGTGCAAGAGAAAATTTGTGTGAGGCATATTAGAAAAAGAGAAGTTCATGTTGCAAACAAGAGGGAATGACAAGATATTCTACTAGAGGAGGAAGTTTGTATACCGAAATAAAGCAATTGTGGATAAAGAAATAGAGAAAAGTATTGAAGCAGTATATATAGAGAAAAAAATGTAAGATTCTAAGGTGTGTGAGAAAAATTGTATCTAAGATTAGGATTGGAAAGTGTTGCAAACAAGTTTAGGAAGTGTATTGGTTGGATCAGAAAGTAATTTGATTGTTCTAGAGGATGCATGAATGGATTTGATTAAAATAGACTTTGATCTTGACGCAACTTACAGAGAAGACTTGCTTAGATTGTTGATCATTGAGGCAATGTAAGGCTTGCAGGTAGACCGCTGAACCTAGACCATGACAAGATGATGAACTTGAGGTAGTTTTGTAGGGTGGACTTGAACAGACCACTGACCTTGAGGTAGTTGTAAGTACCTGAAACTAGACTGCCAAACCCTAAATCTAACTTAATATAGACCAATGTGAAGAGGCTCACTTTTCAAATAACCCATAGAGTCTAATGCAGGAGCATCTGAAAGCATTTAGAACAATTGAGATAGTTGACAGTGAAGTTGCAGATTGCAGAGAGAGTGACCTTGGAGAATTCTGGTATTTGAATATTAGAGGCTAGAGATCTTGACTTAGCATCTAGACATAGGAAATTTAAACATATCAAGAATTTAGATTGTTTGGTTTTGATTACAGAAAGTTATCATTGTTTGAAGATTGAATGTTCTGACAGAATAGAGCCGACTATGTTTAGTGAAGTGGAATCAGCTTGCGGATCATTTCCGTGACTCGTGGAGTGAAAAGAAGAATTGGTTGATTAAGTTTAAGGACCTGGCCTACCTTCAATGAGGTCCACATGAAGTTCTATGCATTTGTGGAGTAGTACCTTATGTTTAGGCCTGATCTATTTTGTGTACACATTACATAAGCTAGTCGTTGCAATTAGGCCAACCTAGTGATGATTGGAAAACTTGCAAATAATAAAAATAAGAGATAAAGGATTGTTTCTAAGTAGTAATCAATAGCACAAAGATATGAAACATGATCTGAAGTTGTTTTGATCTGAAGGAGTAGCAGAATAGAGTAGGAAGCAGAGAAGGAAGCAGAATGAGTTGGATAGTAGAGAATTGAGTTGTAGAAGAAGGAAATCATGAAATAATATTGTTGTATGGATCTTTTGTAATCCCTGGGTTATGGCCTAGCATTTGTAAAGCACTTGAGGCATGTGTAATTCAATTTGAAGTATAATAGATGAAGAATGATCTTTAAAGGCTAGGTTTTTCCCTTTTAGGGTTTTCCCAGGATAAATCTGATGTTATGTGTTCATGAATCTATTTTATCTTTCTGTTGTTAAGCTATAAGCTTCTATTGCATATCTATATGACCATGGAGTTAATTGTTTAAGGTTGCAAGGTAAGACAGTCCCTAACCGGACCCTCCTACCTTGACTGCATCAAGTGGTATTAGAGCTAGACTTCAATCTGCTGGGCTAGTTGCGAATCTGTTGGAAGGAAGTGTGAAACCCTAAGGCATACAAAAAGAAAATCATCACAGAAGAAAGATCAATGTAATGAATATTTGGTAAGCTTTTCAAAATAAGTTGTTTATTTAATTTGTTTCAGATGGGGAAGATTGGAAAGAGGATGAAGAAAGAAAATGAAACCCTAATGTGTGAAAGGGATATGTTGGAAGAAGAAATGTGTGAAGTCAAGAAGTATAATGTAGAATTGTTGGAGAAGATGAAAGATCTAGGAGTAGACAAGTTTGATGCCCTTGAAGAAAAACTAGAAAATGTAAAGAGCAGAAATGAAGACCTAGAAGTAGAGCTGAAATTGTTTGAAGATGTTGAAAAGAAATTTGCAGAACTAGAAGAAGGATTTAAGTTGTTTTATAAGGTTGAACAGAGGAACAGAGATCTAGAAGAGAGTTTGGAAGAATTGAAGAAGGAGAATAGTTTGCAAAAAAGTGAAATATTATAATTAAAAGTACAGATGGATCAGTTGGAATAGTCACTTGTAGCATGTAGAAAAGAGAATGAAAATTTGAGATCTAACCTGAATTTTGTGATGTTTCATGTGATACTAATGATTTGTGTGATGATGCAAAAGTTTCCTTAGATAGTGAGATTGAAGATGATAGTGTGACTAAACCTGGAGTTATTGGTGATGGTATTGGTTTCAAATCATGCAAAGAATGGGATATGAAGGACAAGGATTGGGAAAGTAGTAGCAAGGAATTATAGAACCTATTGAACTAGTGATTAGATTAAGAAGTGAAGGGATTGGATATGACAAAGCTAAGGAGGTTATGGCGAACTTTAAATCAAATCAAAGCAAAAAAGGTATGTTTTGTTCACATTGTAAAAGACATGGACATGAGAAGGAGTTGTGTTGGGATCTTTACCCTTGTAAGTTTTGTGGATTGAGGAACCATTCTGAAAAATTGTGTTGGAACAAGATGAAGAAAAGAAAGCCTATGACAAGTTGTATATAGAAGAATTATGGATGGATTGATGGGAAGGAATGGAAACATGTTACTTGTATGTTTAGAGGAAGATATAGACTAAAGTGTTCATATGTTGGATTAGGATGCAAAGAAAGAAGACCTTATGTGGAACAGAACAAGGAAGGAAATTCAAACTACAAAGGGAGAAGTGACAGGAGTCATAATTCTTATCATAGTGCAGGATACCAGAGAATGAAAGAGGATTTGCAAGAAGAAGAACCTATTTTCAAGTTTAGAAGAGAAAAGAATCAAGCAAGGAAAGTCATCAAGAACCTGTAACTAAAGAAGTTGATAAAGGAGAAGCAATAAGTAGTTTAGAGATAGTTTGTGCAGAGGAGGAAGAGCATGTTAGTATAGAGATAGTTTATGCAGAGGTAGAAGAACCTTTTCAGACATCAGATTTGATAGAGAAACTGGAAGAAGGTGAAGCATTAATTTGAAGAAAAATTATGTTTTAAACCCATCATTAGAGAAAATAATGCAAGAGAAAATTTGTGCAAGACATATCAGAAAAGTGAAGTTCATGTTGCAGAAAAGAGGGAATGACAAGATATTCTACTAGAGGAGGAAGTTTGTGTACCGGAATCAAGAAATTGTGGATAAAGAAACAGAGAAAAGTATTGAATGAGTATATGCAGAGTAGAAAATGTAAGATTCTGAGGTGTGTGAGAGAAATTGTATCTGAGATCAGGATTGGAAAGTTTTGCAAAGAAGTTTAGGAAGTGTATTGGTTGGATCAGAAAGTAACTTGATTGTTCCGGAGGATGCATGCATGAATTTGATTAAAACAAACTTTGATCTTGAGGCAACTTGTGGAGAAGTCTTGCTCAGACCTCCAATCATTGAGGCAGTACAAGGCTTGCAGGCAGATCACCGAACCTAGACCATGACAAGATGATGAAATTGAGGTAGTTTTGTAGGGTGGACTTGAAAAGACTGCTAACCTTGAGGCAGTTGCAAGTACTTGAAAAGAGATTGTTGAACCCTAAATCTAACTTAATATAGACCAAAGTGAAGAGGGTCACTTTTCAAATAACCCTGAGAGTCTCATGCAGGAGCATCTAGAAGCATTCATAACAATTGAGATAGTTGACAGTGAAGTTACAGATTGCAGAGAGAGCGACCTTGGAGAATTTCAGTATTTGAATATTAGTGGTTGTGGATATAGACTTAGCATCTAGACATAGGAAATTAAAACATATCAAGAATTTAGATTGTTTGGTTTTGATTCTAGAAAGTTATTGTTGTTTGAAGATTGACTGTTTTGACAGAACAGAGCCGAATGTGTTTAGTGAAGTGGAATCGGCTTACGGATCATTTGTGAGACTTGTCAAGTGAAAAGAAGAATTGATTGATGAAGTTTAAGTACCTGGCTAACCTTCAGTGAGGTCTGCATGAAGTTCTATGCATTTGTGGAGCAGTGCCTTATGTTTAGGCCCGATCTATTTTGTGTACACATTACATAAGCTAGCCGTTACAATTAGGCCGACCTGGTGATGATTTGAGAGCTTAAGGATGATATAAATAAGAGATAAAGGATTGTTTCTCAATAGTGATCGATAGTATGAAGATATGAAGCAAAATCTAAAGTTGTTTTGATCTAGAGGAGTAGCATAATAGTAGAAAGCAGAGAAGGAAGCAGAATGAGTTGCAGAGTAGAGAATTGAGTTGTAGAAGAAGGAAATCATGAAATAATATTGTTGTATGGATCTTTTGTAATCCCTGGGATGTGACCTAGCATCTATAAAGCCCTTGAGGCATGTGTAATTTGATTTGAAGTATGATATATGAAGAATGAGCTTTGAAGGCTAGGTTTTTCCCTGTTAAGGTTTTCCTAGGATAAATATGATGTTATGTGTTCATGAATCTATTTATCTTTCTATTGTTAAACTATAAGGTTCCATTGCATATATGTATGACCATGGAGTTAATTGTTTAAGGCTGCAAGGTAAGACAGTCCCTAACTGGACCCTCCTACCTTGACTGCATCAAGTGGTATCAGAGCTGGACTCAAATCTGCTGGGCTAGTTGCGAATCTGTTAGAAGGTGGTGAATCTATTGGAAGGAAGTGGGACACCCTAAGGTATACAAAAAAAATCATCACAGAAGAAAGATTAATGCAAGGAATATTTGGTAATCTTTTCAAATTAAGTTGTTTATTTAATTTGTTTCAGATGGGGAAGATTGGAAAGAGAATGAAGAAAGAAAATGAAACCCTAATGTGTGAAAGGGATATGTTGGAAGAAGAATTGTGCGAAGTTGAGAACTATAATGCAAAATTGTTGGAGAAGATGAAAGATTTAGGAGTGACAAGTTTGATGCCCTTGAAGAAAAACTAGAAAATGTAAAGAGTAGAAATGAAGACCTAGAAGTAGAGTTAAAATTGTTTGAAGATGTTGAAAATAAATTTGTAGAACTAGAAGAAGGATTTAAGTTGTTTTATAAGGTTGAACAGAGGAACAGAGATCTAGAAGATAGTTTGGAAGAATTGAAGGAGAATAGTTTGTAGAAAAGTGAAATATTAGAATTAAAAGAGCAGATGGATTAGTTGGAATAGTCACTTGTAGCATGTAGAAAAGAGAATGAAAATTTGAGATCTAAGCCTAAATTTTGTGATGTTTTGTGTGATACTAATTATTTGTGTGATGATGCAAATGTTTCCTTAGACAGTGAGTTTGAATATGTCAATGTGACTAAACCTGGAGTTGTTGGTGATGGTATTGGTTTCAAAATCATGTAAAGAATGGGATATGAAGGACAAGGAAAGCAGCAGCAAGGAATTATAGAACCTATTGAACCAGTGATTAGATTAAGAAGTGAAGGGATTGGATATGACACAGCTAAAGAGGTTATGGAAAACTTTAAATCAAATCAAAGCAGAAAAGGTATGTCTTATTCACATTGTAATAGACATGGACATGAGAAGGAGTTGTGTTGGGATCTTTACCCTTTTAAGTTTTGTTGATTGAGGAATCATTCTGAAAAATTGTGTTGGAACAAGATGAAGAAAAGAAAGCCTATGACAAGTTATATACAAAATAATTATGGATGGATTGATGGGCAGGAATGGAAACATGTTACTTGTATGTTTAGAGGAAGATATAGACTGAAGTGTTCATGTGTTGGATTAGGATGCAAAGAAAGAAGACCTAATGTGGAATAGAACAAGGAAAAAAATTCGAACTACAG
Source organism: Cunninghamia lanceolata (assembly GCA_027924645.1). Classification (NCBI taxonomy): domain Eukaryota; kingdom Viridiplantae; phylum Streptophyta; class Pinopsida; order Cupressales; family Cupressaceae; genus Cunninghamia; species Cunninghamia lanceolata. The sequence goes on along the minus strand of BSBN01000261.1, from coordinate 25,765,051 downwards.
AGGGAGAAGTGACAGGAGTCATAATTCTTATCATAGTGCAGGATACCAAAAGAATGAAAGAGGATTTGCAAGAAGAAGAATCTGTTTTCAAGTTTGGAAGAGAAAAGAATCAAGCAAGGAAAGTCATCAAGAACCTGTAACTAAAGAAGCTAATAAAGGAGAAGCAATAAGTAGTTTAGAGACAGTTTATGTAGAGGAAGAAGAGCCTATTAGTATAGAGATAGTTTATGCAGAGGTAGAGGAACCTATTGAGACATTAGATTTGATAGAGAAATAGGAAGAAGGTGAAGTATTAATCTAGAGAAGAATTGTGTTTTAAACTCATCATCAGAGAAAATAGTGCAAGAGAAAATTTGTGCGAGGCATATCAGAAAAAGAGAAGTTCATGTTGTAGAAAAGAGGGAATGACAAGATATTCTATCGGAGGAGGAAGTTTGTGTACCAGAATAAAGAAATTGTGGATAAAGAAATAGAGAAAAGTATTGAAGCAGTATATGCAGAGCAGAAAATGTAAGATTTTGAGGTGTGTGTGAGAAATTGTATCTGAAATTAGGATTGGAAAGTGTTGCAAAGAAGTTCAGGAAGTGTATTGTTTGGATCAGAAAGTAACTTGATTGTTCTAGAGGATGCATTATTTGATTAAAATAGACTTTGATCTTGAGGCAACTTGTGAAGAAGACTTTCTCAGACCATCGATCATTGAGGCAGTGCAAGGCTTGCAGGTCGACCGTTGAACCTAGACCATGAGAAGATGATGAACTTGAGGTAGTTTTGTAGGGTGGACTTAAATAGACCGCCGACCTTGAGGTAGTTGCAAGTATGTGAAAATAGATCACCGAACCCTAAATCTAACTTTATACAGACCAAAGTGAAGAGGTTCACTTTTCAAATAACCCTGAGAGTCTCATGCAGGAGCATCCAGAAGCATTCAGAACAATTGAGGTAGTTGACAGTGAAGTTGTAGATTGCAGAGAGAGCGACCTTGGAGAATTATGGTGTTTGAATATTAGAGGCTTTAGATCTAGACTTAGCATCTAGACATAGGAAATTAAAACATATCAAGAATTCAAATTGTTTGGTTTTGATTCTAGAAAGTTATCGTTGTTTGAAGATTGATTGTTCTGACAGTAAATAGCCGATTGTGTTTAGTGAAGTGGAATCGACTTGCGGATCATTTCCCTGACTTGTGGAACAAAAAGAAGAATTGGTTGATGAAGTTTAAGGACCTATCTGACCTTTTTTGAGGTCCGCATGAAGTTCTATGCATTTGTGGAGTAGTGCCTTATGTTTAGGCCCAATCTATTTTGTGTACACGTTACATAAGCTAGTCATTGCAATTAGGCCGACCTGGTAATGATTTGAAAACTTGTGGATGATATAAATAAGAGATAAAGGATTGTTTCTAAGTAGTGATCGATAGTACAAAGATATGAAGCAAGATCTAAAGTTGTTTTGATCTGGAGGAGTAGAAGAATAGAGTAGGAAGTAGAGAAGGAAGTAGAATGAGTTGCAGAGCAGAGAATTGAGTTGTAGAAGAAGGAAATCATGAAATAATATTGTTGTATGGATCTTTTGTAATCCCTGGATTGTGGCCTAGCATCTGTAAAGTCCTAGTCTTCATACCCTAATCACATATCGCCCTTCTAAGAAGAAGTCAAGACGATTGCCCTTTAATATAGGAAGTCAATGCAATTTTAAAAGATAAAGTGCAAGAGGCCAAAGGACAAGAAAAATTAAGGCCTTAAGGGGTTTAAAGGAATAAAAATATAGGCTTGTAGACTTGACTTAAAACCCTAACCGTAGGTGGGTACCACCAGATACCACCAGAACCCTTTAACTTGGCACTACAAAAGCTTGTCCAATCTGATCGTGGGAAGCTGAAATCAAGCATGTACACTCACATATGATAGATAAGTATGCCTACTATTTAGGGTATTAAAATTTGGATTGTTTAATGTTTAGTGTTTAAATGTTTGAATCCTCCTTTCACCCTTAACATTCAAGGATCTAGGGTCGAGTGGCAATGCACTATCATACGCTAGGTCATTGTGAGATATAGGGAAACTTGGATTAGGGTGTTTAATTATCAATTTTCCTTCTCTTATGCTTGATTGACCATTAGAACCCTAATTTTGCAAATGCGACAATAAATAGATGAATTACAGAAAAAGCTCTTGGAGAGGGATGTAAAATATCAAATCACAGAGTACCTATTTTTGAGGTTTCAAGGCAGAATAGTCAGGGACACAAGAGCAGGCGCCCAAGTCCAAGGCCTATATTTTTCTTCAGATCTGAGAACTCAATCTACAACCCTTTCCTTCTATTCTAGAGATTTTCCCATCACAAAACTTGGAGGACTAATAAGCAGGCGCCTAAGTCCAGGGGACAAATTTTCTTCCTGTTCTGTAATTTTGACACTCGAGGATGTCTTCCTGCAACTTTACTTTGTCCAGCTCCTCAACTTGTAACCTGCAACCATGAAAACTTTGGGAGGGGCTTGTGGTGTTTAGAGGCTTGCCTCAGTCAATCCTCAAAGAACACTTAAGTCTCCGAACACCTTTTTTAGATAGAGAGTGTGTACCCTTGTGAGGTAGAGGCAAAAACCAAAGGAAATGATGATGAAAACACAATATAATGTCACCTTGTAGTGAAGGTCTCACACGAGGAAGATGTTCTTCATTCCATGAGAGAATGGATGCTCAAATCTGCAAACACAAACACATAAACCACACAAATCTGCTCTTGCAACACAATGAAAGCCTTGAATCACAAGTTGATAGCTAGTTAAAATCTAATTGCGATCTAGTGTCAGCCTAGGGACCAAATAATGGTCATAAACTGATACTTAAAATTTGGGCCTGACCCAAAATAGGGTAGGACTAGGGCGCAGGCGCCCAAGTCCCGCCCCCTATTTTGGGTAGGGTTAAGCTCAAGGGGTCCTCCTAGGTCCCATTTGTCATGTTACCTAGGGTTCTTTCCATCAGGATGCCAAATCATGAAGTAAGATGTCCTAAATGCATACTAAAGACTCGGGAGCTAAACCTTATGAGGGAAAAGCCCCCAAGGGGACATTTTTTGATGTTACACCTACCAAGTGGTTTGGCATAAAAATGAATAGGCTTCAAATTATAACCCTTCAAAGTAGGCTACTACAGTATATTGTATAGGTGCATTTCTAAGTGTTGCAGTCAGATTTTTCATCATGGGAACCTAAATTTTTTGCAAAAAATGGTAGAAAATTTTAGGTTCCAACAAGTCCATTAGTCAGAGGTAGGAAAACAAGGGTTTTCTGTTCATTATTAGCTCATTAAACTTAAGCATATGAGATAGCATGTCACACACAAAATGTTGTGGATAATGACCACAAGATTAGGTTAATTACAACCACTTTTTGTAAGCAAGCACAAGACTAGTATACTCATTATGATCCTAATGGCACCAAGAAAGGTCCCCAAAGATATAAGAGTAATCATTTGTCATCTAAGAGAAATCTTACATTTTAGGGCACTAGGGCCAACAGAGAAGCACTTTAGAACTCATCCTACGCATCAATAAATAACTCAACACAAGAAATGCAAATTGACATATTAACACAACAATATCCAACTAAGTTATTGAAAGTCAACTATTGATACCTCGTTCTCCATCCAGATTACAAAATCAGTCCACTTTTTACTTTGTAACATTTCCTTTTCAAATTGGCTTGGATGCCGACCTTATTTCTCCTCCTGTCAAAACATGGCACATGGACTAGTTAAACTAATTAATATGCAATCATTGACTTTTTCCTAGGAAATTAAAAAACACATCATTTAACTTATTAAATATACTTACAAATGTATAGATCAAGGCCTATAAACCTTTCTAGCCACTGTGATGCATGGCACGAAGTTTGTCAAGCCTAGCCTTGGAGGCCTTGTCCTGAAACATATACTAATTCAATTTAACTATGCACAAATAAAATTTAAAAATTGTTTAATAAATTTGATATAAACTTATGATCAAATTCAAATACCTACATACTCTCCTCACCGGACTTCCTTCGTGCGTCAGACTTCTCATATGCTTTTACAAGCTCTTTCCATACTTTCAAACTTACATCAATTGGCCTTTCTTTGAGCCTTAGCTCGGGAGGGAGTTTTTTTATCTTCTTTGTTTGGTTGCACTAAAATCTCTTGCAGTTTTGAGACATTCATAGCTTTATCTTCTTTATAGACCAACTTGTGCCAAATTCAGTCTCCATGTGTTGGATAATTGCTTTTTGCAGGTGCATGGGTATCTTTGAGAATGGCAAATGTAGATGGTCTTTGAACCATTGAAGGCATGATTCCTTCAACCTATTCACAAATTTTTTTCCAGAATTTGTCATTTAGACTTCCCTTGAAACCACATTGTATTCTATCTTGGTATCGTAGGTACCAATGCAAGATGCAAAACATGGCATGGTGGTTGAAGAAGTCTATGTTCCCTATTCCACATTCTTAGAGGTTATTGTTATTGATTTCCTCTTGGATCTTTTGCTTGATCTAGGACTGGTTGGGGAATCAATTAATTCCCTTTGACACTGTTGATTTGGTTGTAATGTTTCAGGGGCTTTACCAGATCATTTTTCTATGTATCTGGCAAGCATTGTCAAGTCCACACCATCCAATTTGTTTACTGCCTCTACCCCCAATATGGAAGCCAATGCCTCTTTATCTTTGTCAGTATCATGTTCCTATATATATATAAAATAAATTTCTTCTTTTTAATTTACAAATAAAAAACTAAAAACTAAAAATCAAAGAAACAATGGAAACATTTACAAATCTATTAATTGACAATGAATTACCTCATTGTGGCCAGAGTCTTCTCCCTTTGCTCTCTTATATCTATTGCTTGATATTTTGAGGTGACCTAGGGCAAATTATTTTTGTTCAATTTGTGGAGGCAAATGAAGTACACACTACCAGGTATGAAAGTTTTCATCCATTTTTTCTGTATTCCTCAAGGTTTTTGACCTTTACTTTTTAGACCAAATCATGAAGCTATTTTCCTATGAATCAATTGGTGCCTTGGGAGGGAATCTATAGTTCTGGGCCTAATTTTAGTTTGCTCACCCTTGTCTCAAAAGCCCTAATTTTAGTTTTCTCACAATCGACTTGTCTTAAAGCACTCAACTACTTTTTTAGGAAGGAAGCAAGAAAGTTGTCTTCAGAGAAAGGTATTGATGGGAATGATAAGGGAACCTGACCATTGGGGTTTGAAAAATGCATTCACTGCTCTCAGATGCAGAGGAAATAATGCAATGTCTACAATTTTACCCTCCTCCTTTGTAACCACATGAGACTTGAATGATTCACCTATAAACAAAACAATATTCACAACCCTTTCTTCACAATCCTCTCCATTTAATCAAAACAAAAATATTTTTTGGAATGAAAATTTTTATTGTAATTGCAACCTTACCTATGGTGTCGCAAACTAAATCGAATTTCTCATCTACTTGCTTGTTTTTCCCTTTTTTCTCCTCTCTTCGCGCGACATTTTTCTACTTTTTTCTCCTCTAATTTCCTCCTGTAATTATCAAATTTCTCATATAATTAAGGTGGGAATTTTTTATTTTTTCTTTTTGATTTATAGGTCCTGCCATTACCAAATTAAGGGCGAACACAAAAAACCCAAACGCTCGATCTCTGCACACCAAATGCTCGATCTCCAAACAAAAAATGAACACCAAAAATCAATAAAGTTTTGTTGTGTTTTTTTTTTTGGGGGGGGTATGTGTAGACAAGAATTTTTTTTTTTTTTTTTGATCCATTAGTCGGCGCTATAGTCAGAGCAGTTACCGCCAACTTTAGCACCAATTTTTAGGCCTAAATGTAATCTTTTGGGGCACAAAAGGTGGCATAAAGTGCGTCTAATTTAGCGCTAATCAGTGCAAAATGATGTATTTTTCTTAGAAGTTGATAAAAAAGTAACCTCACCAAATTTGGATTGTCCTTATAATAAGTAACTATATCTTGTTTCCATGATAGCATTTTGACTTCATGCTTCTCTGATGATTAGCTCGATAATGACTCACTCTTTCACGACCTTACACAGATGGTTGGTGAGAATCCTTATGCAAGTGATATGGCTTTGGAAAAACCAAACAACTCTTCTCTTACTATCATGATGACATGATATTGGGACTATATTGGCAGCTTATGGAGTGTGCTTATGGTATTGCGATTTTCATTTCTATGTTCTGATTAACCTATTTTAGGTTGAAGCATGGTAACTAACCCACTAGCTATTATGACACTCATACAAGGACTAGACAATCCTCTCCACTTTGACTATGACAGTCCTATGCATGGTTTTTTCTTCATGATAGTCCCCAATAATGTGAATTATTGATAGTAGCTAGTTCAAATGGAGTTTTGGATGGTGTAGAAAGTTGTCCCTATGGCTCATGATAGTGCATGCCTTGGTTATGTCCTTGTGACATTACTCTCTAGATATCTTCTCTTTATAGTGACAAGGTTTCAAAAACATGACAACTTAGGTAAGGTATCAACTTGTCTCTTTAACCTCTGGATTGTCATTTTTCAAGAATTGATCTCATTGAAATGCAAAGACAACATGTTGATTGATGACTAACTACATTGTTACTATGATAGTGACTTAACTTGGTCACAAGATTAATGAGACAATTTTATAATAATAACTCTATGGGTGCATACCTAGCTATCCTAGGTGTACTATGACAATAATTTAATGTTGCTAGTGTTTCTTTTAAACCTCCTATGGTTGTTAACTATGCCTCATGGTATGACAACCTCTACAATGTTAATCCTCATGATCCCACTACAATAGTAGATCAACACTATGATGGCCCCCTGACTTATCATTTTGACACCAATTATTTTAGTTGGAGCCATGACCTTCCATCTAACATTTGAGAGTTGGATTTGGGATTAAGGACAACATTAAGATATATGATAGGAGATTGACAACATTTTACCTAAATCATGACAATCTTTGTTTATATTATGTGACTTCACTATAATCTTGAGGCCCAGTTTAAGAGGCCATGAACTATCTCCTTCACTATCTAACAACCTTCCACTTCCTCACATACCTGTGATAGTCCTATTTATACATCTAGTTATTCCTTAGATCTTGTCAATCTTTAAGGCATGATGACAGCATCCCTAAATACCCCAACTACATCTCAATCATATCAAAATTTCATTGTAATTTCACTTTCCTACCATGGCTGCATACTCCTCCTTCATCCTTTGTGACATAGATCACAAGCTTGTCACATCAATGTCAAGGGCTCATAATTTCATCACCTAGGAAAGCATGTTACCAAGATTTGATGGATTGCCCATTAGGCAATCAAATCTTGGTACTCAAAGGATCTTTGCCTCTCTCTTACACCATGCCCTTTATCTTCTTAATTGTTACAAACCCTACAAGCAAAAGAAAGGATCATTAAGTCTTTCAATATATCTATACATAAATTATAACATCAAACCATCTACTAAAACTCCAAAATATAAAACCCTAGGTGACAAAACTCTCACATTTGAGGGAAAAAAACTAGAATAAATGTTGGGTTTCATGGTAACTCAAAACTTCCCTCTCTCAAACTAATGACTTATTGCATATATGGTTTGAAAGAATAGAAACCAATCATAGATTAGATGAAAAGATCAAGGAGATGCATGTTATAGAGTATAAAACTCAAAAATCAAAGGTCTTTTTGGGCCTTTTTCCAACAATATGAGCAAAATTCAAACTTTAAACATGTAGCATAGGTACCATATGACTCATTCACAGTATGAACATTGAGAGCAGCTACTTCTTTTGCTGATGTATGTTACCCTAAAGATATGCCAAATCTTATGATTAGGTTTTATATGTGAATTTGGTCAACTAATAGAATTGCTTCGATTAATCAAAATTCTCTACACTTTAGGCTTTGTTCAAGCCTAGGTGGGTGTTACCTTGTTTCACCAATGACAATTTACTTTCAAGTTTGTTGGTGACTTCAGAACAGATTAAGGATCTTATGTAATTTTGTCAATTAAATCATCCACTTCACTTAACCCAATCTGGCATATGATTTGGATTAATGTTTTCTATAAATCTTTAAACCCTACTCCTAAAATAGAGAAACAAAATTGGATTTTGAAAATATATACAAGGGAATGATTTTCAAAAGAGAATGACCAGTGCCTACCACATGAGGAGTTTGTTTATCTTTAATTATTTTTCATATATATCCTTAATTGTATCTATGCCATGTTATCTAATTGTGATAAGTACTTGAGTAAGACCATCAATGAAAAATGAAGTGGACATATTTTCATCTATATTAGCTAATTGATTGCACAAATATTTCAATTTATCAATGATCTCATGTTTCTATTCATTTTCAACACTTTTAATAAAGATATCATGATCATAATATTCTTCATCATTAGAATGCAAAGTAGGAGAAAGAGGTAGTCATGTTTTCAAGGTGAGGGTTTGACCTAGTACTTTGTTGAAGGGGACATAAGGATCCTAGATGTTTCTTAGGAATGCAAAATTAAAGGCATTGGGTTGTTTCCAACAAATGCAAACCACAAAAATCTCAAAATAAAAAATCAATCTTTTTTTATCCTAAACATAGGCATGGAAATTGCGAGTTCAAAAAAATGTAGGGAAATAAATCATACCCTATAATAGAAGATTTAAGTCCAATCCTAGATTTAATTAAACTTTAAAGTACAAGGAGTTGAGAGTAGAATAAAATATTGAGATATTAAGTAATTAAGATAGAGAAATGAACATACAACTCATAAACTCATAGCAAAGATAATAGAACAACCTAGAAAGCTTTGCATTTTCCTTAATTCTTCAAAATTTTCCAAGTCTTCAACAATAAGAAATGAGTGATACAGCTCCATTATATAACAGGAACATGTACCCTCAACAATTAATACATTGTCTTTCAAATTCAATGAATATAGAGAAGCACCTAAAGGCATTGGAGAAAGATTAATTTCACCAAAGGAAACATAAAGGAATGAGTGGTTGGCCTTGAGAAACATGACGAGCTGCCTGGGGATCTACATTGTTGTGGTTGGAAGATGATAGCCAAGTTGTCATTATTTAGATCCATAAATGTCCTCCCACCGACCGTATGTTCTTTCAGCTGGCCAAGGAAATGAGATGATTTCTTCTATCTTACCATTGTGGCTGACATACTATGCATCTAGGATACCTTTGACACTTTTACCAAATAAGTCAAATGTAATGTCTACCATGTGCAGTCTTTCAAGTGTCCAACTTAACACATGCTAAGCTGGGTCTCCTTTATCGTAACAAGCTGGAATTAACTGATTACCATTATCAATGATTTCCTTCCTCCACTTATTCAAGTCTTTTGTAGTCCCATCAGCTTCTAAAATATGAGGCAACCATTTTGTGTCCAGCTTTTCAACTACCTACATTTTATCCTTTAATATTGTATCCAATTTTAGTTGATAGGAAGCCACCTCCTCAAAATTTTCCAGCAATCCCGCTACCAACTGCATCTCAGGAGGAGCCTCTGAATCATATCTAGAACACCTGAGAAATTCACTGATTTTCTCAATCCTTGGCAGCCACTTGGTCTTCATAGCTGATAGCCTCTGTTTGTCTAAATCATGTGTTTTCATCTGCTATCCTTAACAAGGAGTAAGACTTATGGGTCTCCTCTGTCTCTGTGCCCTCTGATAGGCTCATCTGTATAATAATCATAAGGCCTATGAACAAAATGCTCCACTCACACTGCCTCCTCATGCCTAGCATGACATGGAGGGCTCCTGCTATGGGCCCTATTAGTTGATCCAACCTCCTATGTTGTCATATCTAGCACCTCAACATAAGGCTCCACATGTGGTGCCTCTCGTAGCTCAACACGAGGCTCCACACGTGGCTCGACACATGACTCTACTTGTGGCTCCACGTGTGGCTCCTCTCACGGATCATCGCGGGGCTCAACACGTGGCTCTATGTGCGGCTCAACTACGGCTGGTGGAAGCCTATCTAACACTGTTTGTAGTGCCTATAATATCTATGGCCCAATATCTAGTATAGGTAGGGCCGGTGGTGCCTACAGTACTTGTGGGGCTGGTGGTGCCTGTTCCTCAGCTGAAGAATCACTGTGCAGCTCGACGGATGCAGTGTGGTGGTATTGCACTCGCTGAACTCGTTGGGGAGGCATCCTACGAAAAATGAGGTAACCACAAATTAATCAAAGTTGCAGAAATAATAATGTGCCCTAAACAAGCCCAGTGTTTAAACTTGGGCTTTGATACCAAATGTCATGCCCACATTTCCCATGCAGTCATAACACACAACACATGTGTCATGTCCACATTTGCCATGTGGTCATGACACGAAATATGCAAAAAATTTCTACCTATCCCTAGGAACCCCCTCGCACGCATCTACATGCTCGGTGGCAATATGCATAAGGCGTAAACATGTCAACATAATTTGGGGAGGTGCATTGTCCTACGCAGTCCCCTATGTGATGATAGCCGTCTAGGCGGTATGCAACACGAAGTGTGTCACTTTTAGGGTTAGAACAATTTTAATCATAACCCTAAGTTTCCTAGGTGAGAAGGGGGTTTAGTCAGATTCAAAACCTAACCCTAACTTAGATCAAAAATGAAATTGAAATATCATAAAATTAAAACCCTAGAATCTAGGAAAAATTCAACAGCATAACGCATTTTTAATAATCAAATTAAAATTTTTAAAATAGAACTCCAATGAGAAATTAAACAAAAATTTAAGAATAAAGTTTAAACTTAAGAACAAATTAAAATTTAAATACTTCACTAAGTCCAAAATAACTCGACTTGCAATAAAATATTAAAACTCGAATTTAAAATAATAAAATAACTAAGTTACACCAAATTAAATCTTAAAATTGAGTCCGTTAATAAATATAATTTTGGCATTATATTTATTAATTAAATCAAAAATTAATAGAGAAGGGGAAGAGATTAAAATACTCTTTCCCATAAAATAATAACCAAATTGATAAAAGATAAAATAATTATAACACACTAGGGAATAAAATAAATATTTAAAATGAAGTTAAATTCAAGGGAACACACTTCCCATAAAACAAAAATTAATCCTTTCCCTTAAAAAAATACCATTCACAAGACAATAATACAAGAATTCAAACTCCCAATTAAATTTAAACAAAATTAAACGAAGCACAAGATATAAAAAGGCAAAGGCAAAAATAGAGAATTTAAAAATAAGAATAAAACAATTTTCCTCACATTCTCTCACAACCCTAACAATATTCTAATATTTTCTTTTTGAAGCCCTAATGTTATTCTATAGTTTCCTTAAGGAAACCTTAACTCCTTTGTTTGCCTCTCTCACTTTTGCTTTGTTCTCTCAATGCTTGTTCTCTTTTCTCTTCTAGTTTTACTTGCAGGTTGGAAGATTGGCTCTTTCATGGTTGCCATAGAGATGAAACTAGAAGTATGCTTAAGGTAAAAAAATACACAGGGTTACATTTGTTTAAACCCCTTTTTTTTATATTTAATATATATTCATCATGCATATATATGTAATATATATACATAAATGTATATTTTTATTTTGGAACTGTATCAATGAAAGACAAAAATGTATATTGATTGACAGTATGTAGGGTTAGAGGAGGGATTGTCATAGCTACCGCCACCAGAGGTGTTCACTGCCTGCACAAGGGGGAGGAATGGCCGTGGGGTTTTCGGCAGCTGAGGAGTGGAGGGAGCGCGGAGGGGAGATGCTGTGTGGGGTAAACGACTGCAGATGGAGTGTTGGGTGATGGTTGTTTTAAAGATAACGGTGGGGAGGGGGTCGAAACCCCCACCCACACCCTTACTGGTAACACGGCGGCAGTGGGATCTATGGTGGGTGCCAACACCCACCACATCCCCACCTTGCTTCAAATAACTTTTGTTTAAAACCCCTTCCTACGGAAAATACAGTCCGCCATACTTTTCAACCTTTGCAAATTTTATTTATTTATTTATTTTAAATTTAAACTCTATTATGTTATATATAAAATGTGTATTGACTGTATTTGCATATATATATATATATGTATATGTATATGTATATGTTATACATATACATATACATATACATATACATGCTGCCTTTTAAATAAAACATAGTATAAACACAGTATATATATATGTATATATATTTATATATGTGTGTGTGTGTCTACATATTTTATTATATATAGAAAATATATAAGTTTTAGTTTTTCATCTAATTTTTGTGTATACACAGTGATAAAAAAACAACAAACATAGATAAAAAGAAAATGAAGATATATATATATATATATATATATATATATATATATATATATATATATATATATATATATATATATATATATATATATATATATATATATATATATATATATATATATATATATACTCAATAAACTAACTTTCTCATAACAATGGTTTAAATAACAGAAATACTAACTTTCAAATTTGTAACATAAATAAATTAGTAGCATTTCCCTTCCTTTTTTTTGACAAAGCATAAATATACATAGATAACATTTTTTGTTCTTTGGGAAGGAACCTATAAGGTAGAATATGCACTTTCATTTAAATTTCTAACAACCCATTTTTCATAACAGCAACTAATAATATGAACTTTCAATGCAATATAATAGAAGCTAATATTTATAATTTTCTCTCTTTCTTTTGTATGCAATAAAATATATTCAACAACTAATGTGTATTTTCTTTCTTGTAAAGAACATTGACAGCAAAAATATATAAATTCACATGAATTTCTCAAACTCACCAACCCCACAATATAGGGAATAAACAACTTTTAAATAAAACATAAAGAATGATTACATTGCAATACTTATTACAGTCGACACCAAGGGTAGAATAACTTGACAAAAATTACAATAGGGCCACAAAGGCCATGGCTCAAACAACCAACAACATACTACCAAAACAACACAAAAATGGACTTCTCCAAAGCTCCATTCTTTCAATAAGCACCTGTAATAAATACACAACAAGAAGGGAAAACCCATCCACTTCTAAATTCCCTCCTCCCTACCGTAGACCCGCAAGAGGGTCACCTCCGAGCTAGGGAGGTAGGGATTCACATGGTTGCAAACACACCACAACAAGCATCAAAGCAACAACACCACAAAAATTAACCCCATGGATAAACACATAACACAACTCATGAGAATGAGTTTGATGGGGGTAGGGAATGGACCCCTCTACTCAAAGGCCACACCAAAAATACCAAATACCAAGTCTCATGGCCTCAAGCCAAAACCTCCAAAACCACAACTCTTCAAATATCTCAAAAATAAACTTCCATGGCACTCTTGCCATCCAATAATTGCAACACCAAATAAAAAGCCATCAAGGCCATAAATAGCACCAAATATGGGGGTGGCCTCGAGGAGGTTCCTTTCCCCTACCCCAAACAAGCTGAGCCTTACCTCCAAATGGAGGGGCTCTCACCAAACTCCCATCCCACACAAAAATGAAGCAACAAACAACAAATCTATAAACACAACATAATAAAATATGCAAGGGTAAAGAACATAGTCATGAAGCTTACCTTCAAAAGCCCTATAATGGAAGTACGTTTGGTGATGAGCTCCAATCTTCTCCAAACCTTCCAATTTCCAAAATTCTCTCTAACTTCCCCAAAAATTACTTAAAATAGAAAAAAAATCTCTAAAATGCAAGAACCCCACACTCCTCAACAAGAGGAGGTAATATAGGCCTTCTAATTTGGCCTTGAGGAATGAGAAGGTGACACTTGTCACCTTCTCCTTCCTCCTCCTATGCCACTTGCAAGGGAGAGGAAGTGTGAGGGTGACAAGTGTCATCCTCCAATTCCATCTCAATCCTCACCTTATCCACTTGTGCTCTCACACATGTGTGAGAGAACAAGTGGTGAGGTGGTATTCCCTTTCAAACCTTCATGAGGATAAGGGATGCCATATGGCATCCTCTTATTCTCTAAGAGAGCCATCTCCCTCCAAGATGCTCTCACACATGTGTGAGAATCTTGGAGGAAGATCCCACACACTTGGGAGTCTTGGAGACCTCCCAAGTCTTCCTAGAGAAGGGATTCCCAAACTTTGGGAAGGGAGATGAGTCTTTCCCAAAGCATGACTCATCTCCCACCCTTATCTAATTCAAATTTCGTCACTTTAATTAAACCTCAGTTTAGAGTGACCAAAAGTGAGTTATCCCAAGGTTTAGTTAGTCAAAATTGACCCTAGACCCATGGGTAACCACCCAGGGTAAATTTTGGGACACTAAGGTTCACCTAGGGAGTCATAAATCCACTTTAAATGGCCTCAAAAATAAAAACAATACCAAGTGGTATAAGTCAATAAAAATTATACAACACATGATATTAATTAATTAAACAAAGGGGTACTAGGCCAAAATGATAAAAGAATAAACTAGCACTTAATCCACACTCGATTCAAACGTGATCCTCATCCCTCTTGGGAATGGATCAGTTTCACAAGGAATAACATATGTGTGAATACTACCTCTAATTTCCTGTGGCCTGGGAATGTAATCCTACACATCTCGATCAAGTGTCAATCATATCATGAATAATCATAGCCAAAGCAACTGGAATTAAATTCATGCCATTGAATACAATAATAATAATCTATAACATAATTCCAAATTAAGCTGTAATTTCTATCTAATGTCACATAATCATCATCACATAAAGAACTAGAAATCACATCACAAAACATCATCTAATATATCTCGCATGTCTAATCACAAAATAGCATCAAAATATGATCAAATCGAATCACCATATGTCTAATCAATGTCATATCAAAATCAAGAGATATAATCAAGTCTGCATAATAAAACCATAGTCTCTAAAAGTCTGATAATGTCATCAACTGAAATGCAAAACGATCAAAATAAGGAAGGAAAAATAATCGGCCTCACACTTTTGACTGTAAAAAATCCTCTTTGTTACTTTTGTTATTGATATATGACATAGTTTTCACATAATTCACATTTGGATGCAAAAAAACTGTCAATATTCCACTGTCTTTTCTCTGTTGTTGTAGCCCACTTTGGTGACTGTGATTAGGGCATCTCTTTGAATGGATAGTGATCTCCTCTTTTCTTCTATGGTGTTATACATTACTCTTTTTGATGACTAATTTCAATGTTAGTTTGATGACATGACTGTCATCACTTTCAAATGCACTTGTGTCACTGTTTTAGCATCTATGTAATGACTATCTTTGCCTGATAAAATCTTCAAGGATCAGCTAACTAATTAGGTAAGGGTTTGTATTTTGACAAAAGTGTTTGGCTTCATGGATTTTGTATTTTCAACTTTTCAATGCTGCTATAGACTGTAATATATGCCCCCTCCTTTGCAATCAAAGGCATGATTGTATTCTCTATGTTGTTTTTCCTATTGTCATGATTGTCATTTGAAATAGTTGACATCTTGAGTCCTTTATTTGGTGACTTTGCATATGATTTTGGCAAGTGATTTGCTGCTATGAATACTTCATCACAATAGTTATTTAATTGGGGTTTTAAAGTGTAATCTTGATAAATTATTTAGTATTTCTTCTAAATGCTATTTATCTATTGGTTTACATAGCTTATCTATATTGCTAAGTCAGACAACTTGTAAAATGTATATTTGTTAGCATGGGAATGAAATTGAATTATTGTTGATGTTTGTTATTCTCATGGACATGTATTGAAGCACTTACTTTGACTGATGCATGTACCTAAAAAAATGTTTTAGGTACATATAAGTGTAGAAACTACTTGCATGGGTGATAAAGCTTGTTTGGAGAGGACTTGGAGACTTTTGAAAAGGTGGGCAAGGAATTCAGAGTTTGCTATCACGAATTTGAAGTCAGCGAGGCCCTCTGCAGCAAATTCAAAGGTAATTCAAAACCCTCATTGGGAAAAGTGAACTGATATTTTTATGATATTTGGGGAAGCTGGTTGTGGGTGCCCCCTAGGAGATATTTTCATGATTGAAGCTTGAAAACTCAAAAGAAAATGTTATCTTCAGTATTTTTGAAGTTGATCCTTAACTGATCCTTGAACTCAAATAAAACCACACCTCTACTCTGCATGATCTCCATGCATGATGACTAGCCCAAACTAAAGGAAAGGTTATCCTAGCTTGACCATATGCATGATTAAAGTTTACCTTTTAAGATTTTATATTTAAAGTCCTTCTAGGCATAGGATAGCTTATTATACTAAATCAATACTAGAATGCACAATATTACAAATGGATCAGCGTTAAAGGTTGACTACAGATCAATATCATGCATATGATGAGAGACTAACCAAAGAGAGGGAAATGGAAATATATCCATGTCCATGTAATGACTGTCTTGGTGGAAGGGTGAGAAAAAGAAATGTGATTTATCGACATATGATAAGATATGGGCATAGTGGTATAAGCCCTTGGGCTTACAATTATTATGAAGATATGATAGAATTGTAGACTGTGAGAGATGAAGAGGCAACAAACATAAACGAAGTGGCACCAAACATAGATGAAGAGGTAGAATGTTAGATGAAGGGTTTGAAGTTGAAAGAATGTTGAATGAGGGTCTAAACGATGATTGGGCCAAGTCAATGGAGGATCATTTAAAGCCTGTGTATGCTAATTGCAAGTTAAGTCATTTGACAACAATCCTTCAAATTCTTAACTTGCAAGTGGTGCATGGTTGGACAAATGAGAATGTAGATTAGTTATTGGCATTATTAAGTTCATTGTTACCAGCTGACTCCACATTGCCAACAAAATGAAGTCAATGTAAAAAGTAGATTAGTAAGCTCAGCTTGGGTATGAAAACATCCACACATGTGTTAATGGTTGTGTATTATTTCACAAAATCTTGCAAGTGAGAGTGAATGTTTAAAATGTCATGAAGCAAGGTATAGACAAGGGTTGAAATTAGTTGTGGTTCCTGGAAAGGTTCTTTGCCACCTTTTGATAATCCCACGATTACTCTGAATGTATAGGTGTAGAGACATTGCTGAACTTATGCAGTGGCATGTCCAAAATAAGAGCATTGATGGAAAATAACAACATGTGCCTGATTCTAAGATGTGGATCGAATTTGATAATAAATGGCTTGATTTTTCTCAAGATCCTTGTAATATAAGGTTGGGTTTGGCTCTAGATGGGGTGAACCCATTCTTAGATCAAAGTACTAAATGGTCAACTTGGCCAATGTTTTTAATAAATTATAACTTGCCTCCATGGTTAGCAACTAAACCATTTTTCTTAATGCTATCATTGATTATACCAAGAAAGAAAAGTGTGACTTCAGATACAATAGATGCCTATCTAGAGCCATTATATGATGAGCTAATGGAATTGTGGAAAGGAATTGAAGCAATTCAATCTTTAAGTGATGGTCATTCAATCAAATTCACTTTAAGATCTTCCTTATTGGTTATGATTCATGATCTTCATGCATATGGTACATTGTCTAGTCTCACTGTTCATGGATACCATGGCTGTCCTGCTTGCAACTTTAAGGATTTTACGAGGCACTCAAGAAGTTTGCGTAAGTGCACTTATTGTGGACATTGTACTTACCTTAAAGTGGGTCATCCATATCGTCGACAGAAAACACATTTCAATGGTCAAGAAGAGAATCGTTAAGCACCTTTACTAATAATGGGTGATTACATTATTGAGAATGGACAAAAAAGAATGTCATTTATTGAAAATTGTGGGATTGCTGGTAGTAGATATGATCAATGTAATAAAAGTGGTGTAAAATAGTTGTGCATATTCTATAAGTTGCCATACTTTAAGGTTATAGCCATTAGGCATACTGTTGACTTTATGCATATTGAGAAAAATATAGCCTATGCTATTATAGAAAATCTTTTTGGTACTTTTGATACTATTTCATCACGTGAAGACTTTTGAGAACTAAAGATTCGTTGAAATCTTTGGGTTAAAAAATTTGATGATGCAAAATATAGAAAACCCAGTGCTCCTTATGTCTGGATAAAGGAACAATGTGCACAATTCTTACAGTTGATGTCTCAGACTCATTTTCCCACTGGATATGTAAGTAGTACTATCAGAAGACAAACTAACATTAATAGCTTAAGAGGCCTAAAGACCCATGACTATCATGTTATAATTGAAAATATTTTACATATTGTGGTAAATATATCAGGCTTGGCAAAGGGACCAAGATTGGCAATTATAAGGTTGGGCCTAATATTAAAGAGAATGAGTTCACATGTATTAGATCCTTCAAACTTTGATAGTTTGAGGGAGGAGGTTGTTGAAGTCCTTTGTCTATTGGAACGGGAATTTCCAACAACAATCTTTAACATTTCTATACATCTTTTGATACATCTAGAATATGAACTAGAGTATTGTGGTCCAGTAAGAACGAGATGGATGTATCCTATAGAATGATATATGAAGGTTTTGAAAAAAATTGTTCGTACTAGGGAAAAACTAGAAGGCAACATGTCTAAGGGATATTCAATTCAAGAGGCCATTGGATTTTGCACAGAACATATGAAGGATTTTAAAAATGTCAATCGACATGTATGGGATGATGATGAAGATGAGAGAGTTGCAGGTAAAGTATTAGAAGACAATGGATGTTGCTTCAAGCTATCACATCAAGAAAGAAGTGCAATACATGCCTTTATTCTTCAAAACACATCTTCGTTCGATAAGTGGCACAGGTAAAAAAAAATTACACAATTATTTATTTACACATTTATATTATTAATCTTACTCAATTGCATTTACACATTTATATTATTAATCTTACTATTTTCACATTAATATTCTATGTAGAAAATATGAAGAAGAGAATCAAAGTTGCATGCAACATCGACCTCAAAAGTACAGACGTCATGATTTGGTTGGAGGTGATTCTTTTGCAAAATTTGAAGAATAGATTGCTAATGCAGTTAGTGATGCAAAAGAACAAGGTCAAGATATAACAATAGGGGAAAGTGAGCTTTCACAACCTCCACATTTATGGGCTGTGCATTTTAATGGAATGTGGGCCTATGGTAGCCATTTAAGAGTGGAGGAAAAAGACAAAGGAAAGACAAATTGTGATTGTGTTGTAAGTGTTGAATTGCTTCACGAAACTAAGAAGAAATTCTATGCTGGATTCATCCAATAAATTATTCAAGTAGATTTTGGTGAAAATAGTCCTATATTATTAAAATGTAAGTGGATCCGACCATCCGTAGTACATGTTGATGAGTATGGATTTGTACGTGCAAATACATGACACTTTTTATCAAAGAGGGATGAGCCCTATGTTTTCCCTTATCAAATTAACCAATCATTTCTAATTGATGATGTAAGAAGCCCAAGATGGTTGTATTCATTCAAACAAAGTCTCATTTGAAATGAAAATTCATGGAAGCTATTGATATAATGCCTGATGGTCAAGATGTTAATTTACAAGAAACATTCAAAGTAGTGGATGAAGATGATGATGGAGTGTTTGGAGAAGATATTTTGATTACCAATGAAGAGATTGGGAGAGAGAATGTATTGCATGACACATATGAGGATGAGGAAGAAAATCAAGTAGATGCAGACATAAGCGATCAGGATTCTGATCTTGCTGGCAATGTAGATGATTAGTGAAGGCATCAAGAAGATAGTGAGCTTGTAAAATGTAGTAGAGAAGCAGCAAGATAAGAAAGGGCATTAGTATATAGGAATTTCTTCCACTTTGGGTTTTTTAGGGTAATCTCATTTGTTGAGCTCTACTTTTTGTTGTTTTTCTAGTTCTTGTCTTGTTACAGGTCATGCATATAACTAGCTATATTTGTTCCAAAAATAAATTACTCATATTTAAAGCACATATTGATTGTTTTTGTTTACTTACATTTGCGTGTTCAGAATTTCTGCAGAATTATATAAGTAGAAATAATGAGGATTATATAAGTAGAAATAATGATGATTCACACTATCAGAAAGGCAGTTAGTTTCTTCTCAAATGGAAGGATAAACAAATACAGTTTCCTTTGGGTTTCAATCTGTGTGCCACATTTACTTACTAAATTTTTGCTTCTCCATATAATGCATCTTATATGCTATCATCTTATTTCATGTCACTTGTCATAGACTGTCTCTAATTTCCAAGAATGCATCTTATATGATCTATGAATGTATTTCATATGGGGACTATCCTTATATATTGTATCATTCAAATGGAAATGAAATCCTTATATACTATGATTGCATTTGTTTATATGCTCTAGTTGACTGAAAATAATGGCTTTGTTTATATTCCACTCTTGTTCTACTAATTCAAGTTGCTGATTTATATATTATTGTTTATTTGGACTTCAGGAAATGAGGAAAAAGACTATGAGGCACAATTTAGATGATAGTGATCATGTTGTTGAAGTTCCACTAACAGATTATGAGCGCTTTCGTAAAGAATGTGTGGCAAAGAATAGTGAATATTTATCACATCTTGGTTTGACAAATAGGCAAGTTGTAAATCTACGAAGTAGTATATTATTTGTTTAATTGTGTTTATGAAATTTTATAGGCAAGAGGTTTATGTATATAAGAAATAATATGATATTTTTTTGTTTCATACAAAAGAAAAAGAGTGCAAAGAAAATGCAGAGAGAAAACAAAAGGAAAGTAAAGATACAGTGTTGCCAACTTGTAGAAGCCAACACATTTGGGATTCAAGTATGAATGTGGTTGGTGAAAAGAATAGTTGTGATGATGTGCAGCCCAATATAACACGTAGTGATGTGCAACTTGATATAGCACATGGTGTTGTGCAGCTTGATATAGCACATGGTGATGTGTGGCCTGATATAGCACATGGTGATGTGCAACATTGTGATGATCTCTTAGCACAGAGTCTAAGAGATATTATTTGAAACAATGAGAAGAAAGGAACAATAAGTGAGCTGCAGATGATTTACTCAAGATAAAGGATGTGTTTGAAGTGAAATCTACAGAGACCGGTACTGATCTACCTACTCATGACATGCCTGATGTAGCCAAGGACGATGAAGTTTTAGTTAATGAAAGTCATGAATAGAGATCACTCGCATCTGATGTGCCTGCTACAACTTTTGATGGAACTAGTGGATCAGCCAAAAATATTGCTAGTGGTTTAATAGAAGATGTGCCTACTATTTTCAAAAGAAAAAGATTGAGTCAAGATTTATACAGATCTATAGAGAGGAATGCAAAATAAAGAAGATTAGAAGGAAAGAAGTCATTCTTGGTTGAGGTATCAAGAGATGGTGAGCCCATTGGAAAAAATGTTGCAAGGTGGGACTCTGAGCTGGGAGTGAGATGTAAGGCCTATTTGGATATTTGCAAATCAAATTTTGCAGAGCAAGATCCATGAAGTGTGGAAAATGTTATACAAAAAATGGAAAATGCTTTTGAGACTATTGGTGGACAAATCTCTAGAAGATATTACAAGCAAAAGATGAGACTTTTGATGAACAATTATAGATACAATTGTAGAAAAACAATCTTGGAGGGAAAAGAGAGGTTAGAATCCCCTCTATCTCCCAAACAGTGGGAGGCATTGAAAGAAAATATGTGTTCTAAAGAATATTTGACAAAGAATTATAAAGGAAAGAGGGCAAGAGATAATGTGGCAGTTGGATATACATTTGGCTGAGGTGGGTTGTAGGCCAAAATGGACAAACTTGGAGTAAGGGTATGGCTTTTTGGTTCAATTTACATTGGTTATTTATTTTGATTTTTTATTGAACTGGCTATATGTTGATATTGACATTGTATTTTAGGTGCAAAACAGTAATAGAGAAGCAGGTGTGGAAGATATGCTCAATTATATTGCAACACTAGATCCTAGTAAATCTAACGATAGTATGAAGTGGAAATCTAGTTCGTTAATAGAGATTTCAGAGCCATCTGTTAGATGCCCAGTATGAGCCTCTGTAGATCATGTCAACTCAATGAAGGGTACCAACATATAATGAGTGACTTACACAGTCTCATTGAGAAATTGTCGCAGTTGGCTTCCTCTGTCAAGACAATAGTTTCTGCATGGAATGAGCATAATATTATGGATGTAGATGAGGTAAGAGGCTCTATTACACTATGTTTTCATTTCATGTGCTTGTTATTGGGTAAACTTGTACCATGTTTTTATTATACTTCCTTGTGATTGTATTTTTTGGATACTTCAATAGTTATCATAGCTCTTGGATACTATAAACAAAGAATGAACCTACCCTCAACGTGCAATGCTATAATTCTAGCCATTATAACCTTAGCATTGATGTTTTACATAAATGCATTATCACGAATTGTCTCACTGTTCTACTTATAGAACCAAAAGAAACATGCAATACTGTAATTTACCAGGTTCTACTTGAAACCATTTTTCTTGAGTATTCACTTCATTATTGTTGTCCTTGTCATGTTTATGACATGCTCCTATGCTGCATTATGACATTTAACTCTATCATTCTAGATAGTCACTTTGAGTATGTCTTAGTAAAGCTCTTAATCACTGATCCTAAAGTCAAGGCTATCATATCTGCTTTGTTGCTATCATTCCAAGGGTTCTTGGTCACTGTCTAATGGTTTTGATAGTGCCTTTATCTCTTCTCTTTGTTTGGTGAAACCCTACTAGTTGTTGCATCTCTTTATCTTCTCTTATACCTTCCATTCTATGGACTGTCCTAAGACAGAGATATGGACTACCATCTTACAACTTTTATTATCCTCCTTATCATATGAAGTACTAGGACTGTGCCTTCTTGTTAAAAATCTTATGCTCATGACTATAAGAATCCTCCTATAAACTAGAATCTATTGTTTACAATAAAGGAAGAATCTCACAACATACCTTGACTTAGTCATTTAAGAGTGGAAGAAAAATATTATTTTGAACAAAAAATTATAATTTTTGCATTGTTTACTTGACTTATATTAATTTTTGCATGATGATTAAACCACATGCAGAGAAATTATATGAGAACAAAATGAAAAGAAAGAGGCCTTGTCAATAGAGCTCTCTACAAAGCTACACAACTTGAGGACAATGATGATAGTGATTATGTTGAATGTATTGATGAGAATCTACATTATATTCAGAGCAGTAGTAGTGGTACTGGAATTGAGGTGAGTGCTATTTATTATTTTTATGTCTTTCATGGTAGTCATTGTTGTTTTAATACACACATGCAAGTAAGTACTATTCAAGTAAGTTGTTTTAATTCTATTTGAAGGAAAACCCACTAGTATGATTTATTTTAAAGGATTTAACTCTAGAGAGAGACCAATAAATGTAAGTCACTTAAAGGGAATTACATCAACTTCTAATAGAAACCAATTAAAAGCATCCACACAATGACAACAAATGTGCCATGATAAATCTATTGATTTGAATAGCTAGAAATAGCCAATATGGAGACAATCAAACAACTTATGAACTTGAATATTAATAGAAAATCAGAACACCATACATATCCACAAAGTTAACCATCCTTGTCCATTATAATATTAAATTATCATAAAAGTGTAATGTCTTGAATCTGAAATATGATTGGATAGATAATATTGGAATATATAAATTGTCTTGCATAAAGATGATGATTGTCTAGGCCTTGGTTTCCCTTATAAATATGGGAAGCAACAAGCTTCAGGCCTCTTGTAATTAAACATGTTTAATAAAGAGAAATTAATGGCATAAGCAAGTTAACCAAGATCTAAATCTGTTAATCATCATAGAGCACTTGTGACCTTAGGCCTAGCAAGGTACTCATCTCCATGTTGTAGTATGTGTTAACTATGTTGTGCCCCTGTCGATTATCACAAAAAAGTGTCAAAATTTTGTCCTTGTTCTCCATTTTGACACCAATAAAACTACTCGTTGCTCCTTCTACACCTAAAGCTGTAGCTGTACATCAACCTTTCAAGTATGTCTACTACCACGTATCAAATGTAAGGTCACTGGGCCATTTGAATTCCTAAATTCAGAGCAGATTGGTTTTATGGTCCTTCCATCTTTTATCCAACATAGCCTTAACATCAATTACAAAATTTCCATATCATGCATCTAGGGCTATGACCCTATCCAAAATCATGTTAAAGCTCAAAGTATCTATATCCTACTCCTTTTTCAAGAATTCCATAACAATAGACACTATTGTTTTGAATTTTGCCTTCCAAGTATCAAGGCCTTTAACTTGTTTGTTTTCCTCTGTCAGAATAGGGGGGATAAATTGATGCTTGAAAGTAGAAAAAGATTCAGGTCTGGCCTGCATCCTTTTGTCTTCACTGCTGGCATATTGATGCTCTTCAATTATCATAGTCACCATCTACTCTGTGGGCTTCAATTCAGCAGGAGCATCAAGATTTCTTTGAAATATCCTGCAAAGTAAACTTAAATTGTGCAAGGAAGGCTGCCATTTCTTGTACAGTGGCTCCAAAATAGAAAAGTTTGCTTGCGATTGCTTAATGGCCTGAGATAACATGGAGTAGCAATCATGTACATCCCCAAGTTTATCCACAACTAGATTTATCCTGTATTCTATAATTTTCTCAAAGACTTCAAGGACCTTGATCCTTGTCTCATTTTTTGTTTCCTCATTTTGCTTCTTGAAGTCCTCAACTTCTTTTTCAAATTTTGTTCTCAAAGCATTAAACTCTTGCATTGTCACTGTGACATCACCAGTTGTTGGTGGCATAGAAGGTTGATATGGAACTATTGACATACTCTGGGAAGAACCCACATCTTGTAGTTGCTTTTTCAATTGCCTATTTTCAATGAATAACCTATTCACTTCATCATTCATGTCTTGTGTTTTCTCATAATTCTATAATTTTTTTTTCCAACTTTTTTACAACTACATGGGTGAACATGGTAGAATGGATTGTAAGAGTAGAGGCCTCAGTTCCTAAAGTATCTCGTAAGGTTTTCACCACAGCAAATCCCCTCATTTCCTGAACAACATCTAGCAAGCTTGGTTTACTAGTGTTCTTCTGTTTTGTCCATATGGAAAGAGTCTTTGTCTTTGGGTTGAAACCACATCCACTCATTCCCTCCTCATAATCAAATTCAGATGCAAGATTAGGGTCATCTTGACTCCTAACTTGGTCAAGCAAGAATACCTTTTTCAATTCAAGACCTAGATGATCAACATGTTACTTTTCAAGAGCATTTGTCTTGCTTCCTCAGGAGTCACATTGATTTCATCAACTTTTAGTTCTTGGATTGTTCGGGTGGTTATTTGATCATACTGAGACTCATCAGTACCCATCTTACTAATTTCCACCTTTTCATCAAATTCCTTCATCTTCATTTTTAACCAGAAATCTCAAAACTCTAGAGTTTTGATGAAATCATCATCATGAATAAATCTCAGTGATGCCACCACCCTTTCATCTTCCTGTAGCTCCAGATCAATTTGGGCTTTTTCTTCCATCCTAGCCTCAGTCTTGTGTGCATCAGTTTCTTGACCAACCAATGGTTGATCAACTTCCTCTCCATCATGCAAATGTGTCAAAATATTGGCAATTTCATCAGTATCCCCCACACCCTCAGACATCTCATATGGGACCAGAGGAGACATGCCTTTCGTTCTCTACCTTTTATGTGGTGGTGATTTAGGGATCTGTGGATCTTGAATTGATATGACATCAGGGGCAGGCTCATGAATCTCAATTCTTGCAGTCCTCTTCACTGGAAGTTTGGTAGCCTTGGTAGGATGTACTTCAAATTTAGCATAAATACTTTCAAATTTTTCAATCATTGTATTAATCCTCCTTAGAGGATCTTTCTCTTCAACAAAAAATCCTTCAAAAATTGGATTCTTTTCCTTTTTGTCATCTTCAATTTTCTTAAGGATCTCCCATTTCATCTTCCTGTCATACACTTCATTAAAAGTAACCAGGTTCCTTATCACATTCTCATCATAAAGTTTTTTATGGGAGATGTGTTAGACTTAGGGCACACAACTGAGAGGGGGGGTGAATCAGTTGTTCAAAACTTTCTCCAGTTAAACACTTAAATCTTCTTAGTGATTAGCTGTATATTAATCATGAACCATAATGCATTCAAATCAAAAGCAGAAACACATCAACACATAAGACACCAAGATTTTGACGTGGAAAACCCAGTTAAAGGAAAAACCATAGGGTGATTAACCCAAGATTGTATTCTCTGTTAGAAGAATAGAAAGAACAAAATGGCACATGCCAATTAGGGCTCATTGCTTGAGCACACTGCTCACAAAAGGCTCACTGCCTACAAGAGACACACTGTCTACAAAGAAATAAATATCACATACATGAACTAGAGAATAGCATCTTCATCATGCTTGAATCAGTTCCATTTAAGTACAATACTTCTGCTTTGCCTTTCGCTCTCCTCCTCGCTACCACACTCTCATCACCACAAGGACAACTTCAAACTAACTTTGCAATCCCTTATTTATACAAGGCATCAACTTAGGAATGTTCATCTAAGTCGGAAAACATTAATAAGATTATTCGCCAAATGCATAACTCATCCGGTTGGCTTGTCTCAAGAAGAACACCATCATCCAGAAGTTACTCTTCAATTGCAAGCTCAAACTTTAATGTGGACCACCAACATGAATTGGACACAATCCAAAGACCTCCACAAGCTTGCCTTAATCACCAAGAACATCCATACTTCTTCTACTTACTGAAATCCTTCTCTCCTTCATCTGGAACCTCAAGAACATAGTCTGTCATTATTGCCACAAAGGAATAGATGCTTGTAGACCTTTAAACCACAAACCAATAGAGTTTATACACCACAAAGACTTCCTTAGCACTCCCTTAAATCTGTAGAATAGGAAACTTCATTTCTGGATCTCACCGGACCTTTCTTGTTACACTCTGTCACCTCTGAACACCTACCAGAACCAGTTTTACTTGAGTGGTCACAACTTCTTCATATCTTCATGCGAACCTCTAAAATCTCTACTGGATCACCTACAGACACATATCTTCAAACCCTTTAATCTGCATCCTCTGATCCTCATCCTATCTTGGACTTTTGCCTTACATTCATCACTGTTCTTCACTATTCCTGATTGAGACTAATTTTCTCAATATCCTAAGCTCACGGCTCATCCAAACATTATCATTAATGCAATAGGAGTTTGTTGACATCAATGACAATACCAGTTAGGCCCATACTTGCAACAATCTCCCCCTTTGTTATTGATGGCAACATAAGATGTGAAAAACTGTTTTAACTATCAAGTCAAGAACTTCTTCTTACTGTCACAACTCCCCCTATCAGCAACATCCATTCACATGTCTTCTCTCCCTTTACTACTGCCCCTTTGATCAGAAACCACTTGTTTTTCCCATGTCTTCTCTTCCCCTTTGACATCAATGGAAACGGGCACATACTTGTAATTCCAACACTTTAGAATCATACCTGCCGCTCCCCCTGAGTAGCAGCTCCCATCAATCTGGATCACAAGATATGACTGTGATATCCACTAGACTGATGCACCTCAGTGCACCTTAGTTCATCACCGGAGGGGCAATAACCCCTAACTTCTCCCTGAGATACTCAAAAGAGTCCTTAGGTAGAGGTTTAGTAAAGGTGTCTGCAATCTGATCCTTGGAGGGTACAAACTCCAATCTGACTTCATTCTTGTTCACTTGCTCTCTCAAAATTGAAACTTGATGGATATGTGTTTAGTCTTTGAATGCAACACTAGATTTTTAGATATATTTATAGCACTTGAATTATCACAGAAGATTGTGATAGGTTCCTCATACTCCACATTGATATCTCTTAGCATCTGCTTCATCCACAAAACTTGAGTGCAACTACCCACTGCTGTAATATATTTTGCTTCGGTTGTAGACAGAGATATTGCCTCTTGTTTCTTGCTTAGCCAAGAAACCAATCTCTTCCCCAAAAAGAATGCTTTACCACTAGTACTCTTATGGTCATCCACATCTCCTGCCCAATCAGTATCTGTATATGCATGAAGGGAGAAATCATGATCTCTAGGATACCACAGACCATACTCAACCATCCCTTTTAGATATCTAAAATCCTCTTGATTGCCATGACATGGGGTTCTCTAGGATCAGCTTGGAATCTAGCAACAAGACCAACAACTTGCATAATATTTGGTCTAGTTTGAGTGAGATACAACAATCCTCCAATCATTGATCTGTACTTTATCTGGTCTACCTTAGGAGAGTCATCATCTTTGCTCAACTTACATCTGGTCGCCATGGGAGTATTCATTGGCTTTGAATCTTCCATCCCAAATTTCTTCAACAATTCTTTCACATATTTGGTCTGAGAAATGAAGATTCCTTTCTTTGTTTGAGTAATTTGCAGACCCAAGAAGAAATTCATTTCACCAAGCATAGACATCTCAAACTCACTTTTCATTTGATTTGCAAAAATTTTATACATACTATCTCTTCCTCCAAAGATGATATCATCAACAAATACTTCAACAATCAAGATGTTTTCATGATCAATTTTGAAATATAAGTTACTGTCAGCAGTACCTTTGTTGAAACCAATCTTCAAAAGATGCTTATCCAATCTTTCATACCAGGCTCTTGGGGCTTGCTTTAAACCATACAGTGCCTTCTTCAACTTGCAGACCATATCACCATGATCAGATAATTGAAATCCATCCGGTTGCTCTATATACACTTCTTCTTCCAAGTCACCATTTAGAAAGGTAGACTTGACATCCATCTGATATACCTTGAAATCCTTGAAGGCAACAAAGGCAAGAAATAATTTGACTGCTTCAATTCTTGCCACCAGAGCAAAAGTTTCTTCAAAATCAATTCCTTCTATTTGAGAGTAGCCCTTGCAGACCAATCTAGCTTTATTTCTGATTATTTCACTAACTTCATTTAGTTTGTTCCAGAAGACCCATTTGGTTCCAATCACATTCTTGTTTCTAGGTCTGGGAACAAGATCCCAAGTGTGAATTTTCTCTATTTGCACTAGCTCTTCCTCCATTGTTTTAGTCCAGTTTTCATCATTGCAAGCTTCATTCACTATCTTAGGTTCAATCTTTGAAATCAAACAATACTCTTCTAAATCTTGAGCAATTCTCCTTGTTAGTACTCCTTTGCTTTTATCACCTATGATCTGATTTTCAGAGTGGTTTAGTCTTACATGCCTGGGAACTTTAGATTTTTCTTGCACTTCTGATTCTTGATCAAGCTCATTGAGACTCATTTCTTCTTCCTAGTTTACCAGATTAGCTTGAATCTAACTAACAGATGAGGCTTGAGCTCCTTGAATCAGAACACCATTCTGATCATCTTCATCATATTCATAAAACCTTGAGGGTTTCTCAATTTGCTCATCAACCTTTACATTTGTACTTTCTATCATCTTTCTTAGTCTTTTGTTATAACACCGGTATGCTTTGCTTTGAGTAGAGTAACCCAAGAATATTCCTTCATCACTTCTAGCATCAAACTTTCCTAGTTCTTCATCTCTTTTAATGTAACATTTGCTACCAAAAACTCTGAAATACCTTACAGTAGGAGTGATGCCAAACCAAAGTTCATAAGGAGTCTTACCAGTATTGCTTCTGATTGGAACTCGAGTGAGAGTATAGACTACAGTGCTGACAACTTCTCTCCAATAGATATGAGGAACATTTGCTTCCATCATCATGGTCCTAGAAGCTTCCTATATGGTCCAGTTCTTTCTTTCTACTACTCCATTCTGCTGTGGAGTCCTAGGAGCAGACAACTATCTCTTTATTCCATGTTTCTCACAGAACTCTATGAACTCACCAAATGTGAATTCTCCACCTCTATTAGACCTCAGACATTTCAATTTCAATCTGGTTTCATTCTCTACCATAGCCTTGAATATTTTGAATTTCTCAAAAGCTTCTAATTTCTCTTTCAAAAAAGTTACCCAAATCATCCGGGAATAGTCATAAATTAGTAACATGAAGTATCTATCACCTTGCATACTCTTGATTCTTGGCGGGCCACAAAGGTCAGTATGAACTAAGTCCAATAATCCAATAGAAGATAGTTCCTTACTCTTGAATTTGATTCTGCTCAGCTTACCCAACTGACATTCTTTGCACAAGCTATTAGTAGGTTTCACCAATTTTGGAAGATCTCTTATAGCTTGAGTATTGCTTATCTTGATGATATTATCAAAATTCATGACACATTCTCCTATGCCATAACCAACTTTGATCAATTTGAACAAATAAGCAACTTTTACTAGTGCCAACCAAGTGGAAGATATTACCTTTAGTTTGGGTACTGGATGTAATCTCTATTCTGAAGCTTTCAAAGATCTTGCATTTTCCATTCTTGAACCGGAGATCATAGCCTTTGTCCACCAACTGTCCAACATTGAGAAGATTGTGCTTCAAGCCTTCAACATATAGAACATTATCGGTTTTGTTCCTTTCATCAAAAGAAATAGTTCCTCTTCCTCTGATTCTACTAGCAGAATTATCACCAAACTTCACCACTCCTCCTTCATACCTTTCCAAATCTATGAATTTATTTTTGTCACCTGTCATATGGTGAGAGCAACCATTGTCAATGACCCAATCATCCTTTTCTTCAACTTGGGCAGCCAGGGCTCTTTCTACAACTTTATGATTGACATATATAGAGGATATTGGTTCTTCTTCCTTGATGGCAATAAACACCCATTCACTTCTGGATTTGTTTCCAGTCTCTGATTCATCATCTGTTACTCCTTCATTATCATCTTCTTCATGAACATAGTAACAATTCTTTTGGAACCTTGATCTATTAGGATTTGGCCTTGAAAATCTTTCCAGACATTTTGAGGCAAAATAACCAATGTTATTGCAGTTAAAACACTTAAAAGGCAATTTTTCTTCATACTTACCAGATCCTCTTGGCAGTCTCTTTGCAATAAGGGCTTCAAGTTGAGCAGTTTCTACTTCTTCTTCTAGGTATTTTCTTGCTTTTTCATACCATGACAGTTTCCCTGATGAGTTCTCTCCTGGATCAAACCTTTGTTTACCTTTTACAGAGGCACTGGCTTTAAATGCAAATTTAGTCTTGGGGGGATCATCTCCAAACTTGGTCATTTCAAATGCAGCCAATTTGCTAACCAATTGATCTCTTGTGATAGTTGTATGAGCTCTGAATTCATCAATGGCAGCAACCTTGATTTTGTAAGAAGTAGGAAGGGATCTGAGAATTTTGCCAACAATCTCATTTTCATCCAAGATTCCACCAGCATTTCTAATTCCACAAACAAGCTCATTTACTCTTGGCATAAAAGTAGTAATATTTTCATCATCTCTTAGCTTCAGGTTTTCAAATTTCCCTTTCAGACTCTGTAACCTTGCACATTTAACATACTGGTCTCCTTCATGCAAAAGTTTCAATTTTTTCCAAATACCAAAAGTAGTTGGAAGGTCAATAACATTTGAGAGCTCTGAATTAGATAATGCGCTTAGAAGAGTGTCTATAGTTCACAGATTGTGTTCAGCATCTGTGATTTCATTTGGAGCTTTTGGACCACCCTGTGGACATACATATTGTGTTGTAACCATGGTCCGGTATGTCATTCCCATGCATTGCAAGTGACACTTCATACGACCTTTCCATAGATTAAATTTTTTTCCATCAAACCTCAGACTATCCTTCTTGTAGGATGACAACCTGGATCTCCTCAAGCGGTTAAGCTCTTTTAGAGGAACTTATCTCTAATACCAATTGTTAGACTTAGGGCACACAACTGAGAGGGGGGTGAATCAGTTGTTCAAAACTTTCTCCAATTAAACACTTAAATCTTCTTAGTGATTAGCTGTATATTAATCATGAACCATAATGCATTCAAATCAAAAGCAGAAACACATCAACACATAAGACACCAAGATTTTGATGTGGAAAATCTGGTTAAGGGAAAAACCACAGGGTGATTAACCCAAGATTGTATTCTTTGTTAGAAGAATAGAAAGAACAAAATGGCACGTGCCAATTAGGGCTCACCGCCTGAGCACACTACTCACAAAAGGCTCACTGCCTACAAGAGACACAATGTCTACAAAGAAATAAATGTCACATACATGAACTAGAGAATAGCATCTTCATCATGCTTGAATTAGTTCCATTTAAGTCCAATACTTCTGCTCTGCCTTCTGCTCTCCTCCTCGCTACCACACTCTCATCACCACAAGGACAACTTCAAACTAACTTTGCAATCCCTTATTTATACAAGGCATCAACTTAGGAATGTTCATCTAAGTCACAAACATTAATAAGATTATTCACAGGATGCATAACTCATCCGGTCGGCCTATCTCAAGAAGAACACCATCATCCAGAAGTTACTCTTCAATTGCGAGCTCCAACTTTAATGCTGACCACCAACATGAACTAGACATGATCCAAAGACCTCCACAAGCTTGCCTTAATCACCAAGAACATCCATACTTCTTTTGCTTACTGAAATCCTTCTCTCCTTCATCTGAAACCTCAAGAACACAATCTGTCATTACTGTCACAAAGGAATAGATGCTTGTGGACCTTCAAACCACGAACCAATAGAGTTGATACACCACAAAGACTTCCTCAGCACTCCCTTAAATCCGTAGAATAGGAAACTTTATTTCTGGATCTCACCAAACCTTTCTTTTTACACTCTATCAGCTTTGAACACCTACCAAAACAGGTTTTACTTGAGTGGTCACAACTTCTTCGTATCTTCATACAAACCTCTGAAATCTCTACTGGATCACCTACAGACACATATCTTCAAACCCTTTAATTTGTATTCTCTGATCCTCATCCTATCTTGGACTTTTGCCTTACAGTCATCATTGTTCTTCACTGTTCCTGATTGAGACTAATTTTCTCAATATCCTCAGCTCACAGCTCATCCAAACCTTATAATTAATGCAACAAGAGTATGTTGACATCAATGACAATACCAATTAGGCCCATACTTGCAACAAGATGCCCATCTTAGTTAAGATCACTTGTCTCACCAAGTTCATATGACCTTCAGGGTCACAAACTCTTTCAACACCATATTCCAAAGAGTACTTGGCCTTCAAATAGGCCTGCAGCTCCTCAAGATTGTCTGAACCAATTGACCAATCTCCAAAGATAGTGATATTAGGCAAAAATGTGCCTTTCTTTTCCTTTTTCATCACTTCCTTTTCCCTCCACATCATTTTCCACATGAATTCCAAGAATGCAATTCTGTTAGAAACAAACTTTGGCAATTTGTGAGGTGGTTGGCGGCAATCATATACCCTGATTATTGTGTGCTCTACTAGGAAGAACCAACCAACATAATCGAAAGTATGAACTTGATCTAGTTTATGTGCAAAAGGTCTCAGAATTACCCCCATTTCTCATGACAATCTAGGGATCCCAATACCAAAAGAATTCATTATTCTCACAGAAAATTCATTATGAAATACATTATAGTTACCAGTCTGGCAATGAGAATCCCACGTGTAACACCAACATCGAGTAGGCATTCTTTGCCTTGTCTTGTCAATCATGTTGATGTGCATTTTACTTGACCATTTACTCCTATTTTGATATAGGATTAGATGGCAAACCAAAGAATAAAACTTGAAGTTCATGGGTTTCTTATCTTCCTTCACATTGATGAATCCATCATGTATTTTCACTCAATGTTCACCTCTAAATTTTGTATCTTCATAGCCATCATCATCAAATGAACTAGCATCCTATGATCAACATCAATTCGCAGTACTTGTCACAATGCATAATAGGTCGATTTGAAATAGACTGCAAAATCTTCCACAGGGAATGGTTCAACTACATTGGAAGGAAAATCAACCATCTTGTTGTTTGCACATCTTTTCATAAATATTGGCATCTTATCACTTATGAGTGTTTTTCTAAAACTTTTGTATTCTTGTTCAATCTTTTGTAAGTCAATTTCGGTGAGAGCTTGTTTGTTCAACATAAAACACTCAATTATAGCATTTCTGTCAATTCTCAATAGACAAGATCCATTTGGCAACCTTACTATTTTAGTAGCTAGGTGGTAGTGCAGTGCCAGAGTATGAATCAGTTCCACATCCATGAATACATTTGAAACAATTAGCTTGGCCAAATCCAACTTCCATGGATTGCCCACTGGTCCCTGATCATCCTTCTTCTGATAGAAGTACCAAAATAGTTTCCAGCCAGAAATGGGAATTATGGCATCCCTACAACCCTCAACAACATCCCTAAATACTTTCTTTCAACCTTTGTCAATTGAATTGGGTAAAACAACTAGCAAAGATTACTGTAGTGATCTTTTCTTAGGGGCAAGATCAGGGTTACTAGTCTTACTTATGGATTCAGACTTCTTGGGTGCCATTATACAAACTAGGGTTTCACAACTCAAGCAAATCTATGGAGAATTGAAAAAGAGCAAAGATTCTTCAAACTTTCTTGCAGAGAATGTAGAGATGGACTTACTTGAACAATTCAAAGCTTACTAAGAACAGACCGAATTGGGCACCTTCTCTGAGCTAATCTGTAATCTCTGAACTGAGCAAATGCTAAGAGATTTCTAGATTTTATTGAGCCACAATGTTCAGCATTCAACCATTATTTTTGGTTTGTGCCACGAAAATATAAAATCTCCACATTCAATTCATTTCAAATATAAGCCCTTGATCAAATTTGATCCAACAATTAGATGCAATGACAAGATCTTTCAAATTTCTCGGTAATCGCACACCCGCACTGAGTATTTTTACTCATTTATTATCATTACCGCACTACCGCGGAGCTTGTTTAAAGTGGTCATGGGATGGGGATAGCTTTAATGCCTTCATTTATTATGATTACCGCACTATCGTGGAGCTTGTTTAAACCAGTCACGAGATGGCGATAAGCTTCAATGCCTTCATTTATTATCATTACCGCACTACCATGGAGCTTGTTTAAACCGGTCACAGGATGGTGATAAGCTTTAATGCCTTCATTTATTATCATTACCACACTACCACGGAGCTTGTTTAGACCGGTCATGGGATGGCGATAAGCTTCAATGCCTTCATTTATTATCATTACCGCACTACCGCAGAGCTTGTTTAAACTAGTCATGAGATCACGGGGCTTATAGCCCCCTTTATTCCATTTTCTTCCGTTACCGTCAACCCGCAAGTGCCTGTTCTCATTACCGCGGTGAGATTATGTTGCAAACTTTTATTGCTTACCGCCTTACCGCAAACTTTCTTTCAAAGCCACCGTGGGAGCCTGATAACTTGGACACTTACTACCGCCAAGCTGCAACCAAGTGGTGAGACCTCCAAGGGACCACAATATACATGGTTGACCAAGCCCTTCCTACTGCCATTCTGCGAACAACTTGTATGTTTCCAGAAAGAGTGCGGTATACACGATTCTTGTTGCTTTAGTTCTCGCACTACTGCCAAGACAATGAGGATGACCTGCGAGATTGTGGTAACATGGTTGACCAAGCCCTTCCTACCGCCATGCTGTGAACAACTTGTATGTTTCCAGCGGGAGTGTGGTATACATGATTCTTATTGCTCTAGTTCTCGTACTACCACCAAGATAATGAGGATGACCTGCGAGATTGCAGTAAACTGCAAAAACATAGAAATGATTAAGAATAACTACATAGTCCTCAAAATGACCATGTTATGTGACCCTAGGAAATCAATGGCATAAAATTTTGGCATGAATGTCTATTAAGAAATGGTCATATACAAGTGAAAAGATCAAGTAGGATCGAAATGTGCAAAATTTTTGAGAGGTCCTAATAGGTGAGACATTAGAATAGTTTATTTGGAATAATGGTAGGAATTAACAAAATTTTAGGGTTTTAAAATTTTGTTCCAACATAAGTAATGGTTGTTTTATTATGTAAATAAGGGTAATCCTTACCTATATAATAATTTCAGTATAATGTGTATTTTTTTTTGTTTTTGTAGATATGTATTGATAAACTCCAAGACAGGGATAAAGTTAGGGTGTTGGATCCGTGTGATGGTGTTGCTGTGGGTATTGGGCGGATTCACTCACTATCTATTGTACATGGAGTGAACTTGAAAGGAATAGGAGATGCAAATGTAAATATTTTAAAGGTCACAAGTAACATATAGCTTGCTTATGAAGACAAAATAGATGGAGCTGTCCGTCTGAAAGAGAAAGAAGGAACCTGTACACGGTGGCCACTAAAATATTTACAAAAAATGGCATAGTTGATGTTTATCATGTTCTAGTTGTTAGACATCTTGGCCCACTAATTTATGCAGTATTTTGAATGTGTTGTTTAGGGATCTTAATTTTCATGGTGTATTTGAAAGAGTTGGAAACTCTTAGACAACTATGACATTTTTTATTATATTTATATGTATACTCTTAGACAGTTTTCATATCTTATAACTTGATATATATATATATATATATATATATATATATATATATATATATATTTGTAATATATTTTTTTATTGCAGATTACCTTTCTTTATCATGATGTTGAATCAATCTTTTAATTCTAGCATGTTGTAGCTTGTTCATATATGTAATTTTTTTTAAAAAGTGCATTGAAAACATTACTTGCCTCTAGAATCGTCATAGAAACTTCTTCAAAATGCCACATCTATCTTGGAGTCACCAGGGTTCCTACCCCAATGATTCAACACCATTTCAGGCCCAAAAAATCTCAACCGTGTCCAATTCCATAGGCTATTCGATTCCAAATCTGATTCTGGGACGAATAGTACCTGGAAATGCCCTATTTTTCTACCAATTAGGTAACTTAACAAATAATAAATGTTATATCCCAAAACTTACAGTGGAACTCTAGTAAAAGCTTACCATACTATAGAATCATCAAGTTAACCTTGGATATGGAAATTGTTCAAAATAGAAAATAGTTTGTGAATGTTGAATGGTTAGATAGTATGAGAAATTACAGGCACCAGGAGTTACCTTTTGAAACATCAGGACAGATGATGGATAAAATTGATATATATGGTGTAAAACCCAAGGGATTGGCTTTTGGTTTCAAGATCCAGGTGACTTTGATCCTAATTTAAAATGTTCCTTACGAGTGGTCCATTGTGGTAACCTACATAATGGAATGTATTCTTGGAAGCCTTATGGTGCCATATTATTTAATGGAGTATATGTGGCATTAGAAAAATTGAAATGCTCTTTTTTAGTAAAGGAGAATGGGTGGTATTTGTGATCTACTATGCTAGAATACAATAATCTACACCTCAAATTTAGATTACTTAAACCATGTCACATTGATCATATTGTTAAAATAATATAATATATTCCATAGCTTAAGATATTTTTTTGGTTTCAGGGATCTTATCGACATCATAAGGAGTTGAAGGCTACACAGGGAATCAAGATAACCACTCAAGTATCAAATTTCAGGCTAATAATTTTATGTATATGAGCATAAATTTATCAAATATATGTGGACAATGAAATTTAGCTGCAATTTCTTGATTTCAGGGTCTTGAGCATGCCATAACAAGAACTCAATTATATGTTGTTGGACCTGATGATGATTTAGAGGATATAAAGGAAGAAGTAATGCAATATATTAATAATGTAATGTCTCAGATTGACAAGAGTGGGGAAGGAGTTTATGTTCAAGCTTCAACTCTTGGATCTTCGGAGGCTTTAGTTGAGTTCTTGAAGACCCCTGTTGTAAGCATCCTAGTTAGTGCAATTGGTATTAGGCCTGTGCATAAAAAAGATGTCATGCGTGCGAGTGTAATGCTTGAGAAAAAGAAGAAAGAGTATGCTACAATTTTGGCATTTGATGTCAAATTTACTCTTGAAGCTCGGGAGCTTGCAGATGAAGTTGGTGTCAAGATATTTGCAGCGGACATTATTTATCATCTATTTGACCAATTTAAAGCATATATGGAAAATCTTAAGGAAGAAAGGAAAAAAGAGGCTGCAGAAGATGTTGTTTTCCCCTGTGTACTGAGCATTTTGCCAAATTGTATTTTTAACAAGAAGGATCCTATAATTGTTGGTGTTGATATTCTTGAAGGCATTGCAAGGGTCAGTATCTAAACCCAGTCTTTTCAGTGTTATGACTTATGCATGTAAAAGATTGTTGTATCGTTTTTGGTTTGTATAAAGCCATATGTGGTGATTGTATCTACAGATTGGCATGCCATTATGTATTCCCACAAAAGATTTCATAGATATTGGCAAAATAGCCTCAATTGAGATCAATCATAAATATGTTGAAATGGCTAAGAAGGGTGAAAAAGTGGCCATGAAGGTATTTTGAGAAGCTGTCTTTGTTGTTAATAGTTTTATATGATTTTGGATGCTATTTTTTGAAATGTTTTTGTTAATGAATTATCATACGAACTTTACAAATTGTTGGAAGCAACCCTAATAAAGCACAAAAAATGTTTGGTAGGCATTTTGAAATGGAGGATGAATTTGTGAGTCATCTCACCAGAAGATCCATAGAGATATTGAAAGAAAACTATAGGGTAAGGCTATTTGATATCCACATTACGTAATTTTATAGTATATTTACTATTATGCATTTTATACTAATTGAACATTGTGCTTTTCATTTTTGGCTAATAAAACAACTTTTTCATGTCTAAAATGGAATATTCTTCTTATTTTTTCAGGATGATTTGTCCAATGATGATTGGAAATTTGTGGTAAAATTGAAAAAGTTGTTAAAAATTCCTTGAGCTACTACTAATGATGCATTGTACATTAGAACTTTGGATTGGAGCAAAACCTTCTAATGAAAATGGGAAAATGCACCCTACAGCATTACAAACAACACAATTAGGATAACAAATGGTGAACTTTGTTGATACCAGAATAGTAGCTTCTGCATCATAAGCTTCTTCTATATGTTTTTCTATGTGGTGTACGTGTTGCACCTCTGGTTACAATAAGACAGTAGTGAACTTCAGATCTTATCTATGCAGGAGGTCATTTGAATGTTTGTTGTTTAGCTTATTTTCTGAAATTTAATAGTCTGAACGGGCAAGTGCAGTATTGCCATGTGATAAAGGGAAGAGATTGATTCCAAGAGTAGAGATTTTGTGTAATGATCTATTTTATGATTTCTTGAGGTAATGAAGAAAATATCATGAAAACATTTTTTAAATAAATTCATATTTTACTGCAATTGTACAAAACCAAAAACATTTCCATGTTGTCATCTTCAGCATGTTGTTGACTGGCTGGATTTCACTATTTCAAGTGCCACTTTTGCTTCAGCTATCTGGGACCATGTTATGGAAGATTATAGGGAATGGTGTGTTTTCTTGTTGCTGCAGGGTCACTACTACAGAGGCCTCTAAGTAGCATTCTCAGGTTGTTATTTAGATATTGTTCACAGTGGTTTAGGGTTGTTTGAATACACAGGTAACAACTCAATGGCTTGTGTGAAGGAGAATATGGAATGCACCAAGGCTGCAGTCAAAGCACCTGAACTGGTTAACAGAATGCCAAAAGAAATGATGTCTCATGGAATGCTCAGTGGCAACATCTCTTTTCTAAGTGTCAAAAGATGTGAAGGGCTTCATTGGTCTGACCTACCTTTCCATTGTTTTGCTATTGTATCTAATGTGGCTATTGAACTGGTATTTTCTTTAGCCAGTCCTTGTAGTTTGTTGTACATGACAGAGTTGAACTGGTTTTTTCTAGTTATGGCAGCCTTGTGCTACTTTTTTATAATTTGTAATTCTTTTCTTGCATTGTTCCAATAAAAAAAATATTTATTGCCACTTTGCTTTGTCTTGTTTCATTTTCTTATTGGCCGATTCTCAAATAGAAAGTGTTGGCTCAAATTTATCAATCTTTACTTGGCAGCATCATAAAATGTATAGTTTTCCAAATTTATTTCCTTAATGTTTTAAATTTAAATTTAATAATATGTTTTTTCTGCATTATAAAATTTATGGTATTTAATAAATTATTTGTATCATGACTAAATTTACTACCAATTAATGGAAACTAGTAAATAAAAATGACTACCATGACCAAATAAATGACCAGTTAACAACAATCAATGACTAAATGATTACAATGACTAAATAGACATACTACCAAATTAATGACTAAATATACTACCAAATTACCAAATATACTACCGAATTGTTGACTAAATATACTACCAAATTAATGACTAAAATCTGTTTAGTCATAAATTTGGTCATGAGATAAATGACCGGCAATAAACTACCAATGGTCACGTGACTAAATATACTACCAAATTGATGACTAAATATACTACCTAAATATACTACCAAATTGATGACTAAATATACCACCAAATTAATGACTAAATATACTACCAAATTTATGACTAAATATACTACCAAATTAATGACTAAAACTTTTTTGGTCATAAATTTGGTCATGAGATAAATGACCAACAATAAACTACCAATGATCATGTGACCAAACTACTGATCACATGACCAATTTTTGGTAGTTTTTTTAGTCATTTTTTCCTATTTTTTTACTAGTCCAATGAATGCATCATTAGAGATAAATTGATTACATTCCACTTCCCTCACATCTTCGGTGTCCACCTCATTGTTGACTGTGGACCTTATCAACCTATTCTTTGGGGAGGCATATGGTGATATCCTTGGGGGAGAATGCAATTGATGTGGGGGTTGTGGATCTTGTTCCTCTGCCACCTCTTCCTCCAAATTCATAACTTCCATTTTTTCTTATATCTCAAGATCAATTATCTTTGCTCTTTTTGGGGCAGGGGCATCAAGGGAGTCAGGGGAACTTTTCCTAATATATTTGCCCTTTGAACTACTCAGTTGATAAGTGGACCTTTCCTCTCCAGTAGGTGCCTCAGCAATTAATTCATCTCCCTTTTCAAAGAACATTTTGATTCTTTCAATGGGGTCTTGAATTTCAATGAATGCCCCTTGATATGTAGAGTTGGCATTTTTCTTTTTTTTCTCTACATCCATTATCAATTTCCATTTATTTCTCAAGAAAAACACTTGCTTCATTGATTCACAATTTCTGACAGTATCGTCATCAAGCAGGACATGTTGTGGATATTCAAGCCTACCGATTTTACGCCTTGTGTCATGAATAAATCCTTCAGGAACAAAGAGCCTTATTGCCTCCATA
Organism: Cunninghamia lanceolata; assembly: GCA_027924645.1. NCBI lineage: Eukaryota > Viridiplantae > Streptophyta > Pinopsida > Cupressales > Cupressaceae > Cunninghamia > Cunninghamia lanceolata. The sequence continues at coordinate 25,723,834 of BSBN01000261.1, read as the reverse complement.
TTCATCCTATAACATTGCAGCATGAAACTGATCTGGTCTAAACCATTCTTGTCAATTGTAATAAAATCATGAAGCTTCAGAGATGTTGGGATAAGAGATCCCTTCTTATGCTTTCTAAAATGTTCCTTATTTGTTACATTCAACTATCTGATGATCTCCATAAATCCTATTCTTCTAGTCACAAATTTTGGTAAGGAATAGGGTGGAGCCTCACACCCATAGATTCTGATATAGGTTGTATTTTCATGTAAAAACCAATCTCCCCAATTGTGATTGATATTTAGATGGGGGGTTCTCTCCATTGGTCTTAGAAAGTCCTTAATTTCCTTTGCTATCCTTTCTACAGCAGGCTCCAAGAATCCCAATACTTTCCTCAAAAAATGCTCCTCAAAGGTGACATAACTAGCATATTTGAAGTGCATGTCTAGCATGCAGGTCCACATCTGAACTGGCATGGCATTGCCTTCCGCATTTGTCATTCTCAAATGCAATTCCTTGCCCCAATGGCTAGACAGAGAAAATAGAATCATGTGGCACATTAATAAATACCAAGTGAACCTTACATGGGGGCCTGGAGTATACATATTGTTTTTAATGGCTATCATCTGTTCATGCATCTTCTTTGACAAGTACCCTACATAATCATATGGCTTGTCAGATTCATAATCTTGGATATATACTTCCATCATCATTAGAGGCACCAACATTCTATTTGATGCATCTCTCCTGAGCACGACACAAGATATGATAAGTTTTAACAAAATATTCCATGAACAGGCTACATCGGAGAGGTTCCTCTTCTGTGATAGGGATTTTGATCAGAGCTCCATCAACCCCCTTCAATCTATGCTTGGCCAAGTTGTAAGATCTATATGCATACCTAAGACCTCTATATTTTTCTCTAAAAGAATTCAAGTCTATAGGTATACCAACAGTAGAATTAAGATTGAAGACAGTAGCAATGTAGGCCTTTGTGAATCTAATGATAACACTACCATTTCCAAACAAAATAGACATGGTCTTAGGGTCATACCTAGTTGCTACAGCTCTCACTAAGTTTGTGTTTATGAAGACATTAGGGCATATTAATTTGGTCAAGTCTAATGTCCAAGCATGGCAGACTGGGGCTCTGTAGTCACTTTGTTTGTGCCAATGCTTAAACAGACTCCAAGCATACACAGGGAGCCTAGCATCTCTACAATCTACACAAAGGTCGTATATTTTATCATTTCTACCAACCTCCTAAATTTGTCAAAGGTCTTTTAGACAATCCAGGACACTAAATCATGATGTCTTCATCAAGGCTACATTTGGAGGTCGAAGCTTCACCAGACTGACTCATTTTGTATTTTATGCAGGCAACCTAGGGTTTATGCAATTAATGGCTGCCCTAAATGTTTCAAAGATTTCTTACAGATAGAAAACTAAGTGCAGGGGAGAGACAATGAATTACTAGTTTTGGACGTCATAGAGGCTTTGAATTACTTCTCTTTGCTTGTTCTAATGATTCTCTGAGTCTGAATACGATTGCTTCTTGAAGAATGATAGGAAATAACTTGAATTATGCTGTTATAACATTGAATTCGTGTAACACTCTGTATATTAATAGAGGTCATGGCAACCATAACTCTACTCATGCCAAAGTCATTCAAAAATATTCATTGCTTACATTTTTGAATTTGGATCGTTGATCTTTCGTTACCTTTCCTAAAATCTACGGCTTTGATTCACTGACTAGATTTGACAATCTTATTCATATTGGTTGACAAGTCATCATTTAATGGGAATGAGCCAAGCCTTTAGCATAGACTAGACGTGTGTCACCTCTTCATGGCATTGTAGTTGAGGAGGGCCCACCATATACCTACTATGCGATGGTGCGACATAGCACCCATGCACCTTTATGACACTTACTTTTTAATCAGTGGATGCCACGTGTCACTATCTCGCTATCTCGTGGTGAATATACCTTCTGAAAAGATTCCCCTACGCTAGTGCGCAACCATTGGATCTAAACACTCAACACTGACATGTGGCGGTGGACAATTGGCTGAGGCAGACACTTTGCAGGCAAAGGTTACACAAACAGGTGACAGCCTATCGTGGCGTCGTGACCAGGTATGATGTCATCCTGACATGCTCCACGATGGTGTGATTTTCATTTAATAAGACTTTAGGAATTACCGGTAGGAATAGGTAACAACTAGGCTAAGGGGTCAGTCAACCCTCAAGACTTAAGGTTGTGACTTAAAGGATTGACAACCAACAACAAATGGTCAACACAAGAACATAACAATGGATTAATGTTTTCTATAAATCTTTAAACCCTACTCCTAAAATAGAAAAATAAAATTGGATTTTGGAAATATATACAAGAACAAGGATCCTAGATGTTCCTTAGGAATGTAAAATTAAAGGCATTGGGTTGTTTCCAACAAATGCAAACCACAAAATCTCAAAATAAAAAATCAATCTTTTTTATCCTAAACATAGGCATGGAAATTGCAAGTTAAAAAAAATGTAGGGAAATAAATCATACCCTATAATAGAAGATTTAAGTCCAATCCTAGATTTAATTAAACTTTAAAGTACAAGGAATTGAGAGTAGAATAAAATATTGAGATATTAAGTAATTAAGATAGAGAAATGGAATAGTTGAGAAGAAATACAAAACTTATTTGATCTTTTTAGCATGATGTCAAATGTGAAGTGTGTGATTAACTAATGCATTATGAAAAAAAGAACTCTCTCTCTCTCTCTCTCTGACCTATCTACCTCCTAGTTAAATCCCTTTCCTAGCTTTCCTAGCTACTTTTCCTTTTCCTTTCCAATTTCCCTTTAGATCCCACCAATTTTTCCTTATTTTACTATTTTCCACCTCTCCTCTCATCATTCTTCCCATCCAATGAACTTTAGTTTTATCTTGTTTCCATTTCATCCTACCAATTTATATCCTCATCCCTCTTTTCATGTCCTAGTTTTCTTGTTTCCATTTGCTTTGTTGATAAGGGAGACAGATAGAGGCAAAGAGGAAGAGACTAGAGAGAGAGAGAGAGTCCTAGTTTTTTTGTTCATTTCCTTCATCAATAAGGGAGAGGGAGAATTAATAGATTAAGGGAGAGATAGGAAGATATAGGTCGAATGATAGGAGGAGAGAGGCAAGAGATGGAGAGATAGGTAGAGATAGCTAGGTAGAGAGAGATAGATAGGGAGAGATAGAGGAGTCATAGGGGAGAGATAGGGAGATAGAGGAATGATAGGGGAGAGAGGCAAGAGATAGGTAGAGAGACTAGAGAGGAGATAGATTGTGAGAGATAGAAGAGATAGAGGGAGAGATAGGGAGATAGAAAGCGAGTGAGATGTCTAGAGAGATAGGGAGAGAGATTGAGAGGTAGAGGGATGATAGAGAGTCGAGGGAGATAAGGGAGAGATAGGGAGATAGAGGTTTAGGGTTGTTCAGGTCATTTAAGGTTTAGGAGTTAGGGGTTAAGGGCATTATTTAAGGTTGAGGGATTTAGAGAGAGAGAGAGACTTCTTTTGACATGTAACTGTAAACCCTGAATAATTCCCCTAAACCCTAAACCTGAGTAACCCCAAACCTCTAAACCTTAAATAATGCCCCTAAGCCCTAACCCCTAACAACTAAATCCTAAACCTGAGAAACCCTAAACCCGTAAATCCTAAACCCTGGCAAACCCCTAAACCCTAAACAAACCCAAACAACCTTAAACCTCTATCTCCCTATCTCCCTATCTCTATCATTCCTCTATCTCTCAATCTTTCTCCCTATGTCTCTGGCCATGTCCCTCACTCTCCATATCCCTATCTCTTCTAGCTATGTCTTTGGCCATGTACCTCACTCTCTATATCTCCCTATTGGTCCTCTCTCTCTAAACACTAAACCCTAAACCTTTAAACACTAATTAATTGTAAACCCTAAATAATGCTCCTAAAACTTAACCCCTAAACCCTAAACCTGAGAAACCCTAAACCTCTATCTCCCTATCTCTATCATCCCTCTACCTCTTAATCCTTCTCCCTATCTCTTTGGATATCTCGGTCACTCTCTATCTCCATATCTCTCCCCTCTATGTCTCCTCTATCTCTACCTATTTGTCTCCTCTCTCTCTCTTTATCTAACTATCGCCAAACCCAAGCAACCCTAAACCCCAAACCCCTAAACCCTAAATCCAAGCAACTCTAAACCTCTATCTCCCTATCTCTATCATCCCTCTACCTCTCAATAATCTCTCTCCCTATGTCCCTAGCTATGTGCCTCATTCTCTATCTCCCTATCTCTCTCCACAATCTCCTCTATATCTCCCTATCATTCCTCTCTCTCTATAAACCCTAAACCCTAAACAATAAACCCTAAACCCTAAATTATAATGCCCCTAAACTTGAGAAACCCTAAACCCCTAAACCCTAAACCCAAGTAACCATAAACCTCTATCTCTCTATCTCTCCCCTCTCTCCCTATCACCTTTGTCCCTTTACCTCTTAATCTCTCTCCCTATCTCTCTGGCCATATCCCTCACTCTCTATCTCCCTATCTCTCCCCTCGATCTCCTCTATATCTCCCTATTGGTCCTCTATCTCTCTCTAAACCCTAAACCCTAAACCTCTAAACCTTAACCCCTAAACCCTAAATAATACTCCTAAACCCAAGTAACCATAAATTAGGCACTAAATTAGGTGCTACATTAGGCACTAAACTATGCACTAAGTTAGGCGCTAAATCATGTGCTATATCAGGCGTTAAATTAGGTGCTAAATCAGGCATAAAGTAGCGCTAAAGTAGGCACTAAATTGGGTGCTAAATTAGGTGCTCAAGTAGGTGCTAAATTGGGTGCTAAAGTAGGCTCTAATTAGCACCTGAATTAGTGCCTATTTGATCTGATCAGCACAAAAATTGCCAAAAATAGTGCCATCCTGATAAATAGCACCGACTTTTTCAAAGAATTGGAGAAAAATACATTAAAATAGTGGGTGGAAGCAAAAATGGAGCAAAAAGGGAGCTAATAATAGGGATTTGTTGTAGTGATGTGAGAGTGATAGAAAAATCATCCAAAGTCCTGATAGTGAACTGTGTATCAAGTGCACCATTAGTAGCATCGAAAGTAGAAACAAATATAGAATATTTTGAACTTAGCTCAGAGAGAATACTAAGAATTAGTTGTTCATCTTTCTTTTCAATTCCACATTGTTTTAACTGCAGCCTTAGTAATTTTAATTTTGTGAAAAAATCCTAAATTGTGTTGAAGTTGCCTAGACATAAACTAATTAGTTCATTTTCCAACATATGACACCTCATTGAATCTTGTGTACCAAATAGTGTTTCTAGCTTTGTCTAGATTTCGTTTGGTGAATTCAAAGACTCAATGTGAAAGAGAAAATCAATATAAATAGTCAAACATAATGTTCCATAGGCCTCATCGCATTTCTTAAACCACTTAGGCTTATCTTCATCTTTACCAAGTTTAATTTCAAGTCACATTGTTATCATATGTAATCCAACTTTCTTTAAGTAGATTTTCATGCATGATTTCTACTCAAAGTAGTTATAGGGAGTTAAGATGGATATTGTTGTTTGATCCATGATGAAGAAATGCAAAAATAAATGTTGTAAAGAAGCAAACACACATAAGACAACACCCCTTTTTACTCAATGAAAGAACCCCCCAAGCAAATATGATTTGGCACTTTATAATTAGTGCATTTACAACTACCACTAGAAAGAATACTTAGTGGTCTTGATCTCAATGCTTTACAAATTATCACAAATTAGGTGTATACTGAAAGTACAATACTAGAACAAAAGCAAGTGAAACTAACAACACCACTGTGAAGTACACAAAAAAACATGCACTTTAAAAAAAAATTACCCCAGTCTGAGGCCTATGCAAAAATTATGCACCTTTGAAAGTCCCAAAATGGGAACTATGCAGAGTCACCTATGAGAATATGTGATTTCTAAAAAATCCATGGAATAACATATGAAACCGTCTACACCAATGCAAAGAGCACAAAAAATTAGCCCAAATAAAAAAAATTGCTTAGGAATCAGAGCCAGAATGACCCAGAACGGGGCCTCGAAAGTTTACCTTTAAAACAAAGATTTCTAATGGAAGGGGAGTGTAGACACCTAAAAATATCTTCTACCATCAAACTAACTCCCGACATCCCTAATCATGTCAATTTCTCTCAAAAACCAATTAATTAAATTTTATTTAATTAATTATCCTTTCATTACCCTATTTTTCATCATTCTATCCCAACAATTTAAATTAATTTCATTAATTCAATAGTCCCAACCTTAGCCAATTGATTTAATAAATATGCAATATTTATTAAATCAATTTCCCCCTTTTCACTAAGCCCAATTAATTAGTTAAAACCAGGTTAACTAATTAATCCAGCCTACTAATTGACCTATCCCTACCCTAGACAATTAAATAGCTATTATTTAATTGACTACCCTAGCCTACCTCATCCTAGCCCTAGGATTAATTAAATGAAACCTATGATTAATTAATCATAACCCCTTCATTTGGGTGGTCAAACCTTGTTTAACACCCTTCCCCACATCCTCCAAATAAAAAAATTGAATTAAATCCACATAAGTCAATTTTTTATTTAAAAACATCCCACATCACATTTAATAATCCTTCACCCCCATGCTCATTTAATAACTCCTTTTCCCAAAATGAATAAAAGATTCACTTTTATTCCTAGCTCTCCATTCATTCAAGATTGAATCTAGGCCCTCCACATCACTTTTATCTTCCACCATTGATCTTCCATATTAATCTCCACCCTTAGATCAAAATCCCTTCTAAAAATCTATAAATAGAACCTCTCTCCATCCATTTTCAAGATCCAAGTTTATGCAAAGTTATTATGCCAAAATCTCCATTGAGCTAGAATAGTGAGTTGCAAATTATAGTAGCATTTCACATTAGAATCTATTGTCTAGGGATTATCTTTGTCTTAGGAGTTCTTGGGTGCATGCTCCTACTTCCCTTGATGAGATTGGGTTTTACATGTGAGGTATAGCTTCTTGTATTTATTTGCATTTTGTTTAGTATTTCAACCTCAAATGTTTATCTAATCTACATTGGCACGCCTGATGGGACCCACAAGGTCCAAGTCTAATCCATTTTTTTGTGAGTTTTAGGCAAGGGACGTGTGTTTATAGGTACGACGCCATCCTACATTTGCACAACGCCATCACTGGCTTGTTTTAGCAGCATTTCCTATCTTGGCACTATTTTTGCGTAGCACATTTCCTTTTACTAACTCACTCACATGTCCTTTTTTTTATGATCTCCCTATTGTGTTGGTGTTTAAGTGCTCTTTGTTTTCACAGAGATCTTGAAAATACAAGGGGAAGTTATGTCCAAATTTTCATAAAAGTCTAAACATACACTTCGGCTTTGTTTTTTGTTGTTTTTCATTTATTTAGACTAACAAGGCTAATGGGATATCTTATGTGTGTAGCCTAACCCTCCATTTTTGTTATAAAACCATTTTTTGTAGGTCAGATGCATTCAGCCCCGTATCGATGCTATCCCCCAGATTGGCGCTATCCGCAGGCGTAAATAGACTGTTTGACAAGTTGCGCAATGGCGCATTCATAGAGTTATTTTAGCACTATTTCCTAGTTTAGTGATATTTCAGTCTGATATTAGCGCTATGTATTTTATTAGCACCTTCATTGTAATATTGTAACGCCATCTTCTATTTTGGCGCCTTACTGGTCTTGTATTGATGCTATCATGTGAATTAGCGCCATCTGTATAAGGGGCAGGTTCTATCTATTTCCTGTCCACAGTTAGCACTATTGGACCTCTGTTTTAGCACTATTTTGAAAACTAACTTTGCTGGCTGTGCAAGTACTGACAAGTGTTTTTGCAGGTTTTTACTATCATTTTTGCGGATACTAACAAACTTTTGCAGGATGGTTTTATATCTAGTTTAGCAAAAACACTTCAATTTGCAACTTAAAATGAACCCTTTGCATGCTAGTTACACAATATTTTGATTTGGTGCTATAAAATTGAACAAACAAACAAATATTTGTGTGTGTGTGTGTGCCCAACATTTAAAATTTGGTGTTCTAAAATTTACAAATTGTGTGCCAACAACTATCAAACACTTCAATTTTGGGCTTTAAAAAGAACCACAAATTGCATCAATTAAAATCATTGGGTTAAAAAGAACAACAATTTGCATTATTCATGCATGTAATCAAGAAAATCAAAGTAACTTATGTCAAGTGTTTTCATGGTTGTGTTTGTGGTGTGAAAAGCGTATGCTCTTCCCTTGCACCTTTTTGGTGACTTGGGAATCAAAAGCTTCTCACTAAACTTGCATTAATCACCCCCAACATAATCCAAAGAAATAAAATGAACCATATTTAGTGTGATGCAAACACAAATAATACGTATGCTCTCCCCTCGCATCTTTGTATGGACTTGGGGATCAAAAGTATTTTTGTGCTTGTATTGCTTTTGTTAATCCTTAGAGGGCCTGCCACCCCGCTTCGAAAGGTGGGAATAACCCAAGTGGCATCAAGCTAAAGCCAAGCTCTTCCAAGCTGCTATATAAAATAAGGTGTTTGTGATGAAAGTCATAGACAACATGTGTTGTTTTGTTATACCGACAGCCAACCTCCCCCAAAACCCTCCAAGGCATAACCCTTGGAGGCTGGGAGACTCCATAACGAAGAGTAGTGCTGCTGCATATATAACCACCTGAACGGATGCCCTTACTACAAACCATTGTTTAGCAAGCCAAAATCCTTCTATTTGTTGACGCAGAAGGGAAACCTTTGAACGGCCCTGATTCATGCGGTTCTTAGCCGAGGTAGCAGGGATAATCTAAAGGTTTGGTGAGGGACAAGCCTTATAAGAAACTCAGATCTTGGTATGAGTGAGAAGTGTGTGCAATTGTAAGGAGGAGCCAATGCTACCAAGATCCTGGAGCTACCCGCTTTGAATAGGCGCAGCTAAGGGATTCAACAAATATTGTCACATCCTCGCCTTAGGTTGTTCAAAGTGCTTGTTAAATAAAATCACACATCTTTTTTTCAAAACACAGAAAAATCTTGATTATTGTGTGATTATTGTACTTGAATTGTTTGTAACAACATTGCCAAGAGACAAACCAAATCATTTGATCACATTCCAAACAAAGAAAATCCAAAAAATTGCCATCAAAAATCTATCTTTTTAGGACCTCGACAAACACTGTCTTGTTTTAGTGCCATCTCTATCTGAATTTGGCAGTATTTCACCCATGGATTGGTGCTATTTTTAGGTTGACTTGCCTGAAATTGAGACCTATCCAGTTCTGATCTTCACCATCTACTCTGCCATAATCCATATTCACCTTCCAAAAATCTGACAACAGTCTATCCACTTTCTTCAAAATTTTCCAAAATCACACCTTCTCTTTGACCTTAGAGGATTAATCACCACCATTGTTGGACCCCTTTGCTACATCAAACCTACCTCATTTTCATATCCACCTCATCTTTATTAATATTTGCATACCTTTTGGACCAAACCAAAATCCTTGTCATAAGAAAATCATTCCAAAAATCCCCAAAATCTCCCAAATCAAAACATCATCAAAATTTGTCATCGTTTTGAGCTAAAGTTAGATCTAGATTTCATCCTTCACATCATATCTTGCTTGGAAAGTCAATAGTCTACCTTCCAAGTGAAATCATTATCCCTCTTTGTGTAAGGTCATTAGTCTACCCCAAACAAAGAAAAACATCCATTTTGTGCAACCACAAATCTAGATCTTACCTAAGCTCAAATTGTTGACCATCAAATCCTTTTGAAAAACACCATCCTAATCTTTCATCAAAATCAAGCATCAACAATCTCTTCAAAACCAAACATCATCCATCACCTACCTTGTGGTCCAAAAATTTGTGCAAAATCAATATCGTCCATTCGTATCACCCTTAGGTTAAAACCTTTAGAAAGACATATCGATCTTCCACCACATCCTCTCTTCTACTCCATCTCACTACCACATCCATCTTTGGGTCCAACATAATCAATCAGATTCTCTAAGGTCTCCATCCCCATCTCACTCTACTTCTAGGAATTAACCCCATACATGTGCATGCCCACCACGAGATCACAACACAAAAAGAATTAAGAAATGGTAGAACATTGGCAATATGGCATGCCTAACACCAATAGCAGCAACATACCCATCTATCAAACATACAACCCACCTACATACTCTTACATCCCCCCATATGGTCCCAACAAAAATCCTTTTCATTACTTACAAAAAATACAACCAACACCACCACCACCACCACCACCAACACAAACTATCCCCACCATTTCCCAAGATGATCTAGATGTCTTGAGCTTTACACAAGATGTTGATAACATGGACCTACTTGATAAAATCCTAAGGTGGGACCCAAGTAGATATCTTGATCATCTTCTCAAAATTGGTTCTCAACTCCCCCCCATCACGACATCATCACAACCATCCACCTCTACAATCATCCCTACCCCATCAAATACCCAAGCATCTACACCACATGCCCAACCCACCATCTCTCAAACGTCAACACCTACCGTACCTACCACCTCCACAAGCTCAACCACTACCACATCTACAATTCCCACATGTACCACCATCCCTACCATCTCCCAACCTGTCATCACCTCTACTACCACAACTACCATCAACCCTTCCGTTCTACAAATCACCCTAGGCATACACGGAAACATCACACATGCAAGTACCTCCATGAGTGTACCTCCACCCTACCCCCAAACCATAGCATACCTACGACAGTTATTCTCACAACGACCTCACAATACATCCAACCCATCTAACGTCAATCCATCCAATGTCACGTACCAACTTAATCCCATAAATCAACATAATCCCAATCCCCAAATACCACCACATATTCTCCAATAACTCTCCACATATCAACAACACCAAGTACACATCAACCAAAACACCAACCCACAATATCAAAACTTCTGCCAACCAAACCTCCAACACCAAATCCCAGCCCATCTCCAACATCTCACCAATCAACAAACCTACACACCCCAACCACCACAACCATAGGATCTCACAACCATTGTACAGTCCTTGATCCAAAAGGTAGATGACATGCAGACTGGGGGCAAGTGCAAACACTATTCCTTTGAGGACATTTGCCCCTATCCATCTGATTGCACATTGTACATGCCCCCTTTCCCCAAAAACTTTGAAACGCCAAAATTTGACAAATACAAGGGAAAGGGAGACCCTAGCACCTTAGGGAGTTCTACATCACTTGGTTAGAAGTCTCTAATAACGATACATATCTTATGAGACTCTTCCCAAGAAGCCTCAGTGGTCAAGCCGTTGAATGGTTCGCACATCTTCCCCCAGGCATTAGGACTTTCCCTGAGCTTGCAGAAAAATTTGTAAACCACTTCTCCTACAACTTCGAGCACAAAATGTCTATGACAGACCTTTGTAACACCAAACAAAAGAATGAAGAAGCCTTTGCCTCTTTCTTGCAAAGATGGCGAAGCTTAGCAAGCAAACTCCCATGGCCAATTCTGAAAAAACAACTCGTCACCATGTTTGTGACCAATCTCAACTAGGAATTAGGGTTTCATTTACAAATCCTATGTGCATCTACCTTTGAAGAGGTCATCGGAAAAGGTACCACCATCGAACGGGCCCTCATTACCAAGGGCTCCCTCAAACTGTATGACCACAAATCCAACAACAACAACTACAAATCCAATAACAACACCCCCAATACAAACAACAATGCCAACACACAATCAAACAAGAAATCATGCTATTGGGGGAAGAACAAGAACAATCTAAACGACAGCGTCACGGATGTGAAATCCATCCAACATATACAAAACCAAACACCTGCGCATACATATGCAACAAATGTAAATAACCAGAGGAATCAAACTAAACCAAGCAAACCTCGAAGACAATTTACACCCTTAGGGGAACCCATCGAAGATATCCTTGACAGATGTCTCAAGCAAAGTTTGATCACACTCCCACCTGTTAGACCCTATCAAGAGAATGAGCTCAAAGCTGTGTGGTACAATGAGAATGACTACTGTGAATCCCACCGCATTGCAGGTCATAAAACAGTTGACTGCATGTAACTAAAACATTGCATCCAAGACCCTATAGATCACAATCTAGTTAGCCTCGAGCAAAGTGCCCAACCATCACCAAAAGCCAACCTCAGAGCTTACAAGTATCCCCTACCTAACCATAATAAAGCCTCCTCATCCACCCAAGCATACAACGTCACCCCACCACCCACATCCTATGACTCTATTGTAGGGCGGATAGAACCATCGTCCCACCATGTCAACACAGTCACCATTTGGGCACAAGCACCCGATTGCATTGTTACAACCCGTCGTGGTCGTGTATCCATCTGCATAGCCCCTCCCATTGAACAAATGCGTGCATCCACATCCAATCCCCTACCTCCTCGTCCAACCACGCGACCATCACCTACCCATCAGTATAACCTCATAGAACATCTAGGAAAGACACCTACACAAATCTCCATCCTCGAGTTGCTCCGCACATCACCCCTTCACAAGGACATCCTCTACAAAGCGCTCTTGGAAACTTAAGTCCCTGCTAACTTGAATGTAACTCAATTCCAATCCATGGTAGGACACATCGCCGCACCCCACCATCTCACCTTTTCAGAAAAGGACCTACCCACCTCTAAACACATACATAATGACGCTCTACACATCAAAGTCTGTATCCACAAGCACACCATTAAAAGAGTCTTAATAGATGGTGGCTTCGGCCTCAACATATGCACTCTAAAACTGCTAAAACACTTGGGGTACTCTGATGTGGTTGTCGACACCAGTGAGTGCATCATGATCAAAGGCTATGATGACACCGAACGACTCTCTGAAGGCACTATCAAGCTTCCCATTCAAGTGGGATAGAAAATATTGGAAACAAAATGTCAGGTTCTTGATCTTGACCTCCCCTACAACATCCTTCTTGGCAGACCATGGATTCATGCCATGCAAGCCGTCCCATCCACCTTCCATCAATGCCTCGAATTCCCTCACAACGGCACAGAAGTCACAGTCTATGCCGATCCTCACCCCTTCCAACACTACTATTTTTTGGAAGGCCACAACCAAACCTTTTGCCCATACAATAAAGCTACCGCTAAAGCCAATCCAACATCATCCACCTCATATATTGATCCCGCAAACATTGCCACCACTTCATCCCAAGCACCTCCACCACTTGAGGTCCAGATCAAGCTAACCGACATGGGATGTGGGGAATACGACCTGCATGGTACCTTTTGTGTGGGCACATTACCCAATCCTAAGACATTTGGTATCCCAAAAATAGAGGTAGCCAACACAGTCATCATCAAGTGCAAACCCTCACCCATCTTTGAGAAGAAACACCTTCTAGATTAGGATGTACTCGAAGATATCTCATCCTGGCTATACAAGGATGAAGAACCTGAGCAAGAAGCCCCCACAATCCCAACATAAATCTACGGCAAAGGCTCTGAAATTGTCAAAAGCATGGGCTATAAAGGACAAGGCGGTATTGGCCTTCATGAATAGGGGATCGTAGAACCACTGCAAGCAACAAAGAACCCCTATACTTAAGGGTTAGGGTATGGACAACCACAATGCATCCTCACTACCAGCAAATGTATCTTAGCTGAGGTTGTTACGATCTCCTTAAACATCGATAGTGTTAATGAAACAAGCCTTCAAGACTCCTTTAGTGACTTTGCCAACTTCTTTGACTCATCCATTTGTACCATCTACTGAGTAACCACTCTCGCTTCACCATCCAATGACTTACCACTAGTTTACCCCGACCTCATTGATTGGGACCAACGGGGACCTCCTGTCTTTGACATCGCACCTAATGATGAGGGCATCACTAAAATGATGGGGGTAAGAGATCACTTCCCTTTGGGAGATCACAGAGCAGGATACATCATGGAACTCAATCCGGATGCCTATTTTGGGGAGACAACCCCTGCTTCCAGTCATAAAAACATAAAAATAAAAAATGGATCTAATGGTGAAAACTATTTTGCAGCAGTGTCAGATCCTACAAAAGTAAAAACAAAAGACGTATCTCCTAGTGAAAACCTCCACGAGGTGCCAGGAGATGGAAGCATGGGCCTTCCTAAGGTAGACAAAGTATATCCAGATAGAGCACCCATCTTGGTAGAACCAGCTCAGGAAATGAATCTTGGGATACAGGAAGAGTCGAAAATCACATACAGAGTAGAATCTCTCAGCATATAGGAATAGAAAAACTTCTTGTCCTTCTTCACATGCAAAAATCACAATTTTGCATGGACCTATGCAGACATGCTAGGGCTAGATCCCGCTTTGGTTGTTCATCACCTTGCAGTATGACCTGATGCGAAACTAGTCAAGTAGAAGCTCAGAAAAATGAATCCTCAGGTGGCTCTCCTTGTCAAAGCAGAGCTAAAGAAATTACTGGATGTTGGGTTCATTCGTCCAATTGATTATCCTAAATGGGTTTCAAACCTAGTACCAGTTGCTAAACCGGATGGCCGAATCCGTTGTTGTACCGATTTCAGAGATCTCAACAAGGCCTGCCCAAAAGATGACTTCCCACTACCAAACATTGACATGATAGTGGATCTCACGGTAGGACATGAAATGTTATCCTCATGGATGGTTTCTCAGGATATAACCAAATAAAAATCGCTGAAGAGGATCAACACAAAACAGCCTTCATATGCCCATGGGGAACATACTGCTGGGTGGTAATGCCATTTGGCCTGAGGAATACAGGAGCTACCTATCAAAGAGCTATGACCGTCATCTTTCATGACCTTTTTCACCACATCATGGAAGACTACGTCGATGACTTACTAGGCAAATCAAAGACAAGAGAAGAACATCTATATGTGTTGGCTAAGATCTTCGATAGGTTAGAGCAATACAATGTCTGTTTGAATCCAAAGAAGTGTGTCTTCGAGGTAACTTCTGGCAAACTCTTGGGATACATAGTCTCCAGAAGAGGAATCGAGGTAGATCCTGCAAAGGTCAAGGCCATCACCAAAATGCCACCTCTAAAAACACTTGAAACAACTGAGAAGTCTACAAGGAAAACTCAGTCCATCTGACGATTCATTGCCCAACTTGCTAATAAGTGCCAACCATTCTAGCACCTCCTCAGAAAAGACATAGCTTTTGTCTGGAACACTCAGTGTTAGGATGCCTTGGACCAACTAAAAGAATACATGGCTAATTCTCCTGTGCTAACTCCACCAAGGCAAGGAGAACCCCTCTTGCTATGCATCTCTGCCACAGAGACAGCTATCGGAGCCCTGTTAGCATAGCACAATGAGAATGGAAAAGAAAGAGCCATCTACTACATCAACCGCACCTTGATCTCATATGAGCTCAACTACACACAAATTGAATGATCATGTCTAGCCCTCATCTTTACTTCACAAAAGTTAAGACACTATATGCTCAATCACAAAACCAAGCTCATCACTAAGATCGACCCACTGAAGTACCTGCTAAACAAAGCTACTCTTATTGGCAGAATGGCAAAATGGGTCATGATTCTAACTGAATTTGACATAGAATACACTGAGAGAAAGGCCATCAAAGGACAAGTTATAGCAGATCAACTAGCTGAAGCACCTATTCTGATAGAACATCCTACAATAGCAGAGTTTCTTGATGAAACTATCTTGATAATCACACCAACCACAAACACATTGAAGATGTATTTTGATGGATCATACACTCATAGAGGCTCGTGGACAGGTGTCCTGTTTGTTACCCCTCAAGGTGACACAATCCCTAAATCCTTCAAGATCACATTTCCATGTACCAACAACATAGCAGAGTATGAGGCCCTTATCACAGGTCTCCAAATGGCTATCCAATGGAAAATTGAAAAGCTAACTGTGTATGGTGACTCTCAACTGGTCATCAAGCAGGTAAATAATGAATACAAAACCAAGGATGATAAGCTCCTTCCCTATAAGAAGATGGTCGATGATTTCAAAGACTATTTCCATGACATCCACTTTAAGCAAATCCCAAGTATCACTAATAAAGCTACAGACGCCATGGCCACCATCAGATCTCTAGTCGACACGAAGAAGGACAACAAGAAATGTGAGTTCCTAATTGAAGAACTCCCCATCCCAGCATACGATGTTCCTCAATTCGAACTAGTGTGAGAAGTCATTGGTCCCTTATCCCTGTGGTATCAGGAAACCTACCTATACCTTCATGATAATATCCTCCCCCTAACCTATCCACATCACAGAGAAAATTGTTCATCCATCGAGCCTCCTGTTTCATCCTTATAGGCGATACCCTATACAAAAGGAGTCTTGATGGCACGCTTCTACGGTGTTTAGACTCTAGGAAAGCTGAAGTAGCCTTGGAAGAGGTAGACGAAGGCATCTATGGGGTGCATTCAAGTGGATCCACTCTTTCTAAAAAGATCCTCAGGACTGGATATTATTCGCAAACAATGGAACAAGATTCCTACAAATTTATCAAGAAATGCTTCTCATGTCAATAGCATGGCGATCTCATCCACACACCAGCACAGGAGCTGCAACTGATCACAATGCCATGGCCTGTATCACAGTGGGGACTCGACCTCATAGGAAAAATACATCCTCCATCCTCCAATGGCCATAAGTTCATTATCACTGCTACTGAATACTTCACAAAGTGGGTGGAAGCAATTCCACTTACCTTCACCACTAGCACCCAAATCTCCAAATTCATCCTTCACTACATCATTTGCCACTATGGTATCCCTCATTCCATTGTCACCGATAATGGAAAGCCATTCAAGAACCAAGAAGTTTGCACCTTGTGCAAAAAATTTGATATCAAACATCATTTCTCCATGCTATGATACCCTCAAGGAAATGGTTAAGCAGAGGCTTCTAATAAAACCATCCTTCGCATTCTCAAGAAGGCCGTCAATGAAACTGGCCGTGATTGGCACCTCCAACTCAACCCCATCCTATGGGCATACCGCACAAGCATCCACACTCCTACAGGAGCCACTCCATTCTCACTAGTATTCAGATCCGAAGCCATTTTACCTATCGAGGTCGAGCTCCCATCTCTATGAGTATCCTTGCAAAACATAATCTCTGATGAGGAATACAGGAAAGTTTGAACCCAATTGGCTAGGACCTTATGTCTTCACAGTCGATTATGGGTCAGGAGCATATCAGCTTGCAACACCTGAGGGGCAACCTCTAGATGAGCTAATGAACATCCTACATCTCAAGAAATTTTATGCATAACCCTTCTGGTACCCCAAGTCAAAAAAATCAAAAAAATTAAAAAAAAATCAAAAACACCAAAAAATTAGAAAATCAAGAAAAATCAGAGTGCAATAAAAACTTCCAATGGTGAAAATCACTTCGGTGATGCCTTGGATAAGTACCATGGTGAAAACCTATTTCAGGCACCATGCATAGTGGCCGGTTCTACCATCTAATAAGTCCTCTTTCCGTCACACCACTCCATATCTCACGCATCCCATGGCTTGGAATTCTGAAACATCAAGTCCTATCACCCAACCCACACTGTCCCATCCCAAGGCTGACTCATGGAACAGGGCCCCTTGTAAGCTCCCCTTTGTACATACAAAATCAAAAAATCCAAAAACAATACAAAATCAGAAAAATCCAAAAACAATACAAAATCAAAAAATCCAAAAACAATAGAAAAACACAGAAAATCCAAAACAATCACCCCATACATCAATCTTGCTACAAATACCAATCATCAAAACATACATCAAATCCCCACCATCACAACCATCCCAACCTTTTCCCACATCATCAAGTCATACCAGGACTACATATTCATTTCGCTCGCATCTTGAAAGTACCTTGATCCCATGGATATAAGGTATGTAGGTAGTTTGGGAGACGAAGGACGTTGCCAGTACTAAGGAACATAAGATGCACCCATCCAACCCATTTGGATGGTCCCCATTCACTGAGCTTTCTAGATCTAATAAATAATGCACACACTACATATACGCTTGAAACATGGTCCCTAGCGCAAAAATCATCAATCAACATACCAACTATACTCTTACATCTGGCTAGACTGTTCTTTTACCCATCTTCCAAAAATTTTCCAATCAACACCAACTAATCTGCGTCCTAGGATATATCTTTCCTACAATGGACAAAAATCTGTCATTCTATCATCACGTCTCTTGGCAAGAGCATGCAAAGGTTATTTGTATCTTTTCATTGGTCTTTTTGATTATTGATTTTTATCTTTTTGTCTCATTCTAAGTCATTTCCAAAGCTACCTTGATTTCATTATATCATGGTAAGTAGCGGATAGCACTTGGAGTAGACATAGTCATTGTTTCTGTATGCTGTGCTTGTGGGTTGGTTTCATTACTCCAGGAATAGTATTCATATCTTGAAGTCTGGGTCGGTTCTAGCATGATGTGTCCCATTTACATATATAGGTATCAAAACCTTATATGTATTATTCACACTCATCGCTATGAGTCCCCTTCCCAGGCTAGGCAAGATTATACTACCTTGGGCATGCATGAAATCAACCTATTATTTGTGGGTCTAGTCCATGCAATCATAGGATATACATCATCACCTAGGTCATTTCATACCTTTGTGAACTGTATCCTACATTGCTATAGTAAACTAAGAAATGCTCTCAATTAATCTTTTGCAACTACTATTACTAGCTCAAAATCATCATCCTAATCACTCATTCAACATTATCATCTGGGCCTAGATTTCATAATCACCTACCCTATCCCCCCCATCTAAAATTCCCTCACTAACCCCATTCCCCCACCATATCTCCATTCAACACATCTTGAATCAAACCAAATCCCCCCCTCAATGACGTGGCATTTTATGACCTAAACAATCCTCTCGTCCCCCCATCCCCATTCTCTAGACGCTTCCAATCCTATCCATACCCCATCCAAACACCCCTATCCTTTCCCCACCTGATCCCCTTTCCCACAGCCTCACCAGTCAGGGTCAAACATAGAACATCATGTGTATTAGGACTTGATCATCTAGCTTGCATCCCACCTATCACCTCGCTTCCACATTGCATGTCATTTAGGTTCATTTTAATCCATTTAAATTGCATGTCATTTAGGTTCATTTTAATCCATTTAAATTGCATGTCATTTCACTTCATTTTAATCCATTTAAATTACATGTCATTAAGGTCCATCTTAATCCATTTAAATTGCATGTCATTTAGGTTCATTTTAATCCATTTAAATTACATGTCATTTAGGTTCATTTTAATCCATTTAAATTGCATATCAGTTAGAATCCATTTAAATTGCATATCAATTAGGTTCATTTTGATCATCTAAGTTGCATATCATTAGAATCAGTTTCAATTGCATAACATTTCATTCAGGTTCATTTTAAATCCTTTTGCATATCACTTAGGTTCATTTTAGAATTAGTTTAAAATACATATCACTTAAGTTCATTCTAAATCATTTAAGTTAAATTGCATATCATTTCATTAGGTTCACCATTAACAGCTGATAGTTTGCATAATAACTAGGTTCATTCTAGAATCATTTAGTTGCACATTATACATCACATTGCATATCATCTCATAACCATTTAGTTACATTACATCATCATAATCATCATCACATCACATTGTTGCATCCATAATAAATGTTTATTAGTCTAAACATTCATTTGCATTATACATCATATAGTCCATAAAATCACAAACACCATGCATATATCACAATAAATCCATCGTAAATGCATACATAAAATCAAAAACATAATGGCATAAACATAACACATACATAGCATATAAATCCATAAAGAATATTTGCATCCATCATATAGGCATCATAAACCATCAAAAAGCATCACATCATACATAATCACCGCAAAAAAAAATGTGCATCACTCACATCATCAAAAAATATAGTGTCCTGATACAATGCCCCTAAGGGCTAACATGATATAACCATCACATAGAGGATCCTCTCTCTGAGGGAGTGGGAGACTCTGACCCTAGTCGAGGCTATGATCCTGTTAGCAGCTGTGGCTATGGCTGTACCTGCACCTGTGGAACCTGTTGGGGCACGTGTGAGGGAGGAGGCATCATCTGCTAAATGGATTGAATAGATCTCAATCTATGTGATCTCGATGCCCTTGATCCACTAACCTGGCTATAGCTCGGTGCTCGGTGCTCTGCTGGCACGGCCGCATAATACAGGCCCCGATAATACTCCATTTGCCCCCTGGTCTATGTCAACTCTCCTTATACCTGAGTCATCTGAACCTGAGACTGAGATAGCTGTGTCTGCATCAATGTCAAAACTGGGGCTAGTCCAGCCCCTGATGCCTGTAGACTACCCACTGTAGTCTCTACCTGCTAAGCCTTAGCGAGTGCTGCATCTCGCTCCCCTATCAACGTGACTATGTCACCCTGAGCTTGTGCTAGCTGTGCCTACAATGCAGCCACCTGCCCATCTGATCCATCCAACAAACCTACTGTGGCTCGCAGCTGCTCCAACTCTACCTCGTGGCTCTCTAATGCCTCTTGTAGGCTCGCCACCTATGCTCTTAGGGTCTCCATCTCCTCCTCCTCATCCCATCGTCGTAGACGAGGTGTGAGCCTCTCAACCTTAGCCTCTCCAACTGTCCCTGAGGGACCTGCCTACTGCCCTCCCTTAATAACCTACCGCTACCCTACCTATGGTGGAGACAGATCACCCATATCCACCCTCGGCTGTGTAGGAATACAATCAACACTGAGAGGGGGGGTGAATCAGTGTTGTTAACAATTTTAACAATTTTTACACCCTTTTTTTTAATTTAAATTCACAAATGTATAATTCTTCAAATAGAACAAGGAAACATATGCAGAGTATTAAAACAAAACTTGACACAAGAAATTTCCCGAGTGGAAAACCCTCCTGGGGTATAAAAACCACTCAACTGCCTCACTGGCTTAACACAATAATTCAGATTACAAATGTCTCACTGACATTACAATTCTGCCTCACTGGCAAATTTTATCTCTCTGCATGTCTCACTGACATCATCAACATTCAATGAAAAATTATAACTCAGAGGATTTCCCTGTTTCAATAAAAACCAAAAACTTATTTCTCCCTTTTAAGATAAACAGAATAAATTTTTCAATCAACCTTTAATTGTCTTCAACTCCTACAGTCAATCAATTTTGATCTTCAATATATTTCATACCTCTGCAACACCATTTCAAACTAATTCACCAATTTGACCTTTCTCTCTCTGCAAACTGAACAATTTTTTCTTCTCTGAAAAATTATAATCTTTAATCACCTTCACTTTCTCTGTCACTTTCAATTTCTCTGAACAAACATTATTCCATCATAATCATTGAAGAATTTCAACATAAATCCCTGAAGAATGATTCTTCATTCCTGCAAAAAATTACATACCAATTCCATTCTCCAAAAGAACTTCTTTAAAAATACTCATTCATTTTCTTTCATCTGCAACTTATCTCACACAACTGCCATTCAGATCAAAAATCACTATATACAAAAAGAATTTTAATCAAAAAACCAAAAACTCCAAAAACCTGTTCAACTTCATTCTTATCAAACTTCTCATCTTCTCTCTTACCAAAAAAAAAAACATAAAACAAAAAAATGAAATCCCTTCGTAGACTTCTGCCTTTTCATCTTCTTATTATTTAGAAACTTTCTAAAAACTTACTCTTTCCTTTTCATAAATTACTATGTTCAAAAATCTCTCAATCTTCGGTTAGAGAAGATAGGAATGGATGCTTTACTGCCTTTTACAACAGTGAGGACGTCAACTTTAATGTCAGAGACTGACCGTTTGTCAAAACTTGCTATTTAAAAATCTACCTTTAGATCTTCGGTGCCCGCCAACTGTTATTTAAACTTAAGCCGTCGATCGGCTTTTTCGCGCCCACTTTGAGTCTTCCAACCGGCGCTCACCTGATGCCTAGCACAAGGGGCCGGTAACATCAACGATGTTGATACCCTTTGTTTATAACTTACACCTCCGATGACCTCTTTTACCGGTCAATTCAAGTTTATAACAAAAAAGTGCATAGGGTTATGACGGCCAAAGTTAAACAATGTATAAACAATGTAAAAGACTTAGTAAATGTTGAGACAACTACACTTACCATATCAACCACTATAAACCTTGTTTAAAATCACATACTAAATGAAAACACCATGCTTCATCAGGCTGCCACTGTAATGAACTCAATGTAGATGGAATTAATATAATGCATATTAACATTTGTCAAATGATGCAAGCTCTTGCCTTAAACCAAAAATTGATAATATGCAATGAATGTCATCCACTGAAATGACTAAGTTACAGAACGACTTCACACAAGATCAACATTGATGTCATTACCATGAAGGACCACTGAAAGATCAAAACTGAGAGATCTAACAACCATTGTCACTAATGCAGACCATATCACTGAACTGAAAAAACCATTGCTATTGATGAAGACCATGTCACAAATCTAACAACCATTGTCACTGATGCAGATCATATCACTGAACTGAAAAACATTGCCATTGATGAAGACCATGTCAGATCTCTGATTGCATACTTCTCAACACTGATTTCATAACCTGTCAACTGCATCTTGTGAAAACTGTGAAATGCAACATCCTGATATCCTGATATTTTGACATCAATGAAAAGACAACATCCTGAACTGTGAAATGTGCTACAGGCTGTCCCCCATGCCGCTGAGGTCCTCTAGGCTGTCGCCCTGCTCCAACATGCACCTGCTCAACAGAAACCTGCTGCATAGGTACCTGTTGCCCCACCTGCCCCTGTCCTACTGTCGCCACTGCCAGCACATCTATCAGCTGGCCATCCCTACCAACCAATCTCTCCTCTCCATTATTTCCAACCTCCATGAGGTAGTCCTCAATGATCTCCTCACCCTCCTTCACGTGGTCATCCCCATCTGGGTCATCTCCATCACCATTTGAATCATCCCCCTTGAACCTATTGCCTCCTCCGCTGGGTCTGTCAACCGAGTAGGCTGATGCATCTGCCACCATATATCATATGCAGGCGTAGTACCTGCATCTCTAATGGTACTCCCCCAATACCACCGCACTGGCCATAAAGCTGCAAAATCAGCTAGGGCAACCTGTGTCTGTATGGCTGCAAGCTAGAAGGACGCATCTCGAGGAGTCCGCGTAAATATGGCCATCTGCTGAGGAGTGTCCTATCTCAAACCAAACTGTCGCATGACCCACGAGGGTAGATACATCTCTATAGCATGGTCTCCTCGACCCATCAGGTACCACTGATGAAACACAAACGATAGATGAATATGATCATCTGGCCATGGATCTATGCTGATATACGATTGCTAGGTCACACTAATCACATCATCTGACATCCTCCTCTAGTACCGTACCTATCCAGTATACGTGTACTCTACATCCCAATATAAAAATACAAAACCTCAAAAGGCTGCCGATAATACCCACATGTTAGCCGGGTAACAGTGATATGCTCCCAAATCCATACATGAAGCAGAGTAACTCCAGCTAACAATGCTCTATCATGCAGATAGGCGATTGTATGCATCTCATGGTATAACTACCCTAGCATCATCGGTCCCCAGGCATAGATGGTTTCATGCCTCACATCCCCTCTATCATCCCCCCAGCCAACCGGAAAACCCCTGCCTTGCCTATTAGGCATCACAACACCTCCAATCAACACACAAAGGAATAAGGTAAAGGGATCTACACCCGCAACCAGTGTCCCCTCATAGTCCATCTCTCTCCCGTCCACTGAGAGAATAATGTGGTCCACTCCAAACACTTTGATCAAGGCATTCTGCCCCATCTTCGTGTCATATCGAACCCACCAACCTCGAATAGGTAGCTTGAGGATGCGATAAACATCCTCAAGTGTAATGGTAATCTCACCAATTAGCAACAGAAAGCTGCAGGTCTCAGAGCGATACCGCTCCACAACCACTGTCATCAGAGCTCTATGAGCTTGTAGAACCAGTATCGACGCCACCATCAAAAGCCCCAATCTCGCCATTCGAGCCCACGTGGCATCATCAAACCATCAAACAGTGCCATCAAGGATGGAACTCATCGCTCTCGTGACTACAATATAAATCACTGTGTATCCTACATCCACAACTTTTGGATTAGATATCAACCTATCCTTTTCTAAACCAACCCTATTTCTTCTAATGTCTAAAAAGCCAGTAGACAACCCCTTCTGCCATTTTCAAAATGGCACTACAACTTCCTCTTAATATCGCTATTTCAGAAAATAGTGCCACTGCACAAATATCTTTGCGCTAATCCAACCGATAACGCTACTGTGCATTATCCATAGCGCCATTTTAGATAATGGTGTCAATCAAAAAATTGGTGCTCATTCAAAAAATAGCACCCATTCCCACAAAAGTGCTAATTAAATACATAGCGCTAATCCCATAAATCGTGCTAAAACGAACAATAGCGCTATTTATAATGATGGCACTATTCTAGAGTATAGCGCCACTTTAACCCCAATATAGCACTAAAAAACACTATATCCCATTCTTCTAAGAATGGTTCTAATCTAGATGATAGCGCCAAAATACCTACCAAATGGTGACAAACTGCCCTGACCCTACTTTGGCGGATAGCGCCAATATAGAGGATGGCGCTAATCTGCCTTACCGTTGGTGCTACGTGCTACAATCCCAAATCCCAAACCCCAAAAAAATGCACGTAAATAAAAAATTCACAAAGTCAAGGTTAGGCCCTACTTGGGGTCCAATGTCCAGTGCCCGGCCATACTCTCGAAACCGCTCTGAGATGTGTCGAAGTCATGGGAACTGGGGGTTGTGGTCAGCCTTCTCTCCTTCACTCCTTCTCTAAAGTCAAAGTGTACAAATGTGGGACTCTTAGGGCCCACTTTTCTTAATATAGTGGGCCATGTCATTCTTCCACCACCTCCTTTTCCCTCCAGGGTGCAGATCTCAGCCTTTTTCCTCTGTTTTTCTTCCTGTCATCCTCTTTTTCCATCCCCTATCTGATTCCCACTCTGTCGCATCCTTTTCGAGAACTCACCCAAAAAAATTTTATTTTCCCGCTGCCCTCTCGAGGGGGCATCCCTTATCCATCTAATTCCTTCCAGGTAGCTGGGGCATATTTTTCTTCGACTTGACGCCACTTCCCTCCTAGGTCCAGACACCACATCAAAGAGAGGCAAATGTAAACACCTAAAAATGTCTTCTACCATCAAACCGACTCCCAACATCCCTAATCATGTCAATTTCCCTCCAAAACCAATTAATTAAATTTTATTTAATTAATTATCCTTTCATTACCCTATTTTTCATCATTCTATCCCAACAATTTGAATTAATTTCACTAATTCAATAGTCCCAACCTTAGCCAATTGATTTAATAAATATGCAATATTTATTAAATCAATTTCCCCCTTTTCACTAAGTCCAATTAATTAGTTAAAACTAGGTTAACTAATTAATCTAGCCTACTAATTGACCTATCTCTACCCTAGACAATTAAATAGCTATTATTTAATTGCCTACCCTAGCCTACCTCATCCTAGCCCTAGGATTAATTAAATGAAACCTATGATTAATTAATCCTAACCCCTTCATTTGGGTGGTCAAACCTTGTTTAACACACTTCCCCACATCCTCCAAATAAAAAAAATGAATTAAATCCACATAAGTCAATTTTTTATTTAAAAACATCCCACATCACATTTAATAATCCTTCACCCCCATACTCATTTAATAACTCCTTTTTCTCAAAATGAATAAAAGATTTACTTTTATTCCTAGCTCTCCATTCATTCAAGATTGAATCTAGGCCCTCCACATCACTTTTATCATCCACCATTGATCTTCCAAATCAATCTCCACCCTTAGATCAAAATCTCTTCCAAAAATCTATAAATAGAACCTCTCTCCATCCATTTTCAAGATCCAAGTTTATGCAAAGTTATTATGCCAAAATCTCCATTGAGCTAGAATAGTGAGTTGCAAATTATAGTAGCATTTCACATTAGAATCTATTGTCTAGGGATTATCTTTGTCTTAGGAGTTCTTGGGTGCATGCTCCTACTTCCCTTGATGAGATTGGGTTTTACATGTGAGGTATAGATTCTTGTATTTATTTGCATTTTGTTTAGTATTTCAATCTCAAATGTTTATCTAATCTATAGGGAGCTGTGAGGAAAGGTTGATTTCCACCAAAAAACTCCACCAAATTTAGTGAACTCCTGCCAATTTAATAGCTCCACCAAATACATAAATGCACTACTAAAAATAACAGAATCTTCAAAACTACGAGAAGGTTGTCAAAGTTGGGGTTTTCAAAGGCCGAGAAGGGTTGAGTAGTAGAAGTCAGATCCAATTGCCAAATGACAAATAAATAAAAACCAAATTAAAAATAAGGGAGCGGGGGCCAAGGCCTCGCCTGCACCTCCTTGAGAAACGGGTGGCAGACCCTCTAATGGGTTGCGGCCATAAAATGGGGCTCGGTCCCAAAAGGGGACCGAAGCCCCTCAAAATATGCACTTGGAGTGTTGTATAAAGCGCTTCAAAGTGCTTTAATATATATTTTATTTGTATTTTAATTTTTTGAAATTTTTTACAATAAAATCTACACAGATCTACGTGCTAGGGGCCAAAATGGCCTTCTGATAATTTGTTTCCTTAGATGCTCCCAACACCGAAACTGGGCAAGTAATATATCAAAATTTTCTTGTGAGTCCTCCTGGATGCAATGGAAAGGTCTATTTGGCTTGAAAGTGCTCCAAATAGAACCTAAGTTCCAGATCTGAACTTAAAACCTCTGTTCCACAACTGTGTTAAATGATCTCTGATTTTGGTGAAACAAAAGCCAAATATAAATTTCTCGAGCCTCTTGGACACATTAGAATAGCTAGAAATACCATACATATAACTAGAAACATGGAAATCACCCAGATCTCACAAAACACATATGAAAAACCTAGAGGTTAAAATGTTTCTGTCAAACTTTTATGATTCTCCAGATCATTTGAAGATGCAAGAGAAGAGCATACTGGGTTTTTGGGAAAACCTGTAATAAAGCTTATTAGCTGCCCCCAAATCTCTCAAATATGGAAATTAAAATCTATTCTTGCACATAAAAAATATCTGATACCATGTTAAATTTTGAAAAGATAAATAACCTAGAAAACTAGTGCAAACGAATAGATATTAAACTATGAAAGAAAATGATACAAGATCAAAATAACAACATAGAGTTAGTCTCTGGAAGAGTAATGCAAATGCTCTAGAATAAAAATAACATTATAAGGATGTGAAAGTAAAAGATGCCTAATACAAGCTAGGTAGCATGTTTATATAGAAAAGGGAGAAGGTGGAGGTGGCAACACCAACCAATAGGAAGCAACCATCTATTGGTCTAAAGATAGCAAAATATCTTCCCAAGATAGCTGATGGGTACTTGCTTGTAGGATGGTGACACCTCATAACCCACTCACATAATTAAACATGCTTTATGAACGTAAGCAAGATTAATAAAAGGTGTAGGAAAAAAACTAGGAATATAGGAAAAAAAAATATCCCAACTAGGAAATAAAAACCTACATTAACATAATCTTTGTAAATTTCATATCATTTTCCTTATTGTTCATAAATTAGCATTGTTAGATTCATTAATTGAAATATCGTTTGTCACTGCTCACTACAATCCCATGATCATTTAGGATTCAAGAGCACACACTATATTTTTCGATACATTTCAATATCTGGCTGTCGTGGAGGTGAAAACACCAAAATGGGGTTTGACTAAGGAAAACCTCTATACAATCCAACCCTTTTCCTCCTTTTGGCAGGTTACATGATTCATGAGAGGAAGAAGTTCAAATGCATGAGAGTTTTCTTTTCTCTTTCCCTTCTCTTGTCCTTTTCATGATTTTAGTCTTGTACATTATCATTTCCAAGTATTTTTGTTGATCACCGAATTAGTAGACCAATTATCATGTTTTATGTTAATAGGAATTTATCAAAACCTATATAGAGTTGTAAAGTGTCATACAAAACCCAACGTGGCAAGCAGACATGCACTATTACCCTGGGTAGTGAGCTACCCACGTGGTGACATGTTCATGTTAGTCAGTAGTTTCAATTTCTATATTCTATTTGTCAAAATTCTTTGTCTATTTATTTTCCTGTTTTCTCCTATATTTTGTTAGTTTAGTTAGGTTGTATTCCATCATTCAATTTTTTATTACAACAATGGAATAGAGCCCAGATAGTTTTTCTCTTCCAGATCATATAGCAATGAAATGTACATCTTCGTTGGTTCGTATTCCAATGTGTAGTAGAGAATTGGTTTGATTATACATAGTTTAATTAGGATCACATTTTCACTATAAAAATATTTTGCACATTGCTTCCTTTTGAATAAGATAATATTATTTTGTCATTTTAGTCTTCTAGATTTTGTGTGATTAGCTCTTAGGTATTTTTTGATTTTGGGTTTTCTATCTTAATAGTTAAATCTTACATGGTATTAGAGTGGAACTACAGATTCTTCTTGAAAACCCAATATGTTGTTCTCTTACATCTTCACATGATATAGAAAATCAAAATAGTTTGAAATGGAGATCAAATTTTGTGTCTTACTTGTTACTTGTTTTGACACCATTTTATTTGTAGGCTCATTTGGTGTTGTGCCTAAATGATTTAATTTTTCTATTTTTGTCTTTTGTTTTTTCTAAATTGAGGCTTTGGTAGTGAGATCTACAAGGGTTCGATGGAGGGAGATGCTTGTGATATTATATAGATCACTTAGTTTTTAGTGAAATTTGGGTGAGATTTGACCCTACCATTGCATCCATGGCACCCAAAACCCTAGAAATCCCTATCAAATCATTAATTTTCAAGCACTTGGCCATGACTAAAAAATTCTCGCCTAGATGTATGGATAGCACCATCTATATAATACACCCTTGCATCAATTGACATCATAGGCAAATTCTTTGTGCATTTGTAGGTATAGGTAGATCTACAAAGTATAGGGGCATTTATTTTTCTATGAATTTGTTTAATTGCAAGTTGTACACAAGGTATCCATAAGGTATTTTACTAGTGGAAAAACCCATATGGGGTGCTACTAGTATGGGCTTCCAATTGACTAGCCATTGGCTAGTGACCTAATCACTAGCAATGATGTTCTACACAAACAATAATAGCCCTACACTCCTAGAAATGGCTAGGATTCCCTTGACTATGACATATTTATTAAAGATTCTATTAGAGAACTCCCTCCACCCATCCAAACCACCTTATGCATATGGTAAGTGGTTTCATGTAGTACAACTAGTAGTTCTAGTTTTGGATAATGGTTTTCCATGATTGAGGGCGATGTTTTGGAGCCAGATAGTGACATTGGTATTTTGATAGAATATTCCATTTAGGAAGCATATTTTGCTGGCTAGAATTTGCTAACATCAGTTGATGTCCTCATTTGGCACCCCTCCAACCAATCCCCTCACCATTGTAATTTTGATTTTGACAATTAATAATTAGAAATTTTATTCTAGGGTATATGAGCTCCATTTTTTACCTAGGATAATTTTTTAAGAGCTTCACATTGGCCTATATTGTTCATGATTTTGGTGTCTAGATTTTCCATTCTTAGAGGTTTTATTGGCTTATTCTCATTCTGAGAACTTCTAAGGATTTGTTTGGGCTCATACTAGCTCCGTTTTAGGCATTATTTTTTAAAGTGCATGATTTTTTGTGTACTCCATGGTGGAAACCTTGGTTTGTTCTCATTTTACTTTAGAATTGTAGTTTTAGTATTTGGGCTTCTTTGTCATTTGTATTTCACTAAGATCATGTCCACTTTTGTGATATTTACAAGTGACAACTATATATGCACTAAATATAAAGTGCCATAATCATATTTTGGTGGGGGATTTCTTGATTTAGTAATTTGGAGGGTTCTCTTATTATTGTGTATTTTCTTTTGTTAATTTGGTCTCTTGATTGGTCTATTATGGTTGATCCTACAATAGTGTGTCCCACTTGTGGGACATCCTAATTTTTGCCTAAAATTACACATTTTAAAGAAAAAATAATAATTTAAGCCTATAGGCCATCCATATAAGGGGGTTAGACCAAACCCCCTTGAGTAGAACCCCCCAGGCTTAAATCAAATTCTTGATGTAGTCTCCTTCATACCTATCAAAATGATGACAGAAAAATAATTTTGCTTGACCTATTGGGGGATCAAATGAAGTCATTTAGAAATGCCATTTTGCAAGTATGTAGCCCTTAGTATTAGCTTTACTAGAATTATAATATATATTATGTTTTCTTTAATATTATGTGAATTTTTAATTTTAGAATAAATGTATGTGCATTATAAAAAAGCTATGACCTCTATTCAAGACACTAGGAAAAATAACATGGATTAAAAAATCTTTAAAAATGCACTCCACTCCACATAGATGTCCTTATTTCAATGAAAATATATTTTTTTGATATATATGCTAAGAGAAATGCATTATGGAATAATAAAGGTGTAAAATTTTTGTTAGTACTAATTCAAAAATTAATAATAAATAAATATTTAATAAAAAATTACCAAAAATACCCATGGAGTAGGCATTGGAGTCAATGATCTAATTCCAATAAATTATGATTTCTTTTTGTAGTGAAAGTTTTGCATTATGGAATAATGTCATTCAATAAAAATAATACAAAAAAATGATTGAAAAGTAAAAGTAAAAATTGACAGAAGTAATTCTTTAAAAAATTATAGCTTGAATCTACATAGAAAATACCACAACTCGTTAGTTTACCCATCCTTAAATTCTCAATCATTTGTAATGAGCCAAAATAAAATATTTCAAAATTAAAATCAGATTTGGAATTATTTTTGCAAACCTCTACAAACTTCCCGAAAACACAGACTAGCAAGCTAGTCAAACATCAAACTACACAAACTTGTCTAGAAACTTATGCAAATGATTATCATTGATATGAAGATGATTTTGGACTCTTATAATAGTCATAATAGCATCAACAACAATAATTTCAAATCTAGAACAAATACAACCAAAACCCCTAAAACTACCGAACATCAAGATACCGAAAATCTCATAGAATAACTACAAATGGATTTTATTGGATGTTTTTGATTGCAACAAAAATAATAAGGCCTGAAACATTGATTATAATGGAACATACATTTGCAACATAAATTACAAATCCACTGCAATCTACACAAACTAAGATGAACGACACATAGGGTAAATCTATTGAACACTAACAAAAACTCCACAACACTGCCCCAACCTCCAAGAACTAAACTCTGGTGCCTGGAACAAAAGTACAATAGAAAACACATAGAAACATACTAAATCACAATAGAAACACTTCAAAACACTTCTAGAATCACTGGAATTGCACACAAAAAGCCCTGTAAACAAATAATGGAAAATTGTCAAACTCCACAAAATCTATTAGCTCCATTGCAAACTTTGGATGAGATTGCCTCTGTGAGAAAAGGGTTTTCATCCTCCAATCACTTGAAACTCATTGATTTTTTTCCACAATTCTCCAACTCCAATGGGTTTTCATCCACTGAAGAAATCATATGTAAAACTATAAGTATGGGAGAAGAGAGAAATATTGTCAACACCTCAAATGGAAGATTTTACAAAATTTTATATGTTGCATGCCAAGAGATGGGCACAAAAATCCAAATGCCATCTTGGGAGGAAAAACATAAAATATTAATTAAATTTATCTTTTGAAATTTCCACCTCATACGCAACCAAAAATAGCCGCCACTTACACCTTACTATTGCAATCAAACCAAATCTTGACAAGATTCTAAAATCTCCAAGAAAAGTAAAAAACATCTTTCCCATTTCCAACACTTCCATAAGAGCAAATAAATATCAATATTTAATATTTAATTACTTTCACTCCATCCTTCTTGTAGTTAAATTTAATTAATAATTCCCTTTTCAAATTATTTCTTGAAAAAATAGGGAAATTACTAATTTCCATGGAGTTATCCAAAACCCCATGAAATATCCACTAGTGCAATAAAAATTAATATTTAATATTTTATTTCTCCCAATAAATAATAGTCTCCTAAATTTATGGGAAAACAATAAAAATATTAAATAAAATATTTTCCATATGTGTCCCATTACCTCCGACTTACTATTTCTGGATGGTGGAAACTTACTATTTTAGTAAGTGCTATTTTTGGGAAAAGGGACATGACAAGTTCCCCCCTCCCAAAATTTCTTGTCCTCAAGCTATTACAAATATAATGCTCAAGAATCCTTATTCCAAAATGATACAATATGTCAAACTACATATTAAGCCCTAATCTTGTGCCTCTGAGTAGTTGCATTTTTTTACCAAAGAACATTGTGCAAGCCTGAAGACTCAATTTCCTTTATGACAATGCACTATACCCAACAAAATAATCCATATATTCTGAGCTCTTTGATGTGCAAAACTTTGGTGCATTCTCTCTAATACTCAAACTGATCTACATCCTCCCACAAAGATTTGGTAAACTCACCAAATGTATGTTTGTCCATCTTCATTCCTATCATTTTGGAAAATCTTAGAGTAGTGAACTTGAGCTAAGTGACACTGATGTAGCAATCACAAGGTATAACAAACTTATCCATTCTATCAATTGGTATGTATTATGTATCCATTTCTTTTCCATCAATATTCTTCCTTTCACAAATTTTCTTCCCAATTGTGTATATACACTAGCAGTAGACAATTTGTACCAGAAACACCTGGGTGAGTGTAGGAACATGATGGGCCAAACAATACCTCTAAGTGGAAATAAAAATACTAAAAAAAAGACTTAAGCAAGTTCAAGTGAAAATTTGAATGGATTATCTACACAATTTGAAAAATATGTAAGAACAAATTTTGTAGAGAATTGAATCTAGTTTATGGGCTACTATTTTTTTTTGAAAAAAACTAAATTTACTTGGTTAAAACTAAATATTTCAATGAACAACTATTAAATTTTTTAGAAAAATAAAAAGTGGGTGTCATTCTAGCCAACATTAAGTATGAGCAATTTTTTTAAAAAAAATTAAAAATAAGCAAAGGACTCATGCCCAGATCTGATGCATATTTTTTTGAATTTTTTTTCGAAGAAAATAATTAGTTACAAATTTTTTACTAACTTTTTTTAAAAACTAAAAAGTAATTTTCTAGCCAACCTAACTCAATCAAAAAAATTGGAATTCAATTTTTTTTAAACCTATAGGCAGAAAATTATAGAGTGTGACACATCTTTCAGATTTGAAAAAGGTGAAACAGTTTGAAAGTTATGGATATTTTTCAATCAGTGTGTCCATCAATATTTTAGACACACTATATATAGAAAATTATTATTATTATTATTTTATCAATAAGGATACCATAAGCATCATAATATATTAAAATTTAATATTAATTTTTTTTACAAAAAGCCCCAAAGATACATAGAAAGTTATTAATAATTGTTTAATAATATGATAATAAAGAAAATCTTATATTTTTACAAAGATGACAATTTCTTCAATAAACCCTTTTTGTTTCATCAAATTTAAATAAAAAAGTCATCAGCACAAAGGGTGAAGTCAAAATAAGAGGGTGAAACATGTAAACATGTTAGAGCTGAAAGAAAGTCAACTATGACAGTCCCAAGCCTAAATTCAAGGCATTCTCAAGGCATAACAAATATTCGTTATTAACAGATATTCATTACTAACGGATATCTGTTACTAACATATATTCGTTAATAATGGATATCTGTTATTAATGTAATGAATATCCATTTTGTAGAGCCAGGAACATATATCCATTACTAGGAAATAGATATTCATTCCTAGGAAACAAATATCCATTCCTGAAAGCTAAATTTTATGTCTTCTTCCTCTTTTATCAATCTTCCTCTCTCTGTATTTCTATATCTCCCTCTACCTGTCTCTTTATATCTTCTCTCTCTCTCTCTCTATATATATATATATAAACTACAACCTCTCTTTCTCTATTCTTCTTTCTCTGTCAATCTTGTTCTCTCTATCTCTCTATTTTTTTTACCTATCTGTGAATCTCTCTTTACTCCCACCACAATATGCATGTTCACTCAATAAATGTTAACCATGGCACAAGAACTTAGTATCTTCACTCGAGATGACACCATATGACAACTCATGTAACTTGTCTACTTTATTGAAAAGCATCTATCTACAATCCTAGAGTCACCACTCAATTCTTATCACATTCTCACAAATGTGTTTTCAACTATGAAGTTAGAACTATTTCCTTCCTAAGGCTATGGAAATCCATAGACATATTCCATGCAAAGTTGTTCCTTCAACTTAGTTGCTCCTTGTATAGGAACAATCTAGAGATCACAATCCTCCAATGTATCTCCTTCTTCATGTATCAATTCCAACCCCTAACCCTTAATGAAGATCAATGTATCTTCTTCTTCTTCATGTATCTCCTCCAATGTATCTCCTTATTCATGTATCACTTCTAACCCCTAACCCTTAATTAAGATCAATGTATCCTCTTCTTAAAACCACACATAAGTCCTTTGCTTTTGTTCACCACCTTATTTCTTATTGATCCTTGAGCCTTATAATCTAAACCCTATTACATCATTATTCTAAAGAGCATCATTGATCTACATAAAAAATCTTTTTCAAAATTTCCACATCAACATCAAACCAATATCTTTCCTTAATCAATAACACTCCATTCATGGCATCTCACTCTCCAACTATTCAGAGTCAATTATCTAGCCACAACTCCATTTTTTAATAAAAATGGGTAAAGACTTTATTGAATCAGAAAAGCATTACAAAGTTGAAAGAAACACACCCATCAGGGGCACAATCAAAACCAAGAATTAAGTAACCCCCAAAAAGCTCCTCATATCCTCCATAACCCAATCTTCAAGAACAAGGGCCAAATCACCAGGGAGGTTGCCCCAATCATCCACATTTGAAGTCCCCATCTACTTATATGCCCACCTCACCAAACCATCCGCCACCTTATTCCACCCATGGCACATGACAAAAAACAATAGAATCTAAAGCATTACTCAGAGAAACATTTCATTTGGCCACCACTGCAAGTTGCCAGTTCACCTCCTTAAAATGTCTCTTATTCAGCATATCAATGACCACCTAAAAATTAGATTCACAAACAATCCACCTCTAGCCAAGGGTACAAGCACATTCTAATGCCAGAAGAATAGCTATAGGCTCCATGAGATTATTTGTATGCTGACCTCTATAAATAGAGAAGAAAAAAATTACCACCCCCTAATTATCCCTACCAATGCCACCAATTCCAGCATGTCCAGGATTACCTCTGGATGATCCATCAATATTGATTTTCAGCTCCCCCACAGCAGGAGGACTCCAGTGACCAATACGATAAACCCTAGCTCTCCCACACCCATGCTGAACCATCCTCAAGTTTTTCTGTCCACCCCCAGAGACTTCCATGGCTTCAACAACATCAGTCACCCAAAACAACTAGGATATACAGATCACACTTAGCAGCCAAAGTTTCTTGCTAACCCCCTAAGATCCTCAACCAGAGCTGACCAAAAAGCAACTTCTTGTCCAAAAAAATTCTACAGTTGCGCTCCAACCAAATATGCCAAATTATCAAACTGGGACCAATGATCCAAGCTATGAGAAGGAAATAGGCCATTACAAGGGGAGATCCCAAACTCCTCCAAAAGTCCTCTAAAGAAGAAGCATGTCTACACAGTATACGCTAGATATTCTACCAAGATTGCAAAATAATTTTCACAAAGGAACACTGAAAGAAGAGATGGGAGATGCACTCCTCATGCCCACCACACATAACACACATAGAAGGTCCCTGAAACCCACATTTCGATAGGTTATCCTAGGTAAGGGACCTTCCTTGCACAACTAACTAGGAGAAGAAGTTACACTTAGGCCAAGCAAACTTATTCCAAACATATTTCCACCATGAGACCTCCAAGCTCCCAAACATCTGCTTATCAAGAACTTGATAACCTTAGGCTACAAAAAATTTACCTTTCGGATCAAGACCCCAAGCCAACACATCTCTCTCAGGAAGAGAAGTGCAAACACACCTCCACAGAATCCCAGCAAGCTCCTGATAATCCCTAGCTACTCCACCAGGAGGCCGATCATGCGGATCCTTCCATCGATACACACTAGCATATCCCAAATTCTGAAGAGTTTTAAAGTCAGCAACATGGCACCACCCAGCATCAACAAAATGCCTACTCAAATGCTACAGGTGGGGGTGAGTAGACAAAATGGGAGGGTAACCGTTCCATGAATCATGCCAGAAGAGAGCATCCTATCCCCCATTACAAATCCAAAACACCCCCTACTTGACCAACTTGGCACCTCTTTTGAGGGTACTCCAAATCATAGAACCCTTACCCTCCACACTGTAGCGAGCAACATCCACACTTTCAACCTCACCAAGATAAATTGAAGTAATAATTTTTTCCCACACCTGATGCTGCTACGAACACCACCGCTAATATAGCTTAGCTGTTAAAGCTTGTCCATTCAAATTAGTCCTATGTAGACCTAGATCACCATCCTGCTTCGGCCTACAAATAGCTTCCCACTTAAACAAGCTCCACTTCCTGTGGAGGAGTTTGCCAGACTAAAGAAACTACCAAGTCAAACTCTCAAAGTCTTTGATAAAGCCGGAAGTTGCAGAGAGAACAAGACATCGGTACAAAGGAAGAGCCTACACCACTAACTTTAGAAGAGTCATCCTACCTACAAAAGAGAGCCAACTGTAAGTCCAATCACTAACTAGACTTCTGAACTTATCAATAATCTCCTGCCAAAACAATTTAGGAAGCAAATGAATAGCCAACGGAATACCAAGATACACAAAAGGGAGAGTACCAATTTGGAAATGAAGGATACCAACAATTCTTCTCTGAATAGCCCACGCAGTATGGAAGAAGTAGATAAAAGACTTCCCCTCATTAATTTTCTGCTCTCACATAGCCAAATAACAATCCAAAATCCTATGTGACTGGAAGCCTCCTCAACCCTAGCTCTGCCCATCAGAGCTATACTGTCAACAAACTGCAAATGTGACTAAGGAGGAATATTGTTTCTAAAACTCTAGCCCTGAATGAAGCCAGTCTCTACCTGGGATCTAATAAACCTCCCCAAGCCCTTCGCCAATAAGATGAACAGATAGGGGGATAAAGGGTCCCCTTGTTTGAGCCCCCTAGAAGTACCAAACAACTCTATTGGCTCACCATTAATCAGCACTAAAAAGGAAGGAGAAGTAACATAGCTCTTGACCCACTCAATCCATTCACTAGCAAAACCAAACGCTCCTAGAATCTTAAATAAGAAATACCATTTAACCTGATCATAAGCTTTAGCCATATCCAATTTAATAAACATGGCTTTCTCCTTAGAACGATCCATAGAATGAATCATCTCAGCTGCAATAATGATACCATCCATAATCTGCCTACTAGCCACAAAGCCCCCCTGCTCTTCAGAAATTAACCTGCTTAGCCAGGGTTTTAGCCTCTCAGCAATCAACTTAGTAATAATCTTGTAAACCATATTACATAAGGCAATGGGTCTGAAAAAGATCTAGGGAATTAGCCCCATCCTTCTTAGGAATGAGAGCAAGAAAGGTAGCATTCATGGATTTCAACATTTATTTATTCATGAAAGATTCCTGAATGACCTCCAATAGATCCAACTTAATCACTTCCTAGAACTCGTGGAAGAACTCAACTAGGAAACCATCAGGCCCTGAAGATTTTCCTTTTTTCATCTGGAACACAACAGTTTCAAGCTCCAACAAAGAAATAAGATCAAGCAAAGAAGCATTCATTTCACTGGTGACTAAGGATGGAATACTATTCAAAATAACAATTTCATCCTCCTCTACAGAAAGGGAATCCTCAGATAGCAGAGTAGAAAAGAAGTGAACAACCTCAATAGAAATAGAAGGAGAGGAGGAAAGAATCTCCCCATTCGAAGACCTGAGGGAAGAAATGACATTACCTTGCCTCCTATTATTAACTGAATTGTGGAAGAAAGAGGTATTCATGTCTCCCACCTGAAGCCACTCAATACAGGACTTTTGTTTTCAAAAGATTTCCTCTCATAATTCCCATTTCGTAACTGCCCTCATAGTAGCGGCTTCTAGCAAACCTAGATCCTTAGTAAGGCCCCAATCACGAATCTACCTAGTGATTGAGTCCAAATGAACTTGAGCAAACTACTTTTCTTGAAAAACATTACCGAAGTGTTGCATATTCCACCATTTCAACCTATATTTCACATATTGGAGCCTCTTGGAGAAGGAGTACATAACAGTCCCATGTGATGGCTTTCCCATATTCCACAAACCAGAAAGAAGATCATGGAGAGAGTCGTCTCTAAGCCACATGAGCTAAAACTTAAAAGACTTCTTGACACATCATTGGAGTAGCTCAGAAGTAAGTTTGATCGGCCAATGATTAGAACCCTGCCCATCCAAAATCTTAGAGCTATTCAGCCACCTGTCCCCCACCAGAAATTGGACACTAGGAATCTATCTAGGTGTTCAGAGATAGTAACTTCCCCACATCTCCTAATATTCCAAGTAAAGACCCTATTAACAGGCTTGATGTCAACCAAATTCAAGAGAGCCACATTATCCTGCAAGAGAGCATAAGAAGGCTCCAAGTGAGCAATGCCTCCCCTCTTCTCTTCCAGAGAAACAACATTAAAATCCCCAATCCATGGCAGATAAGGATCCAAAGCCCTCACATATCTGACAAAACCCCACAACATTTCCTTGCCATGAAAGTCAGTCAGAGCATAAATGTTAGAAAGGAGTACTCTCTCTCCAGAGTCAAGATGAGAAGCAACACAAGAAATCAAACCTCTACAAGAGTACCACCAAATTGGCCTAACTCTATGTGGGTCTAATAAGCAAGCAACCCCACTAGAGCTACCAATCATACCAACACATTGGCACTGACCTCGACTCCAAATCTTCGAAGCCGGACTCATCATACTATCAACAAATAACTTAGTTTCCTAAAGGAAAACCACATCATGAGAATGAATACGAACCAAATCCTGAATAGCCTTTTGTCTAGGGATGCTATTCATACCCCTCACATTCTAGGAGAGCACTATCATCATTGGGG
This sequence comes from Cunninghamia lanceolata, assembly GCA_027924645.1. NCBI lineage: Eukaryota > Viridiplantae > Streptophyta > Pinopsida > Cupressales > Cupressaceae > Cunninghamia > Cunninghamia lanceolata. The sequence goes on along the minus strand of BSBN01000261.1, from coordinate 25,684,450 downwards.
TTGGGAGAAATAAGAATCAATAGTCCTCACCAAACCTGACTCGACCAATATCTCACCAGCTAGCTTTATCTTTTCCTAGTCCTTTTTTCTACCAACCTTAAGAGGTTTCTCAGGAGCCCCCTTTTTGAGAGTTTTTTTTTGCAAACCCAAGACTGGGGAAGAAGCCTTACTTTTTCCTAAGTTTGGAGCACCTCGCACTATAGATAGAACACCACCAACACTAGGAGAACCACCAGAAGCCTCTAGTACCAAATCTGATGCACCCTGCCTAGGAGATGGAGGATCCAAATCAATGTCCATCTGAGGACCCTGCTCACCTAGCTGAGCTGGGCAAGGAATCACAATAGGCTGATCTCCAGGAACAACCTCAACAGAAAATCCAACTGTTGCCTGTAAGTCCACTTGAAACCCTTCCTCCTGGACCAAATCCCCCAATGTCTCAAATCGGTTGAAGGTTTCCCCCTCCTACCTATCCTTGAGGGATCTCTTCTAGTCACAACCATGATTGAGAGACTTAACCAGAAAAAATCCTTCTTTATCAGCCCGCCTCCCTGCATGGGGACTTTACCCTTGTCTTCTTTCAAATTAGGCTGAGTAGGTGCATTACTTGAACCAACTGCACCAGAATCTTGAGGACACCTCCTTTGAAGATGACCATATTCATGACAAAGCCGACACCTAAAAGGTAGCATCTCATAATCTAACGGCTGAGTCCAGGAGCAAGACCCAATAGTCATATCAATAGAATCTGGAAGCGGTTGGCTCAAATCAATCTCAACACAAACCCTAGCATAATAAAAAATTCTCTTACTCAAGGTTTGTTGAGAAGGACCAATAGGTTTTCCCAACAATAATGTAATTGAATGCAATATGTCACTCCTCCAGCATTCAAGCGGCAACCGAGGAAGATGGACCCAAACTGAGATTTTAGAAGGTAACTCCTCTGCTGAGTTAAAGCCAACATGCCATGGTTTAATGAAGAGACCCACCTGATTATAAAAATATGGACCCCCTTCAAAGGCCCTGTTCTGATCAGAGACACACAAGAAGTCCACCATAAAGAAATTATTTGCAGCCATCAAAATATCAAAATCTCCTTCTGGGTTCCATGTCCTGCAAATCCATGTATCAAGAAATGGGGGAGAAACCCTCATCCCCATGAACTTACAAATCAAAACATGATTGCAATAGTAATTAACATCATCAGCTACTGACTTTGATTGTATGACTAAAACTGGCTGCTCTTGGGCCCTCTCCAAGAATCCATTCACCTTTTACAATTTAAGGGAACCAATTCAGATCACATCCGATCCAGAAGTAGACTAAATGGGTATTCCGGTATCCTCCCTAGCCATGGAAGAAGCTTGACCTGCCATATCAAGAGGCACATTCAAAGCCATTTAAACCAGATGAGTGAGGGCCCAAAATGGCCCCCCAACACCTCGCTCTAGACAAACACAAAAGAAAAGAAAGATAAAAACCCCCCTTACTCTAAAAAATCCCTCCCCACACTAGAAATCGCTCTCCAAGGCCCAATCTACAGACAAAACAACCATGCAAAAAGAAATCACAAACATGCAGACCATGACCTACTATAGGCCACGAGTCTACACAATGCTCCTTCCCATGCTCTCCATCTCTCCCATTTCCATAATTATAATAATATTATCATAAAATCATCTAGCCACAACTCCATTGTTCCATGGAACAATCACCTATTTCTTATAAGGAAACTTTACCTAATGTTGGTTGTGTCACCAAAAATCTATAAGCACAAAATATGCCATTATTCCCTTCAATCTACCTCTTCTTCTTATGGCCATTTTTTGTTACCTCTCTTGTCTTCCTACCCTTACTATTCCATCCTTTGATGGGTCTATGTCCATTGTGTGTTGATCACAACCTCACAGATTTTCTTTTTTATTGGTTCATACATCTTTTATCCACATATTTCCCATGCTATAGTCTTTTATCCTTTCAAGTGTCATCATATACTATGTCAATATCCTCTAATCTAGAATTTCTAGTCCATTTACACCTTGGTGAAATCCCTCTTCTTTCCTACACTTGGCCTCTTCCAACCAAGAACTCTGCTAGTCTCACATACCCATACCAAATATCTTGATGCATTCCTTGATATGTATATTGTACATGATATTCTATATGATCCCTATAAAAAATTTAGAGGTTACACTAGTGCCTTTGCCACTTGAAATCTCTAGTGTGCCATCAACACCCTTGGGAATGTCTCCAATAGTCATTTTTCTTCTTCTAGAACCATCCTCTAGAATTTTAGTTTGCACCAAGCTACTACCACAATATGAATGTCCACTCCTCAATTTATGTTAACCATGACACAAGAACTTAGTATCTTCACTCGAGATGACACCCTATGACAAATCGTGTAACTTGTCTGCTTTTTTGAAAAGCATATATCATAAATCCTAGAGTCACCACTCAACTCTTATCACATTCTCACAAATGTGTTTTCAACTATGAAGTTAGAACTATTATCTTCCTAAGGATATGGATATCCATAGACACATTCCATGGAAAGTTTTTCCTTTAACTTAGTTGCTCCTCTTATGGGAGCAATCTAGAGATCACATCCTCCAATGTATCTCCTTCTTAAGGTATCACTTCTAACTCCTAATCCTCAATGAAGATCACATACTCTTCTTTCAACCACACATAAGTCCTTTGGTTTTGTTCACCACCTTATTTCTTACTGATCTTTGAGCCTTATAATCTAAACCCTATTAGGTCATTATTATAAAGAGCATCTTTGATCTACTCAAATAATCATTTTAAAATTTTCCACATAAACATCAAACTAATATCTTTCCTTAATAAATGACACTTCATTCATGGCATCTCACTCTCTGACTATTTAGAATCAATTATCTAGCCACAACTCCATTGTTCCATGGAATAATCACCTGTTTCTTATAGGGAAACTATTCTTCCTCTTTACCTAATGTTGGTTGTGTCACCAAAATTCACCTTACTCTTCCAAACCTCTCTACTAATACCCTTATCGCAAATCAATTTATAATCCATCTAAACTCCCATTTTACTAAGCGATTAATTCAAAGGGCCATGCCTCGTAATGACTTCATCAACTCCTCCTTTCTCATCCTTTCTTCCTTGAGTTTCTCCCAAAGTCTCTCTAAAGTCTAATCTAGGAACTATAACTCTACCTTTGGAAATTAATCCTTTGGTCCTCATCTTGTCGATAAGGCCCACCAAGTTACTTCTCAATTTAGATCTCTTTCACTTCTTATAATTTGCCTCAGTTTAATAACATAGGCAAAATGAAAATTTATTTTCTATAATGGATACACATTGCCCAAATAATTAGGCTTTAGGTAATAGATATCCATTTTGGGAATATATGTCCATTTTGAGAATAGATATCCATTACCTAAAAGCCAAAAAAAGGCAAAAAGAATATTGTTGGGCCTGACAATGATGCCCACAGACCTTTTGCTATCAAGAAACCCGTGATCTCTAAATGTTACAGTAAAATACACTTTTCTTCACTTTTGGACACAAAATTTGATTGTTTCAATCATTAGGGTGATATTTTTATTCCCCTAATGGGGAGCAATAGTCGTCGTAAAGCAAAAAGGAGGAAAGCTACATTGGAGCAAATTGAAGCAAAAAATGATAGCGCAAAGAAAGAGGATTGGAAGACTAGGTTTGGTGGATGCTCATCAAGGTGAAGCTTCTTATGTACCATCTAATGACATGAAAATTGAAGGTGTTAATGTTGAATATAATGAAATGTTACATAAGAATGAAATTGACCATGACATTGCAAATAAAAATGTTGCAAAATGTTGTGAAACACTTATTGATAAGAGCAATATCATGGACAAAGAAGAAGAAAAACATAGACAATTGCTTGAAGATTATGGATATGAACCTCATGATGTTGAATTTACACTTTGTTGGCACTATAAAATTTTGCAAAATTTGAAGTGCCCATGATGAAATTTTGATTGGCAACACTCAGAAATGCACCTGAAAAATCTGCACCAGTGACCTACTTTGGAGAGTCATAATTTGGTACCAATTGACTTCCATGCCAAATCACATGGTGAATGTATTAATTTGTCATATGTGAACATGTATGTTTGATTTCAGCTTCCTATGATGAGTTTTGAAGCATCCAGTTGGAGGGTTCTAGGATTGTTCTGTTGTTTGCATATTCTCAGGCCTGCAAAGTAGCCTCTTGTTCAGATATATATTTCACAGCTAGATGATCGTCATGGCAAGTGGATTGATATTATGTATTCCCCTAACCTTTATATACTCAACTGGTCCAGGTCCAGAGCCTCATGATCGAGTTTGATTTTTTTTTCAAGGCCAAAAGCAAATGCAGTTTGTCATATTTTGACAGTTGCATTTCCAAAATGTTTCAGAGAGGTCAACTTTGACCCATAATATTTCGTGAAGAAAGTGAATTGGTGAAAAATTCTTATGCACACATACTCAATGGACCTAAATGAACTAGTTTTTCCAGTGACAGCTTCCTGGGAGGAGATTTGATATTTTTTCAAGGAGGTGACATGGTGTGGTCAAGTTGGTTTTTGACAAGTGCAGTTGTAGAAAAGGCTAAGTGAGCCACTTTGAATGTGAATAACTTGCACCTCAGGATGAGTTTTCCCTAGCCATTTTTTGCAATGAATTTTGGGATCAAATGTCAACATGTATGTGCATTTTCATGCCTCTAGGAGATTGTTTGACTAGTTTTTCAGGGTGATTTTGGAGGCCACTTGGTTTGTTTTGGGTCACTGTGCAAGATGCTAGAAAATGGATTTTCATGATTTCAAACTTTATTTTTTCATCTCAGAAGCATATTGACATAGCCTCAGGTCAATTCAAGACAAAAAACTTGTTTTAAAATAATTTTTTTTAGCCGAGTCCATAGGGGACTCGACATGTGTCACACAATTGTTGTTGATTAATGACACTAATTTGAATTTGATGGGGAATAGCAATGATCAATTGGTGCTTGAGCTTCATGACATATCACATATGACTTGGGAAAACAATCTTCAGATTCCAACCTATGAGCAATGTGGTGGTGTTCTAAAGCATAATGTTGTTGTTTTGGTGATAATGTCCCCAAAGAGAGGGCGGATAAAGCTATAGAAACAATAAGGGAGGTGATGCTCTACTTGTTATTGGATCATTCATGATAATAATGACAATTTATCATCTTGTGAGATGTCATGGCATTGGTTTGATCTTCGATAAGCACTTTAAGAGATTCTAGTATGAGATGACAGGATCAGGACTTTGTGATTGCAAATGTTGGAGATTCATGGGCTATTTTGGGAACATTGTCAGATGATAACAAATTGATGGCCATCTAATTGATTCTTGATTTAAAGCCAAATATACCTCGGGAGCAAAATGATTTAAGGTTGAAGTGAAAATGTTAGGCACCATTCATCATCTGAATATGGTAATATTGAAAAGCTTCTGTGCAGAAAAGTCTCATCGAATGTTGGTCTATGACTTTCTACCAAATAGATCTATGGCCAAACATATATTTTCCAATGATGTGCATCAAAACATGCTCGAATTGAAGACCAGATCCAAAGTAGTCCCAACATAGAGGAATAGAGATTATTTCTCTTCCACCACAACAAAAAATTTACAATTGCATTTTGGTTTATTTCATAGGAGCCTTCAAATATGTGTTGATTGCCACTGTTGCAAGAGGAATTTTTGTATAAAACCACACATTTTTTGCACTCCAATCACAATCATAAAATGCCATTGCCATCAACGTCTCATCTCAAACTCACAACATTATGTAAAGATGGCATTATGTAGAGAGGGCTAATTGAAAGAGGTGTTGCACATTTTGCTTAATGCGCATAGACCCCCTGGAGACTCCTTTGCATATCTTCAATTGTTATAGGCTTGTATTCCACTTTCAAAAGGGAAAATGTCCAATCTTTCATCTCTCACAAGCGATTTACATTTGTAACACACACAACTTTTCATAATAAACTTATTTGCATGCATGTCAAGTGTGAAAGTTTGATGAAAATGGGAGCTTGGAACAGGGTATGGACATCCATCAAAGCATAATGGATGAAGTCAGATATTATGGTTGGAAATGCTCAGCGACATGTTGCTTCAAAGATCTCATGGAATGCGATGATTGCAGGCTATCCACAAAATGGAATTATTGAAGGGACACAAAGCTGCAACCTGATCATTTCACCTTTGCCAGCACCCTCCCAGCATGTGCCAACATAGGAGCTTTGGAGAAGAGATGTCCCTGCATTCCCGCGAGGAGCAAGAGAATAATGTGTGGGCTTGCGGGTGAAGAGAAATCCTTCATGCATTCCCGCAAGGAACCCTAAGACCCAGTGCGAGATGGCGGGAGAACAATAGGCATGTGGACTTGTGGTGGATGTTTTTTCCCGCATTCCTACAAAGACTACTCACAAAGCCCGCAGGAGAGTGGTAAACCTATAATATTTGTACAAATGATAAAATTATAACATCTAAAATATATTTTGTGAGGCAGAAGAAATAAAAAATAAAGTGAAATACTTTGCAAATAAAGGTATGGTGAATATTTTCATGGGAAAGAGAAATTTATTGTTTTGGAAATATGATATGATGTAAAATATTTCACTAAAAGGTGGAATATTTTTACCAAAAAAACCAAGAAGTGGGTAATTATTTTATCTGGGCAATATAAACAAAAATGTAAAAGGGGAATGTTAATAGTCATTTTGACTATTATTGTACAAATATGTAGGCAAAATATTTTTCATGGGGATATGAAGTGAAAGGAGATAAGATAATTATTTTGGTGAATATGAAGAGTTGTACGTGAAGGGTCAAAAAGGCAATGTATATCATATGGTGAAATGAAAAATTAAAAGAAGGGGGGAATCTGATTTTGGAAGAGCAAATATTGTATGGCTTGATCCTTGAATCATATCAATAAAAGAAGACTGCATTTTTCTGGTGTCAAACTTCTAGTTCTTAACTACTTGTTGAATGTTTTTTGATATTTGATCTAGTTGTCTCCATATTGCATTTTTCTTGTTATTTGAATTAACATATCAAGGGTATGCTTAATTCTTCGAAACACATTTGTTGTTTTGTGTGATTTATTTGATTGGGTTTCCTCAAGGAGGAATTAAATTCCATTAAGTAAATCTCAGTAATTTGGAGAATTCAATCTGGATGTATAAGTAGAGCCAAGTGAAAACAAACTTTCATGTTTATGCTAGGCATAAACTGAATTATGCCAAGTAGTTCAAGTTGTGACTAGGAGGAAAGTACAAATCTTTTTGTGAACAGACTCTGAATAAAATTATTTTTAGACCTCATGCCAGTGTGAATGTGATTGAAAAGGTGCTTTAATTGGAAAAATTGCACATAACCTACTTTATCATCACCAATTAGTTTTGGAGAACTCATATTTGGTGATAGAAAGGTACACCCACCTAGGCGAAGTAGGGCCTAAAGTGCAAGGAAGACCAATCATTTTGATTGATTCTATTAGTTGGCCAAACCAGTTTCCAGACCTGATAAAAAAGTTTGGCATCCTTTTAGGGTTTGGTAAATTGCAAATTTGAGAACCAACAAATTGGTGACTCTGCTAGGGATTGAAGTGAGAAAATTGTCCTAGAGTTTCTAATGAAGTTTTGCCCATCCAAGTCACAATAAATTGGTGAATCTGCTAGGGAAGGATTGAATAGAAATGTGTAAATGACTCTGCTCGAGAAGACCCAGAAAAATGGAATTCATTCCTCTTTGAAAGAGGTGGCGACTCTATAAAAAGAACCTAATGAAAGAATGGCTCAGTAATATTCATATCATGGGCTTGGGGATAAAATACCTCAAACGACATGCTATATTGATGCCCATGTTGCCTTTGCTTCAACAAGAGAATTGACTATTGAGGAGTTAGAACAAAATATGGGGCAGTTGGAAGCACAACTTCAAACGTTTAAATTGATGAGGAGACAAGAAGAATTGGGGCAAGAGTTGCAAGCTCAAACTATTTCAAATGTACCACAACACATATTAGATTGTATTTAGCCTGTTGGAGGTGCATATCCTTTCCCCCTAGTCAAGGAGGTGTGAAAATTCAAAATCAGGGATGTGATCAACACATGGGGAAATACCAGTATTAGCATTATGCTCCATTCCAAAATATGCAAGGAAATATATATTACCTAGGAGGTTCTACCAAAATATGCATCACCAATATCAGCCATATGCACCCCAATGTCAACAGTATCAGCAGTATCAGGTTCATCAAGGAGAAAATTCACTTGCAAGAGGACATCTCAAATCTAAAACATTTCTAGATTTGAATGAAAATGAAATTGTGGAAGGTCAACACTTCACCTTAGAGGAGGACTGCAACATTGAAGGTACTTTTGAAGACACATTGCATGAGGACTGCTTCAATAATGAGGCAAATGAAGAAGCATGTTCACCTGGTAGTGAACATGAAGCACATCCATTGGCTGATACAATCGAGGTATGTACATCTAAAAATGATTTCCAATGTTTTTCATACTCATTGTATGATGAAATGGTAGAAGAAAATCAGATCATATCAAGGCCAAGATAATAAGAGTAAACAATGTACAAACAATGAAGTGAGTAAGGATGCAAAGTCATAAGGATCTTCTTTTTAATACATTAGAGTTGGCATTTCTTGATGATTCTTCTCACCAGGATGTTTAAATGCACTCGCAAAATGAGCCAGAATATGAATGTTTTTCTTTTCATACATTAGAGGATTGTTTGCATGATTCTCATGATATGCAACAACGTGATATCATCCATGAGGTAGCATATGAATGTTTCAAATTTTTAGTCTATTTGGGCAAACTTTTAGTGAATCATGACGATAAAATAAACAATGATGGATGTCTGTCACATGGTGATGGTGTTCTCCAATTTTTTCTTGGTTGTGAGATGGAGCATGATGGAATTGATGTTGGCAAGGGAAAACATAGTGATATGCTTTAGCATGCCGGTGGTGATGTTTATTTTCAAGATGGTAATGATTGTGCTTTCAGACTTGACCTGATGCAATTAGAGGAGAATAAGGTGTATGATAGAGGTAAGTAGAGGCCTTTTATTTTCTGGTGGCCTTGTATCATCAACTATGGTGTGATTTTTCAAATCATACCAATTCAGGGCAGATAAGGAGAAGTGGGACTCTGCTGCCCAATGAATAAAACACTAGTCTACTCCACCAGAGATCTAAATTCTTTCTATGCTTGCAAGGGCCATACATCCCCAAGCAAGATCCACTATTGGCACTATAAAATTTTGCAAAATTTTAAGTGCCCATGATGAAAAATTTGACTGGCAACATTAAAAAATACACCTAAAAAATCTACTCCAGTGACCCATTTTGGAGGGTCATAATTTGGTTCTAGTTGACTTCCATGCCAAATCACGTGGTGAGTGTATTCATTTGTCATATGTGAACATGTATGTTTGATTTCAGCTTCTTGTGATGAGTTTTGATGGGGTTTTGAAGCATCAAGTTGGAGGGTTCTGGGATTGTTCTACTGTTTGCATATTCTCAGGCCTGCAAAGTAGCCTCCTATTCAGATCGATATTTCATAGTTGGATGATTGTCATGGCAAGTGGATTGGTATTATATATTCCCCTAACCTTCATATGCTCCCTGGTCCAATTTCAGAGCCTCATGATCGAGTTTGATATTTTTTCAAGGCCAAAAACAAATGCAATTTGTCATATTTTGACAGTTGCATTTCCAAAATGTTTCAGAGAGGTCAACTTTGACCCATTATATTTCATGGAGAAAGTGAATTGGTGAAAAATCCTTATGCACACATACTCAATGGACCTAAATGAACTAGTTTTTCTAGTGGCAGCTTCCTGGGAGGAGATTTGATATTTTTTCAAGGAGGTGACTTGGTGTACTCAAGTTGATTTTTGACAGGTGCAATTGCAGAAAAGGCTAAGTGAGCCACTTTGAATGTGAATATCTTGCACCTCAGGATGATTTTTGCCAATCCATTTTATGTACTAAATTCTGGGATCAAATGTCAACATGTATGTGCATTTTCATGCCTCCAAGAGATTATTTGACCAGTTTTTCAGGGTGATTTTGGAGGCCACTTGGCTTGTTTTGGGTCACTGTGCAAGATGCTAGAAAATGGATTTTGATGATTCCCCACTTCATTTTTTCATCTTAGAAGCATCTTAGAAGCATATTGATGCAAATTCTAGTATGAGATGGCATGATCAGGACTTTGTGATTGCAAATGTTGGAGATTCATGGGCTATTTTGGGAACATTGTCAAATGATAACAAATTGATGGCCATCTAATTGATTGTTGATTTAAAGCCAAATATACCTCAGGAGAAAAACAATTTAAGGTTGAAGTGAAAATGTTAGGCACCATTCATCATCTGAATATGGCATGATTGAAAAGCTTCTGTGCAGAGTAGTCTCATCAAATTCTGGTCTATGAGTTTCTACCAAATAGATCTCTAGCCAAATAGATATTTGCCAATGATACGCATCAAAATGTGCTTGAATTGAAGACTGGACCCAAGGTAGTCCTTCATATAGTAGAGGAGAAGGCTGAAATACCAACACAAAGGAATAGAGATTATTTCTCTGCCACCACAATGAAAAGTTTATAATTGCATTTTAGTTTATTTCATAGGAGCCTTAGAATGTGTGTTGATTACCACTGTTGCAAGAGGAATTGTTGTATAACACTATACATTTTATGCGCTCCAATCATAATCATAAAATGCCATTGCCATCGACGGCTCATTTCAAACTCACAGCATTATGTAAAGATGACATTATGTAGAGAGGGCTAATTGAAAGAGGTGTTGCACATTTTGCTTAATGCGCATAGACCCCCTAGAGACTCCTTTGCATATCTTCAATTGTTGTAGACCCATATTCTCAATAATGTGCTTTCAAAAGGGAAAATGTCCATTCTTTCATCGCTCATAGGCAATTTGCATTTGTAACACACAACTTTTCATAATAAACTTATTTGCATGCATGTCAAGTGCAGAAGTTTGATGAAAATGGGAGCTTGGAACATGGTATTGACATCAATCAAAGCATAATGGATGAAGTCAGCTATTATGGTTGGAAATGCTCTATGACATGTTGCTTCAAAGATCTCATGGAATGCGATGATTGCAGGAAATCCACAAAATAAAATTGTTGAAAGGATACAAGGTTGCAACTCGATCATTTCACCTTTGCCAGTACCCTCCCAACCTGTGCCAACACAGGAGATTTGGAGTAGAGATGTCCCCACATTCCCGTGAGGAGCCAGAGAATAATGTGTGGGCTTTCAGATGAAGAGAAATCCTTCACGCATTCCCGCAGGGAACCCTAAGACCTAGTGTGGGATGGCAGGTGAACAATAGGCATGCTGGCTTGCGGTGGATGTTTTTTCACGCATTCCCGCAAAGACTACTCACAAAGCCTATGGGAGTGTGGTAAACCTTTAATATTCCTACAAATGATAAAATTATACCATCTAAAATATATGTTGTGAAGTGGAAGGAATAAAAAATAAAGTGAAATACTTTACAAATAAAGGTATGGTGAATATTTTCACGGGAAAGAGAAATTTATTGTTTTGGAAATATGATATGATGTAAAATATTTCACTAAGAGGTGGAATATTTTTACCAAAAAAATTAGGGAGTGGGTAATTATTTTATTCGGGCAATATAAACATAAATGTAAAAGGGGAATATTAATAGTCATTTTGACTATTATTGAACAAATGTGTGGGCAAAATGTTTTCCTCAGGGATATGAGGTGAAAGGAGATAAGATAATTATTTTGGTGAATATGAAGAGTTGTACGTGAAGGGTCAAAAAGGAAATGTATATATGGTGAAATGAAAAATGAAAAGAAGGGGGGGAATCTGATTTTGAAAGAGCAAACATTGTAAGGCTTGATTCTTGAAGCATATCAATAAAAGAAGACTGCATTTCTCTAGTGTCAAACTTCTAGTTCTCAACCACTTGTTGAATGTTTTTTGATATTTTATCTGGTTGTCTCCATATTCCATTTTCCTTGTTATTTGAATTAACATATCAAGGGTATGCTTAATTCTTAGAAACACATTTGTTGTTTTGTGTGATTTATTTGATTGGGTTTCCTCAAGGAGGAATTAGATTCCATTAAGTAAATCTGAGTAATTTGGAGAATTCAATCTAGATGTATAAGTAGAACCAGGTGAAAACAATCTTGCATGTTTATACTAGGCATAAAATGAATTATGCCAAGTAGTTCAAGTTGTGACTAGGAGGAAAGCTCATATCTTTTTGTGAACTGACTCTGATGCCCAGTAGCAGGCACTAAACAATTTCTTTCCAAAATCAATTCCTTGTACATAATATTCAGAAAAACAATTTGGTTTTCTATTTGTAGGAGTAGGGGTAGTGAATAAAATAATTAAATAAAATCATTTTCAAACCTCATACCAGTTTGAATGTGATAGAAAAGGTGCTTTAATCGGCAAAATTGCACATAACCTACTTAATCATCACCAGTCAGTATTGGAGAACTCATATTCAGTGATAGAAAGGTACACCCACCTAGGTAAAGCAGGGCCTGAAGCACAGGGAAGACCAATCATTTTGATTGATTCCATCAATTGGCCAAATCAGTTACCAGACCTGATCACAAGGTTTGGCATCCTTTCAGGGTTTGGTAAACTATAAATTTGAAACCAACACACTCCATAATCCAATTGTTGATAACATTGATGAGGTTGAATACATGGATGAAACAATGAAAATCAATGTATCTCCAAATTACATAAGAAGAGAAGACATTTGTCAAAAAGAGAATGAGTGTGATGAAATTGTAAAACATCCAAGAACCATAAAATGGTTACTTGAAATTGATGAGAACATAATGGAAAAACTTGAAGGCAAGAGGTCGTCACGAACATTTCAATTGTGGGATTCAAAAGTTTTCAATCAATACTTTGGGAATAAAACATTAATCAAACAATGCCAAATTTTTGTGCAATTACTAAAGATGTATAAAATGAGACCTTTACTAAAGAAATTAAAGATTTGGGTAAACAAAGTGTCTGATCAAAATAAAATTATTGTTAGAAGTCTTTTCAATGCACTCAATTCTATTGAAAATACTAGTAAGGAGAAAGATAAAAGAGCTACTCATAGAGTAATAACAACCCCAATAGTGAGCATGCAATTAAGAAAGGCTCGATTAATGAGGAAAACTTGTGTTGACTTAAGATTGAATCATAAAACATTGTCAAAAGAACTAGCATTAAGATCAAGACTAGATAGTCCTCTTGGAAATGATACTTGGGCTTTTAGTGGTAGGCTTCCACAACTCGATAAGTAGCTAATCAATAGCACAAAGGATGAAATTTAATGATTTGGCACACTAACTCTAGAGTATCACCCAATGTAAAAGATGTTTTAAAGTTAATAATTGGTGATAAAGACCGCACACCACATCCTAAACATTACTTGGAATGTAGCCAAACAACATTGTACAAATAATTTTCTGAAAAACACCCAGGTATAACATTCTCACAAAGAGCTTTTGAATCTTGTTAGCCAATTTATTGTGTGCCTCTTAAAATTCATAATACATGTTATTACAAATACCATGTAGAGTTTTCAATGTATCATGAATTATTATGCAATATTCGTTCTACTTTGCACACTAACAAAATGTTACAGGAGTGTGGTGTAATTCAAGTACCAAAGTCATCTAGGGACTTATTAGATTTTTTTTATGTATTAGAGATGATGGTTTCATTTTCTACAAGAATGATTGTTTAAATGAAAAGTGTTTACAGTGTGGTGGGTTATCAAAGTTTATATCATGTATTCACGAGGGTAGCGAGCATGATTTTGGAAAGCAAATGGTTGAGAAAAAGAGATATGAGAGAGTGAAATACAATTTGAGAAGTGGAGGTGAAGGTTCTAGATATGATTTTATTACAAGAGAAGTAAGTATTGCTAATTTTATTGCTGATTTAAGAAAAATCCTTTTTACAAGTATGCCAGACATAGATCAATAGTTCAGGATGTGTAAAAACTTTTTCTCAATTGGAACTATTGTCTTTGTAGTTGATTTTGCAGAAAACCACACGTTACAACCACAAAATGAAGTACAATCCCAGTACTACAATTCTAAATTCATATTGTTATTTTTGTTCACATCACATAAAGGCATGCCCTTGAGAGTACAGAAGAGAACAAAAAGTTTGTCAGAGAATACCATTTTTACATGAGTGATGATTGATCTCATTCGTCATAGTATGTGCAATATTGTTTTCAACAATTTTATGGGTTCTTGAAAGAAAAAGATATTAGAATGGATCAACATCTCATTTGGTCATATAACTGCACTAGTTAATTCAAGAATGCTCGTATGTTCTATTGGTTGAGTAGAATGCATGCAGAGAAGGGTATACCTCATATTTGGATTTTTTAAAGTTGGGCATGGAAAAGGGGAACATAATGGAGCGGGTGCATGCGTGAAGAGAGATCGATTTAAAGAACAACTAAAGATTAGAGGTGGTGCTACATTCAATGATGAAGATTCTATTTTTAAGTGGTGTAACTATGCATTGTCATAAGGAGTGGCTCTGGATTCAGAAGTACGTAGGTTCTTTTGGTTGGTTGATGAGGGGATAGCGAGAGAGAAATTGGATTGTTAGAGAATCAATGAATCATCAAAGATGCATTCATGTTGAATCTCAAATGTAAGTGCATGGACTATTTGGACACGAGAATTAGCTTGTTTTTGTCAGAGTTGTATTAAATGTGATTGGGATAATTGTGAGTCAAGTGAGTGGGTAGATGCATGGATTCCACAATATTTAACCCCTTTATCTCAAGGTCATTCATCTATACTCAATGACATGGAGAGCTCATTTGACTATGAACATCTTTCAGACCTTGTACAACCAGGTCATGTTTATGCACTTGTTGCACCACATGGAAATGAAGAGAGATTAGACTATTGGTTGGCATGATGTGTATAGGGAAAACAAAAGATAACACGAGCTATGCCAGATGATGATGGGTTCACATATCCTACAGGATCAGTTGTTATTGCTGGGAATTGGTTGCAAACATATATGATTAGAAAGAATGGCATACTTGCATTTGAAGACTTTGAGAAGCACAAAACCATATTCATGTATTTGCACCTAGTTGTAGCAACAAATTTTAAATTACTAAAGCATCATGCAAAACCAAAAACAAAACAACTATGGAAAATTAGTAATGTTGATCATGAAGTAATATTGGATACTCTGAAGGTAAGAGATGACCCCTCAGGTATGCTTGACTAGCATATAAACCTCCAGATGGGACAAGTATGACAATTTGTATCTTAAAATTCTTGTTTTTTCTATTTTTTAGATTTATTTTATTAAAAATCTTGTTTCTTTAATTATAATGCATGTTTTTTACTATACATGACTATGAATGAGGTTATCTACCATGGCATCATAGATGCGAGGTACAATTTTTAGTGTGCATGTTTGTATTGAAAAATATTTTGATGTTCACATTTTCTTAATATTTTATTTTCTAGCATTTTGTACATACTAATTTCTAAATTAAAGAGAGATTGTTTTTTAGTTTGAGACATTTAAGAGTAGGCTTAAGGATTTTTTTTTAAAAAGAGTCCCTAACATCACCCTCATGGACTATTATGTCCATCTTATGGCCCTTTGTAATGAGATTATTTACCATAACCAACATGTGCTGGTATATTACTTTGAATGTCCTAGATGCTCTATGATACTGATGAATTGTTCCTAAGGTTACTTTTAAACCTCATATGGTTGTTACATATGACCATATACATGATAGTTCTCAATAATGTGTACATCATAACATTGAAGGGCGATTTGATAGTGAACATTTGTATGTGATAGTTCCCTACTGCCAATGTTTAAGCTATTTATGAATTCATTATCTAGTATTGTATGCATATGTAGGAGGATGATGTTGTAATGAGATCATAAGGAGGATGACACCACAACATGGCCCACAAAAGGTGAGATGGTTGGACAATTAGTGGGTTTGTTCCTGTTATCACTGAGATTGTACCCTCTTCTTGAATGTGATTCAATAAGACCCTGTGACATAATGGGAATAACTTCTAGGTGTGGGACCTTGAAAAACTTGAAGCTAAACCTTTAGATGAAGGGTTAGTTCCCTCAATGCAAAACATAAAACTACACTACTCTACTGTTGTTTGATTGGAAAAGGGGAAGAAAAGACATGGAATGGAAAACTACAGCTATGTGGTGATGTACCCAAACTAATTTCAAACCTATATTGCTTGTTTAGACACACTATCTTGCTCACAACTTAGCCTATTGTAGACAAAACTCAACTTTCTTCCATGTCTGAGTATCAATATTTCATGAAAAGGTCTTACATTTTGCAATATTGGAAGGAAAATACAATGTTTTCACAAACAAGACTACTTCCATGTGATGACACAATCCACAACCTACCCAAAGCATGTTATCATCTGCATAAAGGTGTTGGAATGAGACAAGCATTCAAGGATTCAAATGATTTGACAAGAACATTCATCAATCATTCAGTTTCACACAATAAATCAGAGAAATAGAAGGTAAAAATTGAGTTTTATTTATCAAGAAGGTGTCTTTCCAATACAACAATAGACTGCAAGTTCTTCATGTTACCATGAAGATGAGTTATAATACAAGTTTTCTTCCCTTACAGAGCTAGGAAAGAACTAATTTTTAGTCACAATATTTAGCCTTTTAGAGCTGGAAAACTAGGAAGAACTCCCTAAACAACTAGTAAGAATTCCCAAAACTTGGAAGAACTAACTTACAACTTATCCTATGCTTGCCTTTTGAACTCCAACTAGCTGAGAAGAAGTAGGACATGTTTGGAATGAGAAAGTCACACTTGTCCTTGAAGAGACCTAGTCAAACCTCTGTGTAACTGCTATCGAAACACTTACCTAATTTCTCTCCTTGAAGAGCTCCACAAAGCATGAAATAAGGAGGTAGTTAGGATGTGCATCCTTGAGAAGTGGAACTACTCCTTGAAAGGCTCCAACAGCTGCCCATTGTCCTCCTAGATGCTTACAAGATGGGAAGATGTTGTAATAACTCCTTTAGTGGCCATTACATTTTTCAAATAGCATGAATGAATAATACAAGTATGGTCTCTCATGCTAACTACCCATTGCACCTTTATAGGACATGTGTTTCATGACTTTGAAAGGAATTAGACCTCCTTGAGCGCATGGGAGAACGTCCAAGACCTCAAACTATCTCTAAAATGCATATTTATGACCTCATTCATGTTTGTCCCATCCTTTGCTCTAAATTTTCATCACATACAGGGCTTTGACATGGTCTTTCAAGCTTGAAACAACTCTTCGACTGATTATTCGTGCCATTGGAGTCATACAAAATTGATCTTTCTTCTACCAATTTCAAGAAAAGCTAACATAGTGTGTATTTCAACTTTGTTGAAAAACACACTATGTTATTCAACAAAATTAAAAACTCATTCATTTTCAAGGATTCTACCTTTTAAATCATGATGACCCTTGTGGCCTCTCTCTTGAGTCCTCTTTACCCTGCCATTATCTTGTCAATGTCCTCTCTATGTATGAACATTGTCCTTAGAAATTCCTGCACTCCACCATTGCTAACTACTGTTGTGTACCTTATATCCCTATACAAAAGACCTCTATCTAGCTAAAAATGATGAGACCTCTCTTTTCTCTGGTTTGACTACTCATTCAATGGCGACAGTCCCATCTTCTCTCAAACCCATGCACTGCTATCTCATACACTATATTCTCATGTGACTATCCCCTCATAGTTGAGAGGAATAACCTCTCACAAGCTCTTTTCCAAACCTTTTTTCAAAGGATACAAACCTACTGTTGCACACTAGCATTTATACTTGTCTTAAAACATTGTTTTTGGAATCTTGATGTCCCTATAGCAGATTTTACATATTCTTCAATGTAACTTAGGCCTCTGGTACATCTCCCTTATGCAAGGCCTTAAGCATGATCTGTCCTGCATACACCAAAATGATCCTAAGGGCCCCTTGCAACTTGATCTCAATCCAAGTTACCTTCCATCCTGCCATTAACAATGCCATCCAAGTGACCATCCTGGTATTCTTGAAATGCACATTTACAAATCTACTTTCTTTCAGGGTCCAATCAAAGTTATGATCACTCTTTCCACTGATTATCTCCAACAACATCAACCCAATGCTGAAAACATCTTGTTCAAGGGAGGATTCCAAGCAAGAAGTTCTTTAAATAGAAATTTCCTGAGATAGTCAGCTAGGGCCAAAATCTATCACCTTGGGTATACATTTATCATCTAGCATGACATTCTCCAGCTTCAAATTAGAGTGAAAAATATAATCATGACATTCCAACTGCAAATAAGCAATGGCACGTGCAATTCCTATAACTATGTAGAACCTTCTCTATCAATTTAGTTCCCTGGCCTATTTATTGTCACCAAACCCTATTTTTCCTAACTGATCACCTTGTAAAGAGGTGCAAACCACTTATGACTGCTAAAAGCTTTCAAACTATACTATATAGTGATCAGATTAGTCTTCCCTTTGTCATGAAAGACCTTTATTAATGTTTTCCTATGACTATCCCTTTGTTTTTCTTGAATGCTCTCTTTGTACTTCATGATTGTCATGTTGTCTCGACAGTGATTGTCATTTACCTGACTTCTCCTATTCTTCATGATATTGTGATATTCCTTTGACCTTTTTGTTGTTATCTATGACTATTTTCATGGCTTTATGACTATCTTTTTCTGCTGCACTTGTTCTCATCTTCCATTGTGACTACTCATGATGTCTTTGTGACTGTCATCTGCCTCTTAAAGTCATTGTTTCTTCCTTTTAACATTCATTGAAATATGACTGCTAAGACAATCATTGAGATGACTATTCTTAGACATTTATTACTACTACACACAGTCATCGTTATGTGACTATACTAACTTCTATGGTAGTCATTTGATAGTTTCAAAGAACTGATAGGGCCTCATATACTATTTGTAGAGTTTAAGAATCTTGTATAGGGTATGAAATATTAGGATACTATCAGCAAAAATATTTCACAGATCTGCATACCTCACTTGTACCCCTGAATATTCTTCATAGACCCTTTTTACTCTTTGTTAGAGGTGATAGGCTTCCCTAGTGACCTTATAGCTTCTTAAACCTCTGTACAAGTCTATTAGGATTTTATAATGTTTGATGGAATAAATGAGTATGACTCTTGATAGTGTGGCTCTTCTACTCCATATAAATACAAAATCCTACTAAGACTTCTATACAAAACCTAGACTACTGGTAGAGCCCTCCATACTTTATAGGCTTTTGTGACGATGGTAGACCTCTGATGACTCACCCTATCTTATATTAAACCCACAAATGAGATTGTGGTGTTAGGAATGCATATAGACTCTTAACAAACCTTTGTCTTACCTTCTCAAGTCTGTAGCAGACCTTGTGAAACATTTTGATTACACTTTTCAGACCTACAGAGACATGATCACCTCATAGAAGTTCCATTTGCTCCAATGCATTTCATTAAGCACATGACAATGACCCTCATTACTATTGACAAGCTAGCTTTCACTGTTCATTATACCTCATTAGTAGTCTGCTGCTTCTTTATGGTCTGCTGCTGCTCAAGATGTCTTTCTCTATGAATGCTTCACATGCCTTCATGGTTGTTCCTCATGATTTGATGGGTTTTGAAGCTTTGGAAGCTCAGAGAACTCTCTTTCATGAGCTTGAGGCTATGCAAAATGAAACAAAAAACCCCTAGAATAGACAAAAACCCTAAGAGTCATAAACTTGAATGTGAAGACCCAAACTTTTTTCAAATGAAACATTCCCTCTTTGATCTTATACAGACTTTTTGGAATATTTAAAGTATTTTGGACATAGAAAATCCTCTATTTCTTACCTTTTTGACTCATTTATGTCTACAAGAAATGCGGAAACAACTTCTTGGATGTGAAAGAAGTGGAGTTTTTAACAAATTTAAGGTTTTGAAAGCAATTTCAACATCTTCCTAGTGATCCTTAACATAAAACATTGACAAGACAAAACCTATTTAACCATTCAAACACATTACCCCTAACAAATGTGTGGAACTTGGGAAATGTCAGAGGAAGAAGGTAAAAAAAAAATTAAAAATTACCTTGTACTTTTCAACAAGGACCCTCAAAACAAAACTTTTGATATCCAAGTTGCTTATTTGGGGCAAGAAGCACAAATATGTAACATTTTTGGTGACTTCTAAGGGAGTTTTGTCTGTTAAAATTGATAGACCAGTAGCCTCAGCATCCATTGGGCATAGGAGTCAATAAAATAACTGAAACAACTTAGAACAAACTTGAACACTATTTTTAGAACCTTCAACACAACAAGACACAACTTGGGAAAACACTCAAAACATGACTAAAAACGTGCATCAACACTTGGAGGAAAACAAACTACAACAATTGAACTACCTACCTAAAACTAACCCTGAAAGAGGTTGCCTAAACAAAGCCATTGACTGATTCTTGAAAGTAGCTACCCTTTCTAAGCATCCTAAGATGCTTTTCACTCTTGTGAGTTAACCAAAAGAGATGGAGAAAGATCAAATAGACCTTTGATTACTGTGACACTCCTCCAAAGATGAAAATAACATCACTTACCCAACCAATTTGACTGGAGAACCACCTTCTGGTGGATAAATGAATTGGTTGTGCTCATACTGATGAATTCCTTGACATTCTAGATCAATCATGACATGTGGTGTCTCCTTCTTGTTGGCCTCCAACCAAGCTAGGTGTTTAATAGGGCATCATCTTGAAATGACAAAGTCTAAACTTCCCTTGCTGACCTTTGGCTCATGAAAGGCTGCTCCATCATCTTGCTGATTGAAATGCTTGATCTCTTGTGACTTATCTAGAATGGTGGCTTCCTCTATCTTCTACCTATGATACTCATGAATTTCCTCTTCAGGAGGTGCTGGTTTGATGTCTAAGCTTGATCAAAAATCATCTAGCTCATCCCAAAAAAGGTCTTCCTCAACATCCTTTTTACTTTTTTGCACAAGAGGACTCACCTTAGATTCATAACAACCTTCTTGAAGTTTTGGTAAAGCATCAAAATCATGTTTTGAAGCATAAGTTTTGATTTGGTTTCTTGCCCAACTTGATAAGCATATTCATGTAAAACAATCTCATTAGCCTCCAAAACAGGGTTGTCTTTATGTTCTTCCATAGGGATTGAGACTTCATCTTCCTTTTCGTCTTCATGGGCCAGCAACACATTATGTTCTCTAATGTCTTCTCCCCATCCTTGTCAACAAAAGAAGGTAGCTCATCAAACCAAAGAGTAGACTTTTCATCTTCACCACCTCCTTCTTACTTGATATCTTGTCCTATTTGCTGTCCAAGATGATCATGCTCATCACTCTCTTGCAACAAGTCTGATTTTTCTAATTTGGTGGCACAAAAAGAGCTGCAAATATTTATTTCTTCATCATCTTCACTTGAAATATTCTCCTCTTCACCTAAATAGCCTTCATTTACTCTCCAAATAATGGGTCCTCCTTTGAAAAGGGAGATGGTGGGAAGGCAAAAGGGTTCATCTGATGAAGTGAGTTTAACATGTTCATTACTAAGATGAATATGAGGTATTATGAACAACTCTTGGTTATGAATTGGCTATTGGGTTGAAGAAGCATTCCTAAAACTTAGAATAATAATTGGCTTGGATTCTACAATCTTTCCTCTTCCTGATTTTGGATTGGTATGAAAGCAATGGCTTTCACAAGGTTTGGTATTTCAAAATTAGGATGCTTAGTCTAAGAAGGCTGCCATTGTACAAGAGTTTGAGGCTCTTTCATAAGTTCACTTTGGTTTGTAGGAAAAGTTAAACTAAAACTAGGAATGCAAGGCACTGGTTGGGTTTCATACCTTTGTATTTGGGCCATTAGTTGCTTCATTTGTTCTTCTTTGGCCACAATTTTCTTAGCCAAAAAATCCTCCTCATACCTCACTTATAACTCCCTCTCCTGTTGGTGCAAATGAGCTTGATATGAAAGCTCTTCCTGCTGCCAACTATACTATTGCTCATTTTTAATAGCATCTAATTGCATTCAAAAGTTTAGCTTGACATCTCTAATATCTTTAATATTTTTGTTGTCATCATCTTCAAGCTGGCTAGGAGAATAGGCATGTTGGTTATGAGAAAAATAGTCTTCTTGGGACCAATTATAGGCATGGGAAGGCTACCAAGAAGGTTAAGCAGGGGTGGGAGGGTGGTAAGCATGATAAGAGCGTGGATATCCTATTGTTATAGGGTTACATGGGATGAAACCAATGGCATTTTGAGTCTAATATGTTTGGTAAGAAGGTATACAAACTACTGTTTGGTAAAATGGAGGAGAAGAAATAGTCTCCATGGTAATTTTCCATGTCACAACATTCAAATGAGCTAGAAATTCATGAAATATTTTCTTGAAACAAGAACACATAAGTCTGATTCAAAAATTTATGCACATACCAACAGGGTCTTTGATGATCTTTTAAGCACTTGGTCTACTTAAACTGATAGATTTGTGATTAGAGTTGCCATGGGGTTGTTTGTGTTGCCTCCAAAGGTTGATAATACTAAGAAAAACACAAAATCTCTCAGTATTTTGATGTGAAGTTCATCACACTAGTCCCATTGGGCATGCCAAAAATTGTTATCATTGAGATTGCACCATCTTGTTGAATGTGATTCAACAAGACCCCATGACACAATGGGAATAGCTTCTAGGTGTAGGAGCTTGCAAAACTTGAAGCTAAATGTCCAGATGAAGGGTTGGTTCCCTCGATGCAGCACTTAAAACTACACTATTCTATTGTTGTTTGCTGGGAAAAGAGTCAGGAAAAGACAAACTACTCCTAATCTAGTTAGAAAGGTGATGCACCAAATGATAAAGGACATATCAATTGTTTTGACACACATTTTGATTAGTATTATGACTTATGACATACAAAGTTCATTATTTTTCATTTGTTTTCAGACATAGACATTTTATAGAAAGGATTTTGAATATATGACAACATTTAGAAGGAATGCTCAATGAGTGTTACAACTAAAATAAGCCTATATTATTTTTCACAAAATATAACCTACATTTAAACAAGTTTTCTGTATGAAAGGTAATGAAAATAGGACGGATTTTCAAGGATAAATGACAACGTCACAAGAAAAACATCAACTATTTTAAGCTTACACAATGCACAACTCATGAAGAGGTAAAAATATTGTCTTTATTACTAATCAAAAGGTACACTTACAACTGATATAAGTCTAAAAATACAATGCTCTTCTCTAAAAATTAGAGTTACATAGTTGTCTTGAGCTTCCATTCATGGACATGGGACTAGAAAAGAACTAAAAAAGTTATAATATCCAGTTCAAAACTACAAGAAGACTTTCCAACAACAAGTAAGAACTCTAAAACTAGGAAGAACTAACTTAAAATTGATCCTACTCTTACCTTTTTGAACTCCAACCAGCTGAGAAGAAGTAGGACATGTTTGGAATTAGAAAAGGACACTTGTCCTTGAAGAGACGTAGTAAAACCTCTTTGTAGCTACTGTAGGAACATAAGCCTGAATTCTCTCCTTAAAGAGCTTCAATGTGACATGAACAAAGGAGGGGTTTAGGATGTGCATCCTTGAAAAGTGGAAATGTTCCTTTGCATGCTCCAACAGCTACCTTGTCTTCCAAACTACCTCCTAGATGCTTGGATATTATTCAAACTGCCTTGAATCTCTTCCAAACCCACTTTCATGATAATAGGGCATGTGTTTCTCATGAGTTTGAGGTGGTTAGGACTCCTTAAGGATATGGAAAGAGTTGACTGGTTTTATAACCTCAAACTGCATTAGAAAACCTACTCTATAGCTCTTTCAATCACCTTGTTCAAAATTTTCAAATAGCTACAGGATCTCTAACATGTTCTCTTAGCTTGAATATTTTAATAAATTGACTAACTTTGCCTTTGGAATAGTATTCAAACATTTTCTTCTCTACCGATTTCAAGAAAACACAAATACAATGTGTATTTCAACTTTGTTGAAATACACACTATGTTATTCAACAAAGTTGAAAACTAAGCTTATGATAAATCTCTTGTCCATCTAGTGATAATGATAGCATAATAGATTTTCTTCTAAGTCAATCTCATATTACCAATACCTTTTCAAAGCTTTGAAATTGCCCACCTTTATCTTCTTCTTTACTGTGCAAATTCAGGACTGAGATAGCTCATTAGAACCCCATTTCTGCCCTGATCTCTATCATGATTGCAACTCTAAACCCTAGATCATTGTATTCCATATGATAGTCCCTTCATTGTCATTATTTTTGACTATTATAAGATAGTGTTTGATCTTGCCACGTAGCTGACTATCTCATGTCATTAACTACTCCTTACATACTACTTTCCATCCTTTGACTGTCATAGACTATTGTTGCTTTTACAATCATTTGACTATCTTTCCACACTGTATACATTCATTTTTACTATTGCTGCTATGTTCCTTTACTTTGATAGTCTTCTATGACATTTTTTCTTCATAACAATCATTCATGACATCTTCTCTAACTTCGTGTCCTTGGTGACTGCTAGACTTTCTCTCATTGTCTTTAACCTCCATTAACATTTGTTGGACTGTCATAATACCTATTGTACACTTTGACTGTTCCTATTGATGCTATGATTGTTTGGTGTTCCTCATTTTGTTATTTTTCATGGTTTCTCTTATAGCATGTTGTTGGATTGATCTAAAACATGAAGATTTGTAAGCCTGAGACATTCCTCTCATTGTTGTGTGACAGTCCTCCATATGTCCATCATGCTAACCTTATTGTCCTTCTTAGGAGAACCTTGCACTTGAGAGTGTTCCTCTGTGACTGTCCCATCTCTATGATGATATGCTTTGATGTTGTCTAGATTGAATCTTGAAGGCCTTGAAGAGGGTTGTTCATGCTTCAATCTATTCACTCTATGCTAGGGTTTTGTCAGGTTTAAGATTTCCCTTAGGTGTTAGAAACTATAGTATTCTGTATTGGGCCTAACAGTCTTTTGTGAGGCTTGACAGAGTGGGCCTCTTGGAAATCTATCTACCTTTCTCAAGACTTTCTAAGACTTTGACAAGGCATGAGTCTATAGTTTTGGCACAAGGGTATCTAGGATGTATGCAGATAAGACCACTACCCAAACATGCAAAACAATGGACCTAATGAGGATTTAAAAATTTATGCTTACCTTTCTTAAACCTTTGTGGACAAGTCTCCATGGTGTTGTAGATTGCTCTTGCATACTAAAAGACTACTCCTCTGCAACTCCTTGTTTTTGACTGTTCATGTTTGCTTAATGAGCAAGATTGTGACTTCTCTACATTTTTATCATTGTCAGGCCTCTTTTAACTCCAAACCATCTTCAAGGCAAGATTTTCTTAAGCTATCCCTTAAAACAAGGTTGGAAACCTTGTGAAGTCTCTTTGGTAGGTCTCTCTTATGAACTTACTCTATCATATCCTTGAGAACTTGTCAGAGATCTCACCTTTTCTTTTCATTGTCCTCATAGTGCCCCATGACTTCTATGGTCTCTGCTTTTAACTTTGATGCCTCTAGGTCATCTCATGTTGTCTCTTTCTCTTAGTTGTGGATTGCCCATATTACATTGTTGACTGCTCTCCTTATTTTGTTCGTTGTCTCCTTAACAATCTTTGACTGTTTCCTTTGATTGTTTGCCACTTGCTGCATCTTTGCTTTCTCTTCAAAAGACTTTTTTCTCTTTCCTTCATGACTGTACCTACAACAAAGGCATGATCCCTTGACCATTCTACATCTTCATTCAAGTTTGCAACATGCCTTTTCTTTCTCCTTTATAGTCTGTTGTTCCTTTATAGGATGCATGCTACTGTTTCCTTAATAGGATTACTATTGCTCCCTTATCTTTGCTATGACCCATTTTCTGGCAATATCTCTGATAGAACGTTGAAAATAATAGGGATCTATGCATTTCTTGCATTCCTTGATGTATATCTGTAGGTGATGAATCTCTTCTCTACCCTTAAATCTGAGTATATTGCTTGGATCTACTTACCTGTATTGAACCTTCAAATGTATGAAGATCCTAGACTTCAAGCTCTTGGTACATTTTAACTTGTGAGTTGAAAAACCTGTAGCAAGGTCAGTGAAGGAAACACCCTAATTTTCATACGATAAGAAACCCTAAAGTTGTAACTCAAACTCAACTTCTCTTTGAACAAGGACTCCCTCCATGCATTGTATGTGGGGTTTGAAGAAACTAAGGTTGTATAGATGTGGAAGAAGACCTTTTCTGACTTTAGGACTCTTAAAAATGTAAATTTTTTAAGTTAAGGGATCTTTCTACATATGCATGTATAACAAACATGAATTTTACATTGACAAGGTCCCAGTTAAAGGTTTAAAGACTATTTTATGTCAAAGAAAAGACCATATAAGATGAATCTATTGCCTTGTAAACAAGTTTAAAAACATGTTGACATCTCTGAGAAACCTATGTCAACTTTTGAGCCAGATGAGCACAATATGTTAACAAAAGTTATGAGTGCTTCCCGAGTCTATCAATATTGTTACTTTCTCCTTATTTAAGAAATCCGCTACCTTGAGAGTTTGTGGGGAGCTAAAACCTGAGAGTGCATGACAAGGAATAAATGGTGGGGATCTCTTGATTCCTCATCTAACTCATTGTCACCCTATAATAATGGTTCCTCCTCTTCTTCCTCACACGGTTTCAATATAGAACAATTTATTTTTAGAGAATTTATGTCCCTAATTGTAATTGCTATCACAATTAAAAAATAACCCTTTTTCTCTCTTCTCTTCAATTTGTTGTGGCATCAACCTAGTAGGAAGAGGAAGTGACTGTGTAGGAGTTCTCTTATCTCTTCTGTTTACAAAACCTTTCCTTTTGTTAACCACAAATTTTTTCTCTACTTGTCTTGCCATAATCATTGCTTGGGAAAAATAATTTGGATGTAACATGCATACCTCATATTTGATTTGATCCTTTAATCCTCCTAGTAATAACTCCAACAAATGTTTTTGTACCACATTTTCCACTCTTTAAGACAAAGTTTAGAATTAATGAATATAATCCTTGGTTGTACTTGGTTTCCTTAATTTGGTGATCTAGTTGAACTATCTATCCATTAGATTTTCATCATAATGTGTAATGAGTTCCTCTTAAAAATAGACCAAGTGACAACACATCCCTTCTTTTTCTTTTCTTCATAAAGCCAACAATACAAAATGAATTGCTTAGGTTCCAAGTATAAGGAAGCCATGGCCACCTTTTTTTGACAAGGAACATGGTGAATATCAAAGAACTGCTCCATTTGGTAGGACCTTGCCCATCAAACTTTCATGTATCCATCATTGGTATGAAGTACCTAGCCATAGAGTGATTTGAGTGTTGACCCATTTGGATATTTGATTCAAACCCCCAAGAGTCATGTCCCTTAGAAGCATCTTCTTCCTCGTAGTTCTTATTATGTGAATCTACTCCCTTATAGTTCATACTACTCAAAAGGGAATCCATTTTCATGGATAATTCATTCATTCCCATATTTATTGTTGAAATATCTTCCTTAAACTTAAATATTTCCTCACACATATCATTAGTAGGAATCTCATCACTTTTTGTATCCTCCTTGCCTAGAGATTTCCCCAGTGTGAGTGAATTATTTTCGTCTCTTGTGGATAGCCCCACCATGATGGAGAAAATAATTTGGCAATAAATCATACAAAACTAAAATTTAATTGATCTAAAAAATTTATTGTAACTTACCAAGGCCTAGATCTCACTTCCCAAAAAATATCCAAGGAAGTAGCTAATTTGAAACCTTGAGAGTGAATTTGTTGGAAACCCCAATTTTTCAATAACTTCCTAAAATATACTCCAAATTCCTTCAAACAAGAAGTATAGATATATCAATTTTCCCTTGTTAATCCCTCTATAAATCAAGAAAAAGTTCTAAATTGCATCCCTAAGAGAAAAAATGGTGGAAACCTTAAATTGTAATAACTTTCTTAATTATGCTCCAATTGCCTTGACATATATATTGAAGAAGATTCAATATATCCTTGAAAAACACTCCAAAAATATTGAAAATATTCATCAAAATGAGAGAGATATGCACTTCCCAAAATGACCTCCAAAATTGAAAAAATTGCCTTGTTTCTTTTCTTCACGATGCCAAGATCATGCTCTAATACCACTTGTAATACAATAACTAGCACAAGAGAAGAATATAATAGGGAATATTCTACAAATACTTGATAATAATTGAGATTAATAGGCCACTTCAAGGGGGGCAATCCTCCAACTATCTCCAATGATAACACAATTTAAAATATCATGATAGTAAAGTTACCAAGTTAGGTTTTATATAACTAATTATGCCATGGATAGCACCCATCATGACTTAGATACATGACTATAACCCCTAGGATGACCTAAATACATATATATTACTATAATAATTATTATATAACTTAATTAAGAGTTAAGGTAGCCACAAGTCGACTACTCATAACCCTAGGTACACCATGTGATTAAGGGCATA
This sequence comes from Cunninghamia lanceolata, assembly GCA_027924645.1. Classification (NCBI taxonomy): domain Eukaryota; kingdom Viridiplantae; phylum Streptophyta; class Pinopsida; order Cupressales; family Cupressaceae; genus Cunninghamia; species Cunninghamia lanceolata. The sequence continues at coordinate 25,655,678 of BSBN01000261.1, read as the reverse complement.
GTAAACCAATATGAGAAATTTTAAGTGGGTCTTCCCTTGGTTGAATTTTATCTTGAAATTGCTTTGTTCCATGTGCATATTCCAATCATGTGTTGAAGTGATAAAAAATCCAATTATGTTTCAAGTTCAAGAAGTTTTAAGTTATTTTCCAATGTTTTGTGTTTTACGGACTTTCTAGGTACTACAAGACATTTCACCTTTGCATCCCATCTAATTCCTTATTTCTTTTCTATGTGAAAGTATCACAAAATTGCATTGCGACCTTCATCTTTTCCATTCTACTTGTTTCCTCCAATTTGTAATATCTGGTTGGGCTATCAGACTTCACATTTGGAGCTTTGATATCCAGTCCACATGTCTCCTTCTACATTCGTGCAAATCCTTTAATCCCTTGTTCCCTTCACTTTTATCCACTTCCTCCAATTTTGGGAAATTTGAAATCCTTCTAGACTAGATTTGTTCAACTCCCATCCTAACATCATATTCCATAGTCTTCCTTTGCATTTCTTCCTTTTACTTTCCTTCCCACTTGTGGAGTCTCCTCTCAAAACTTTCCTCATTGGACTTTAGGATGTCTTTTCTTCACCTCATTTCATTTTATGGTATCCTATTCTGTAGCTAAATCCTACTTTTCCCACATCATCAAATCATTCATTTCCTTCCTTTGTAGAAACCCAATGCACTTCCAGATTTCCTTTATACAATTTCACATCCTTTCCTCATTTTCTCACATCATTATTTCACCATTTCCTTTCACTTTAAAAAATTTCTCCTACCTTATGGAATTCCTCCTCCCACTCTCACATCTGATCCTCATGTCCAATCCCACATCAAAATCCTAAAAAAATTCCAAACGTCTCTAAAATGCTCTAAAATGCTCCAACAACTTCCTAGGTCACTATTAATGACTTGATTAAACCCCTTCAACTTCTCAAAGGATATTTTCTACCCAAACAACATTGTTCATCTAAAGAGCATGATTCCAGTTGCAAATTTCAATGGTGGATCATGAAGGTAGGTTTGATCATCATGAATGTAGTGGTTTATTTCTTGCTACTGATTTCATCTACACAAATTCTATGTTATTCATTTTAGGAAGGAAACATTTTAAACATGGATTGCATTTAATAGCATGACCTTTTGAAGTGCATCAAATTCTCATAAGTGACTAAGGAGATGGAAACTAAAATGCTATAAAGGAAAGTTTGTTTGTCATCTAAAGGGTTGATCATCTTTTCTCTTTCATGTGCTTGTAAGTGCCAAGAATCATCTAGGGTTTCGAATCATAACAATACAATTCATTTGGAGCCATACATTTTGTAAATCACAAGGAGGTTAATAATGTAAATGGTATTTATAATAGAATGTCTCAATGACCATTGTAGATCTTTATGGGAGTTGTTGAACTTTTGTAGGGTTTCCTCTTGACATAGTTGTTAGTATGATTGTAATAGAGATTTGATGAATGTCACAACATTTTAATTCATTGCAAGCTTTGCAATGGCCATTTCTATATTTCATATGGAATTTTGTAGTATGGGGATGGATTATTAAGCATTCTCTATTATTTGATACCATATCTCTGTGTATGTAAATACATAGCTCTCATTCCTTTGTGATTTCAATTTGTTCTACTTTATGAAAAAATATGCCTCTATTACTGATTAGAATGGGCACCAGTCCTAGAAGTTGGTGGTCAATCATATTCCTCAAATGGAATTTTTTTATACCAATAGTTTAGGAGTAGTTTATGTTTCCACTTTTCTTGCATTCACAAACCAACATTATTACCTTTTCCATACCTTAAGAGATTTATACTTTAATGAGATGTTCAGATGTTTGTGTATGTAGGAGCTCAACCCATCACTGTGGTTCATTGCCTTACAAGTGTCTATATCTAGTGATCTCATGTCAAATAAATATTTAGAGGGTTATGATTATGATGGTACAAGATCTAAGTGTGTAGGTGACTTAATGGGATTCATCTTTGGTGATTTAAATTAATTATATTTTGGGTGCACTTATATGCTTACTTGTAATCTATTGTTAATTAGGTCTAGTAGGCTTGTCCCTAATCACCATTAGGGCATGTCAGTAAAATTTATATTCCAATCATTACCATATATTAAGACCTAAAAGGAATACTCCCTAGCTTTTGTAGAGCCTAAAGAATAAGAGGATCTACCCTAATCCTATATGTTGGTCCAAAATGACCCTCTATTTGTTGATGTATCACTCTCTTTACTTGACATGTCATATTCCCTTTGTCTCACTCTTGGTCATGGTGCTAGAGGAGAGGGCTTTTGGTTTTGGGACCCAATAGGCTATACTTTGCTCAATAACCTAAGAATGATACCAATTATAAAACCTTATAAATAGTGCCTCTTTCTCAAGGTTGGATCTCTACCCTATTAGAGGATAAATTTATGACCATGGATTCATACCTCTTATCTAAATCCATCCTTGCAAGTTCACCTAATGTCCAATTCTCTATCCTATTTTTTTGAAAATTTATGGACTAGCTAATTTGTGTATAATTTCACACATGTTGTGTAGTTTTTCATTGTGGCTCAACTATAGTGCCATCCATGCCACAACAAGTCATTCATACAAACATTATGAACATGACATATAGTATGAATGGATGAAGTTTTCTAGCAAAATTTCTCCATGCACATCTATTCAAGCATCAATTCCAATAATTTTACATAAGAGATCTATGTAAACACCCTTTAGTCACATCAAGAAATTTAGGAATCTACACATCTATAGAGCAACATTTTCAAATTCTACAACCTTTCCACGTTGTGCACAACCTACACATGAGTACCACATGTACATCCATCAATACATTTAATTTGGCTCCATACAAGTTTGATACATGACCACACATGCTCCACATGGTTATGCCAACCAATTAGCACCATCTAGAACAACCCTAGCCACATTGAAAGAACACAATATGTGCATGATGCTTGTCAATATATTATGAAAGTCTTAGGTAAGAGCCTATTGTATAAATACACATCTCTATATAATATGTAAACTAGTCTTCTAGTTACCACTATGCCCCGCCCCACCACACTCTATGGCTTGGTCTAGTTTTACTTTAGAGAATTTATAACAATTTAGGTGTATGCAACCTCTCATTGCTTGATCATGGGACCTTAATTCCCCACCATAGCATCTGTATAAAATTGTACATACATGTAACATCAATGAACACCTTACAATGCTAATAAGGGTGTGGTTCAGTGGATAAGTTGCTTGGTTGTAGTGGTGGCCACCAAAGTTCAAACCCCCGCTAGGCCAACGAGCTTGCATGCTTTACGCCTTCGCTGGGCCAACGAGCTCGTGGGTTTGAAGTGTTCTTACTAGGGGATGAGGTCCCCCGTGTTGTGGCCTCACCAGTTCATTGCTCCAGGAAAAATTATTCACATGGAGCTAGAGGGCATGCCGCACCAGCGTTGCCGGTCACATTAAAAAGTTTACCAGGTGCATTATCTTTAAAAAAAAAAATGAACACCTTACAATATTCTTCATGCATTTGTCATGTCTTTACTTTTCTTCAACCATTATATTAAATGATAATGATTTTATAACTCAAACTTTCCATTGGAAGCAAACCTATTTCCATTGGCTTAACCATAACTTTTCCTATAAGAGAAGTTGTCCTCAAATCTTAGACATAAATTAGATCAATGGTAGTAGAGTATAAAGGCTTAATCTCATTCTTCCTATAGTTAAATTAATTTGATCAATTTTAAGGCATTCTAGCACTCTTAAATACTTCTTTGCACCATAACATAGAGAAAGAAGATGTAGACTCAAGCTTTTCCTAGGGAGGGGACCTTATATTGTCATCCCTAGAAGAAATTATTTATCTAAATTTGAACATCGAATTCCTCCAACATAAAAAGTAATAGCTACATGATATGTGCTTCACTCATGAAGTTGTAGTTCACTAACCTACTCAGTGGTTTCAATACAAGTAAGGATAAAAATATTTACTATATGCAAGAGCTATATTGAGCTCTTTGTGTTGTGTGATGTTTCCTAATTCTCATTTGTATTGTTGTGTGCAAAGTCATGGGAGAAGGTTATAAAATCTTCCTCCCTTGATCATGTGCACCTACAAAGGGGTAAGTGCACAAAGATGAGGGACCAAAAGGGGGTCTTAAGATGCCACTTTTTTTCTAAAATTAGGAAAGACTGATGTTGGATGAGAAATTGAAGATAGTTACACTCAAAATTTGAAGATACAACAAAAAAAAAAGTCGTAGTGCTCCGAATCTAGTTTCTAAACTACTAATTTTTTTCAAAAATGGTTGAGATTAAGGGGTTCAAAAAGGGGGAGCACATAAATTGGTCCAGTTTTTCTCAAAAAAACATAACATAACGTCTAGTGTGCTCCCCCTAAAATGTTAAATTTTCTTAGTATTTCAAAAATCACTTCAGTGAGAAATTAGCTAATAGTTTATCCCTAATTTTTCTAATAATTTTTTCATGAATAATTGACTTTTTACTAATTTTCAAAGTGGACACATCTTGAAAAATAGAAAATTGAGTGTGCTCCCCCCTAAATTTTTTGAAAACTAATCAAAAATTGAATTTTTTTAAATACATGTAGAATAGAGTCTAGTTTCTAAAAATGTAACTTATTTGAAATTTTGATGAACAATTAAAAATAAAATAAAAAATACCAGACACTCGTTTTTGACAAAAAATGGACACACTAACAAAAGAAATTAATGATGAGACCCTTAATGTACTCAAAATGTGAAAAAAATTATATGGTTAGATATCTAACAGAGAGCTTAAGATTATGGTGGTATTTTTTTTGAGTTTTCATTGAAAAAAGTGCAATCCTAATGGGGAGCAGACTACAAATTATGTGAATTTTGTTAGAATCTAGAAAACACATCCTTGGATGACCTAAACATAGTCTAATCCTTTGGGTTGGAAGACCAAGGCTTGGAAATTTCTAATGCAAAGCATAACGTGAGCACATTATAACGTGCTAGCGTTATGCTAAACTAAAACACTCACTCCCTCCTCTCCTCTCTCCCTCCCCTCCTTTCTCTTTCTCACCTCTACTTCCCTCCTCTCTCACTCTCTCACTCTCTACTTCCCTCTCCTCTCTATATCCTACCCTCTCTCACTCTCTACTTCCCTCCCCTCTCTACCTCCTACTCTCTCTCTCTCTGACTCTCTTCTTCCCTCCCCTCTCTACCTCCTACCTTCTCTCTCACTCTCTTCTTCCCTCCTCTCTCTACTTCCTACCCTCTCTCTCACTCTCTACTTCCCTCCCCTCTCTACCTCCTACCCTATCTCTCACTCTCTTCTTCCCTCCACTCTCTACTTCATACCCTCTCTCTGAGTCTCTACTTCCATCCCCTCTCTACCTCCTACCTTCTCTCTCACTCTCTTCTTCCCTCCCCTCTCTACCTCCTACGCTTTCTCTCACTCTCTACTTCTCTCCCCTCTCTCACTCTCTACTTCCCTCCTCTCTCTACCTCCTACCCTCTCTCTCACTCTCTTCTTCTGTCCCCTCTCTACCTCCTATCCTCTCTCACTCTCTACTTCCCTCCCTCTCTACATCCTACCCTATCTTCCACTCTCTACTTCTCTCCCCTCTCTACCTCCTACCCTCTCTCTCACTCTCTTCTTCCCTCCTCTCTCTACCTCCTACCTTCGCTCTCACTCTCTTCATCCCTCCCCTCTCTACCTCTTACCCTCTCTCTCACTCTCTACTTCTCTCCCCTCTCTACCTCCTCCCCTCTCTCACTCTCTACTTCCATCCCCTCTCTACCTCCTACCCTCTCTCTCACTCTCTTCTTCCCTCCCCTCGCTACCTCCTACCCTCTCTCACTCTCTACTTCCCTCCCCTCTCTACCTCCTACCCCCTCTCCCACTCACTACTTCCCTCCCCTCTCTACCTCCTATCATCTCTCTCACTCTCTACTTCCCTCCCCTCTCTACCTCCTACCCTCTCTCACTCTCTACTTCCCTCCCCTCTCTACCTCCTACCCTCTCTCACTCTCTACTTCCCTCCCCTCTCTACCTCCTACCCTATCTCTCACTCTCTTCTCTCCTCCCCTCTCTACCTCCTACCCTCTCTCTCACTCTCTACTTCCCTCCCCTCTCTACCTCTCCTCATCATCCTTCCCATCCAATGAACTTTTGTAAATTATCTTGTTTTCATTTCATCCTCCAAATTTATATCCCCATCCCTCTTTTCATGTCCTAGTTTTCTTATTTCCATGTTCTTTTTTGATAAGGGAGAGAAAGAGGGAGAAAGAGGGAGAGATGGTGGAGATGGAGGGGAGAGAGAGGGGAGAGATAGGGTGATAGGAAGAGAGAGAGAGTCTTAGTTTTCATGTTTTCATTTTCTTCATTGATAACCTAGTGAGGGAGAGATAGAGAGGAGAGATAGGGAGAGAGATTGAGACGTAGATGGACAATAGAGATATAGGGAGATAAGGGAGAGATAGAGAGATAGAGGTTTAGGGTTTCTCAAGTTTAGGGGCATTATTTAGGGTTTAGGGGTTGAGAGAGAGAGAGAGAGAGAGAGATCTTTATTTAGAGAATGAGAAAGAGATACAAAGAGGGGAGACAAATATAGTTACACAAAGAGAGATAAGTAAAGAGAGGAGAGAGATGGGAGTAGAGAGGGGGAGAGAGAGATATGCAATCCTAGGGTTATTAGTTTGATTAGTCATTCTAACCATGGTTTCCTTTTACAAGGATTTAATAAAAGCCTAGAGGATGTGGATAAAATCAAATTTCAAAAAAATACTTAGCTTGAGAAAAGGATTATTATGAAACCCATCACAAGAAACCATTTTAGAAAATAAATCTAAAAGAGAGTATGTCTTCCAAATGTTTTTCTATAGAAAATAAAGATATAAAATTTTGTTTTCCACACCATGTCAAAGAATTGGTTGGATTTGGAGTTCTAGATCACCTTGTGGATTGATAGTGAAAGATTTAATAGTTTGAGCAAGGCCCACCATACTTTTACTTTCAATATGTGTATAGTATGCCAAAGGGTGTATGGGAAAATCATGTCCTTATTTATGTATGATGTTGAAATAAATTTTCTAGATTCAAAGTACTTTTCAGTTTCAAGTAGAAACATGGCTACATGAATAACCTTCCTATGAATAATTATTTTTAGATTTTACCTTTACCATCCATGAAAATTGAAGAGACATTTCCTAAAATAAAAAACCATTGGCCATCATGGGATTACAAAACTAAGTTTAACTACATAAACATAGTGACAAAAATTTTTTCGTTGTGTTATAGACTTGGAGCTATGGTCAATCATTCTAATAAAAAACCCTACATTAAAGATCAAGCTATGCTACTTTTACAATGTAAAAAGTGAAGCTTGGTATGGGTTGGTCCAGATCATCTAGCTCCACTGGAGCCTCATGAAATGGTACATTTACAAAATAGAGAGAAAGATAAAGAGGAATAGAGAAATACAAATAGAGTAGGAGAGAGATAGAGATAAGAGATATAAAGGGAAAGATAGATAAAAAATAGGGAGTGACTTTCAATTAGTCATTTCATACCAACAAACCAAAGATGACATGTGTACCCATTGCATAATAAAGTGCATCTATTTCTAATAGTAGCAACATCTTGTCTCCAACCTTCATTGATTGATACATGTCATGACCAATACAATGGAAAATAATGTCACTTATTGAAGTGGCCCAAAAAGGGACATTTGCAGCATCTCTGAAGTCCAACAAATAGAAAGAATGCTACACCTCTAGATCTATTAATAGACAATGACGATGAAACACCTTCTGATTGGGGACATGCAATGTTACAAGAAGATAGTCTTGATGAATGGGAAGTATTGTCAAGTCTATACCTAGGCCTACCATTTCAACTATATGGGCTCAACATGCTTGGAAAAGAAGAAAATGGCTGGTAAAGGTTACTATCACTTGCAAATAATTGATTGAAACAAAAACAAACTTTACAAGCATACTTGCTTTTACATGCTACTATTCAAAAACAACTTTACTTGCATGCATTTCAACATATATCACTACATTATTTCAATGTTCAATTGATGGATGGACAACAACCATTATGCTCTAAACCAATAATTACTTTTATCTACATGCTATCTTGGCATACCCATTGCACACTAAGGTACGATGGAGGGATAAAGAGTTAGATAGATAGATAGGTAAGGGGAGATGGACAAGGAGAGATAGAGATAGAGAGATAGAGGGGGACAGAGTGAAGGAGAGATACATAGATAGAGATAGAGAGGGAAAGATGGAGAGAGAGAGAGAGGGAGAGATAGAGAAAGGGATGGGGAGATAGAGAGATGACTCAAGAAGAGAGATAAATAAAGAGGGACACATAGATACATATGGAGAGATGGAGATTGATAAAGAGAGGAATAGAGAGATAGACTACCTTATTATCATTCATTTCATGCCAACAATTAAAATATGACACATATAATGAGCACTCCAAATTGGAGGTTAGTACTACATTAAAGATCATGGAGCTTGGTATGGTTTGGTCTAGATCATCTAGCTCCAGTGGAGCCTCATGAAATGGTACTTTTCAAGTGAATGATCCAATGATAGAGAAAAGAGAGAATGAATTTCAATTGGTCATTTCATGCCAACAATCCAAAGATGCAATTAATTATTTTGAGACTTCAATGGTTGATAGTTTACTATAGTGATGCCTTGTTTTGTATGTAGGTGGCGATAATCATGATGAAGGTGAAAGTTGTGGATCCATTAGCCAACAGAGACAATCCTATGAAAAGAGATTCTCTTTTCAATTCCTTATGTAGTCCTTATTGCTTCTCTTATAGGATATTTAATAGATCACTCTATTTTGTTATCCATCAAATGCTTTTCCAGACATCCATCCTACGTAAAATAGATATTGAGCTTGTACTCATGTAAAATGGGGCATGCTTATTCTTTTTATAATTCCCAAGCCAAATATATTATTGTTTTAAGCTTATCTTGTTTGTCATGTACAACTTTATCAGATGCTTTTGGAATCAAAACATGGGATAATTAGTAACATACATTCAAATCTCTCCACTTAAACCTAGCTTTTATATAGTATACCTAGGTCATGACTATAGATAGAGCAAAAGAGAGAGGTAGAGTGCCTTTTAATTTCAAGTAGAGAACATGGCTACATGCATAACCTTCCTATGAATAATTATTTCAAAATTTTACCTTTACCACCCATCACAATTGAAGAGACATTTCCTAAAATTCAAAATCATTACCTACCACAGGATTACAAAACTAAAATTAACTACATAAACATAGTGACAAAAAATGTTCCATTGCGTGATAGACTTGAGGTTATGGTCAATCGTTCCAATACTCTTTCACTTTTAGTGTACTTGTTGTGATGTAATCACACATCACCCCATTGCAAATGGGGACCCCCTCTTTTCTTTCTTTTGTCTTTGTTTTGCTTTAGGCTTAGGCTTTCTCTAAGATTGTAGGTTTGGTAGTGTTGTTTTGCCCATGTCTCACCAAATTCTTGCTAAGTCCATATCCTCTCATCCTGATGCATCTCTTGAAGCCCTAAAATTGAGTAAGTCTGGTGTCCTGAAATCTTGAAAAACTAAGTATGAAATCTGGTGGATCCTAAAAATCTAGAATCTACATGTCAAATCACATGGATCTGAGACCTATCTCAAACATCTTGAAAGTATATTTCAAAATATTTAAAGTATAGTATATATTTCAATATCTAAACATATACTTAAATATATTTTGAAATATACTGGATTTCAGGCACTGAAAAATGGCTAAGTATGGGAAATTTCTTGTCCATGAGTGCAACTCGCCCAACTTAAGGAAATTTCTTTGACTCTCAAGGAATGTGCCCTCATTGAAGAAAATTTCTCCACAATGCCTGATATGTGCTCCCACTCAAGAAAATCTCTCCAACCTCTATCAAATGTGCTTTGCCTTGTGAAATTTCTTCACTTATTGTCATATGTGCTCTGTCTTAGTAAAATTTCTTCACCCATTGTCATATGCGCTCAGCCAAGAGAAAAATTTCTTTATCATCTGGCATATGCACTCCTTAGAGGAATTTCTCCAACAACTCCTATATGCCCCCTCACACAAGAAATTTTTTCACACATACCTCAATCCACCAGCCTTGAGGAAATTTTCTTAGCATGCATCATATACGCTTAGACCTAGGTGAGGTCAGCCCTAATTGGAGAAAATCAAAATATTCAAAAGAAAATGAAAAACAAACAAATGCTCCCTAATGAGGCCAACCCTAGCTACCAGAGAAGGTTGACCTAGGTAAAAGTGATGCTTGGAATTAGTATAAAAGGCAAACCAAAGAACACTTCAAAGGCATCACTTCAAAAACAAATATCCAAGGCGAATTACAGTAGAAATAAGGCAAATTTCAGCAGAAAACAAAATTTGCATCATAATTCTTCAATTTTAGAGCTAAATTTTCATGACATGGGGCTACAAGTGGTGTTCCTAATTATCCTCTCTTTCATTTTTGAGTCAAATTTGAAGGATTAATTTTTGCAAATCAAGGTGAAAGATAGGGTGCATGATTGCATTGTTCTTTTTTATAATTTCCCACATGCACTAGGGTATGGGAGGCTATCCTAACATTTGCCTTTTATTTAAGAAAAAATTGCTATTTGATTGTCTAACTTGAGGTGTTTTCACTTGCTAGGTAGATGTCAATGGAGGAAAGATAAGGGGATGGAGGAGTGTTTCTCGAGATCATAAAGAAGGAGAAGATACCACTGAAATCTTTGCATGTACATCCAAGGTCATCAGAGGAGGAGGTCCACTGCACGACATCAAGACTTATCACTTCATCATCAAGAAGCGCACGTCTAGGAGTTCAAGAATCTAGGGTCACTTGTTTCATGCACCCGACAGAGATAGAGAACATAATGCAATCCACTCCAAGAAGTCACAGACAAAGATATCTTCTACTTCTTGCACCATCCAGAGTCAAATCCTACACAAGCACAAGGACATCATTAGAAGAGAAACAGGTCAATCATTAAGCAATTCATCAATTACATGAAGAAATTCTAAGTTTCCCAATTTTTCAAGTTTGAAAGCAACTAAGTTCCATAGCTGAAAATCCAAGTTCGAAGACTATTCTAGGAAAATGATAAAATTTAGGAAAGTATTCCAAGTAGTGTGAACACAGAGAGAATCAAACTAGTTTGCTTGAGAAGTTGTTGAGAAGGCATGTGCACATTGCGGACCAATCACATTTTTCCAGATCATCCATCCAAGTTCAATACATGTACATTAAGAAAAGGCCAGGGAGGGTGCCCATGTGGAAGATGCTCTAAAGATTCCATTTCATGCTTAACACATTAGAAAATGTGTCTTCATTGCCTCTCTTTTGGGCAGTTATGCATTGTTGTCACAATTTGGGCCATTGATTCTCAAAATCAATCTTGGTCATTCATGTAAGTTTGGAGCCTATAAAAGGCCCATTTCTCTCATTTGTAAAGGAGGAATCAATATAGAAGTAGGAGTAGATGCTATCTAAATAGGAGTAGAGTAGAGGAGACCCTTCAAAATCATTGAAGAGACGTGAAATTGTTGTAAAAGACTTCCAAAATCAATACAAGCTCATTATTGTTCTCATGGTCATTTGTGTGATTGTGGAATGTTAGCATGGTTTCTAATTCTTGAATATTATGGAGATGTATTTCCAAGTATCTTAGTTGATAGATTAGAAGTTCATTGATGTAATGTTAATATGTTAAGATATTTGATGAATTCCTTTTTGGTTCATACTTTTCATGGATTATCGAAGGCAATTCACTTTGTAAAGTTAGCCTAAACCATCATGTGCTTTGGTTTGATTGTGAAGATTGTTCAAGCTATGCTAGCTATGGGTGTTTGGATGAATGTTTCATAATATCAAAATCCTTGAATTACCTTAGAATATTGCACTGACTTCGTGTAATTGTTGGTTCTCATGGTGAAGCGAAGTTTGGTTTTGTGAGGAATTTATCTATCCTAGCATTTTTCATTATCTCATTGTCCTTAGAATAGCTTTCTCAACCCTTATCCTTTTTCATTTTATTTCATATTTGGTTTTAGAGTTCCATTTCATAACAAGGAAGTAACATATTTGAGTGGAGTAAGGAGCATATTCAGCGTAAGTCCCTTTATGAGTTTTAGCAAATCACATCAACTACAGAATCTATCCATTGCAGAATGCAAATCAGGAACCTTGGAGTTGTCTCACTGGATCACATAGTTTATTCTTTGAGAGACTTTATTCAAGAGAGGATAGAATACTTGGTATTTTATTCTAAGTTTGCATGTGCATAAAAAACACATCAACAGAATTGGCGCTAGGAGGGCCAGGACAACGAATTGCTCCATTTGTTCCAAGTATACAAAAGATATTCTGGTGTTTTATCATTCATCACTCCATCATTCATCACTTTTATGTATGCCTCTCCTCATACCACTCAACAGAACCTAGCAAGGAGGAGGCCAGAACAAAGAATTTCATACCTCTCAACTCAGAATAAAAGGGCATGAACAAGGAAATACATTACTTCTTTCATTTCAAGCACGTGAACGAACTCCGAATTGTGGAATTGGAACAAAAGTGAGATTTCAAAGCCAAATTTGAGATTTTCTAGATCTCTCTTATGTCAAAAAATCCAAAAAAAGGTATAAAATTTCAAAAAATCCAAAAAAAAGTAAAAATTTGAAAATACCAAAAAATAACGGTGGATTTCTCAAAATTTCCAAGGTGATTTAATATGGATCATCCTCAAGATGATATTCTTCAGCTTTGGTGGACTTCAAATGTACAACTCTATCCTAAGAGTTTGGATGACTTTGCATCAAGGAAGGGATGTAGAATTCATGAAACCAATGGACACTAGGACCTATATTGCCTAACATTCTTATCAAGGATGGAATTAGCATTGCAAGAAAAAAATTCTTTTTTGCAGGTACATGAGCCGATTGTTTCTATGAAGGTGGTTCCCGACACCTTATGAAAGAGAGTTCTTCATAAGTTTTAAGGAAATGATCAAGAAGAGACTAAGTATCGAGAAGAACCTCCCTACAGAAGAAATGTTGATTCTAGGTGGTTGATGCAGGATTCATAACATCACTAATTTAGAACTAGCGTGTTCGTCTTGTCAGGAAGCTATTCATCAAGTGAAGGAAGAATTAAGGTTGGAAGAAGAATCTAAGGTACAATTGAGATTAGATGACTTGTGGGGCAAATGTCTTCAAGAAATCAATTCACTACCCAAAGGAGAAGATGTTCCCATGTTATTTAATAGTGAAGATAACACAAGTGAACTTGATAATCAAGTGGAAAGTCCATTTGCATACCTTCTTCTAAGTAAGACAAACCTCTTGTTGAAGAAGTTGAAAAGGGAATAGAAGATGTTCAAACGAGGGTAATTGAAGAATAAGATGTTGATTCCTCCATCAAAGAAGAAAGTGACTCGAGTTCATTGCAAGAAGAAGAATTCCTTGCTACATATTCATTCATGTTGCTAGAAGAGATTATTAAGAGTGAATTGCAAGAGGTTTCAAGAGTCCTTGAAAGAGATGGTAATCATGAAGATATGCTAAAAGCCATCACCTGCAAGTCTGTGAATCAAGTACAATTCGAAGGGGCGCTCAATGCTCTCATTGATGAAGTACAACCAAAGTCATCCCAAGATGAAGAAATGGAGGTCAAGAAGACAAAGCAATTCTAGTTGGTGCCGAGCCCATTATTGTAAATCTATGACGAGCTTATAGGTGAAATGTTCCATGCTTCTGAATTTCAATTATTTTCACCTTTTCATTTTGATATGCCCGCTATTGATTATAACACTGATTTGCATATTGTGGACGCAAGTGGGATGATCCATCACCAACTTTGACCTCCAGACATATTGGTAGGCAATGAGCATGAATTTTCACTCCCAGACGAAGACCATCAGGTTGTATCTCTCCTTGCTTCTAGTGATGAAGATTATGAATTTAAAGATTATAAATTTCCAAATTGTGAATTTGAAGAATATGAATTTGATTATGGAAATTTAGGGAAAACAACCTGCATATGGATTAATCATGGTCCAAATGAGATGCCACAACTAATCATTTTGGGAAAATTTTTTTTGAATTCGATGATTGCATTGTGAGAGAATATATTTCTGAGTTTAAAGATAAATTTGCCAAAATCCAAACTATCACATGTGCCTTATTACTGCTTTTCATTTTGAGAAATCATTCGAGGTCTTGTATATATTTGGTTCTTTTGTGTCGTGTCCATTCTTTGTACATAGCTTGCTTAGAGTAGGTTTTCCTTTCTGCATGCTTTAGAGTAGTTTGTCGTGTTCAGTTAGTCTTGGGCTTTATTTGCTTTCCGTAGTTTAGGTTGTTGCTTTAGTCCAGTTTCTTTTGTGGGTTTCCCGATTGGTGAAATGGTCATTGTTATCTTTTATAACATGTTTAGCCTAATTCTTATCGAATGTTAGTTCATTTCTTTGATAGATTTTCATGAAATTCCTTAGGATCTGAAGATGATTTTCTTTAACTTTATCAACAAGATAGGATTTGTACTTGACTCGGAAAGGAATTGTATATTGTGTCTTGACACTGACATCTTGTGATTAACATGTTTAAAATGCCAAATCTAAATTTAATTATTAACCTCTTAGTTTTCCTTTGAGAAACTTGCATAATGATGGATAGATTTATTGTTGACTCCATTATTAGTGTTTGAATAGCATGTTGCTTGTTCTAGGGAGATAAATTGACTATTTAGAATGACTTGAAGTATTTTGAGATCTTATACTTTACACACTTAGAAATCCTAAAGTACCTAAGTGAGTCTTTGTGATCTTACATTAAGTTAAAAATCTAAGGTCCACCTTTGCCACCATCGGTATTCCACACCCAGCTAGCTAAGTTATCAACGTAACCCATGCTGTTAAAAAGCATGTGTTGCAAGGGTAGTGGTACAGCATTGTACTCTGTCAAATTTAAGCTTGTTGAAACTCAAAAGAAAGAAAAGAAAATAAAATAAAAGAAAATCACATTCACACACTATAATGACTAGTTAGATGGACAATCGAGTAATCTCTACTGGGGCTATGGATGCTTGACCGATAGTGGGGTTCTTCTTGAGTGGAATTACGAGACAAACCGATTGGGACTATAGATGCTCGCTGGCAGTGGGGCAATGTCCAGGTAGTTCATGAGGTGTGTACTAATCACGTAGCTTAATGTAAAGGAACTGAGATGACCTTAGTTGTTGATGGATGGGAATGAATGCAATTGCACACACTTAGATCTTTGGGATATGAATGGTTTTGCTAAACCTTTGATTTTCATGCTTTGATCAAGAATTCATGTTTATTTGACCTAATATGTGGGTGTACACATGAATTTTGAAATTTTGATTCTTGTTTATCTTTGGAATGCTTGATATTTTATATTAATCACTATTTTGAAAATGTTTAACTATGAAGTGTCTAGATTTAATCTAGGATTCTTCGTGCCTTTCAAGTGTGTTTCCTAGCAGGTTGATGAATTTAAAGAAAATGTTTGAAGTTTCTAGGTCTGGATTGGGTTTTTTATTTTTGAAATGTTCAGCAACATTTATTCGAATTGGTGCTAGATGTTGTGATATAATCACACATTGCCCCATTGCAAATGGGGAACCCCCTCTTTTCTTGCTTCTGTCTTTGTTTTGCTTTAGGTTTAGGCTTTCTCTGAGCTTGTAGGTTTGGTACTGTTGTTTTTCCCACATCTAGCCAAATTCTTGCTAAGAAGTCCATATCCTCTCATCTTGATGCATCTCTTGAAGCCCTAAAATTGACTAAGTCTGGTGTCCTGAAATTCTAAAAAACTGACTAGAAGTATGAAATCTGGTGGATCCTAAAAATCTAGAATCTGCATGTCAAATTGCATGGATATAAGACCTATCTCAAACATCCTGAAATTATAATTCAAAATATTTAAAGTATGTTTCAAAATATCTAAACATATACTTAAATATATTTTGAAATATACTGGATTTCAGGCACTAAAAAATGGCTAAGTATGGGAAATTTCTTCTCCATGAGCGCAACTCGCCAATTTAAGGAAATTTCTTCGACTCTCAAGGAATGTGCCCTCATTGAAGAAAATTTCTCCACAATGCCTGATATGTACTCCCACTCAGGAAAATTTCTCCAACCTCTATCAAATGCACTCTGCCTTGTGAAATTTCTTCACTTATTCTCATATGCACTCTGTCTTGGTAAAATTTCTTCACCCATTGTCTAGTGCACTCATCATGAGGAAATTTATCTAGCACCTAGGATATGCACTCCAATTAAAGAAACTTCTCCATCATCATGCACATGTGCTCCATGCTTTAGGACATGGTTCAAAAGTTTCAAGACACCCTTTCAAGGGGAATTTCTTCAACATTGTCCAGTGTGCTCATCTACTTAAGGGAATTTCTTCAAAAACCATAACATGTGTCCTCCTTGGAGAATTTCTTCGACATCATACATATGCACTCAAACAAGAAATTACTCCTTACCTTGCCAAATGTGCCCATCATAAAAAATTCTTTTCCAAGCCTCATATGCGCTTAGCCAAGAGGAAATTTCTTTATCATCTGGCATATGTGCACCTTAGAGGAATTCCTCCAACAACTCTTATATGCACCCTCACACAAGAAATTTCTTCACACATACCTCAATCCGCCAGCCTTGAGGAAATTTTCTTAGCATGCATCATATGCACTCAGACCTGGGTCAGGTCAGCCCTGACTAGAGAAAATCAAAATATTCAAAAGAAAATTAAAAAAAAACAAATGCTTCCTAATGAGGCCGACCCTAGCTAGCAGAGAAGGCTGACCTAGGTAGAAGTAATGTTTGGAATTAGTATAAAATGTAAATCAAAGAACCCTTCAAAGGCATCACTTCAAAAACAAATATCCAAGGCGAATTACAATAGAAACAAGGTGAATTTCAGCAGAAACCAAAATTTGCATCATAATTCTTCAATTTTTGAGGTGAATTTTCATGACATAGGGCTACAAGTGGTGTTACTAATTATCCTCTCTTTCATTTTTGAGTCAAATTTGAAGGATTAATTCTTACAAATCAAGGTGAAAGATAGGGTGCATGTGTGCATTGTTCTTTTTGCTAATATCCCACATACACTAGGGTATGGGAGGGTATTGTGAAATGTGCCTTTTATTTAAGAAAAAAATACTATTTGATTGTCTAACTTGAGGTGTTTTCACTTGCTAGGTAGATGTCAATGGAGGAAAGATAAGGGGATGGAGGAGTGTTGCTCGAGATCACAAAGAAGGAGAAGATACCACCAAAACCTTTGCATGTGTATCCAAGGTCATCATCAGAGGAGGTCCACTGCATGACATCAAGACTCATCACTTCATCATCGAGAAGTGCACGTCCAGGAGTTCAAGAATCTAGGGTCACTCGTTTCATGTACCAGGTAGAGATAGAGAACATAATGCAATCCACTCTAAGAAGTGATGGACAAAGATATCTTCTACTTCTTGCACCATCCAGAGTTGAATTCTACACAAGAACAAGGACATCATGAGAAGAGAAACAGGTCAATCATCAAGCAATTCATTAATTACATGAAGAAATTCTAAGTTTCCCAAGTTTTCAAGTTTGAAAGCAGCTAAGTTCCAGAGGTGAAAATCCAAGTTTAAAGACTATTCCAAGAAAATGATAAAATTTGGGAAAGTATTTCAAGTAGTGTGAACACAGAGAGAATCAAACTAGTTTTCTTGAGAAGTTGTTGAGAATCCATGTGCACATCGCAGATCAATAACATTTTGCCACATCATCCATCCATGTTCCATACATGTACATCAAGGAAAGGCCAAGGAGGACACCCATGTGGAAGATGCTCTAAATATTCCATTTCATGCTTATCACATTGGAAAATGTGCCTTCATTGCCTCTCTATTGGGCGGTTATGCATTGTTGTCACAATTTGGGCCATTGATTCTCAAAATCAATCTTAGTCGTTCATGTAATTTTGGAGCCTATAAAAGGCCCATTTCTCCCATTTGTAAAGAAGGAATCAATATAGAAGTAGGATTAGATGCTGTCAAAATAGGAGTAGAGTAGAGTAGAGGAGACCCTTCGAAATCATTGAAGAGGCATGTGAAATTGTTGTAAAAGACTTTCAAAATCAATACAAGCTCATTGTTGTTCTCATGGTGATTTGTGTGATTATGGAATGTTAGCATGGTTTCTAATTCTTGAATATGATGGAGATGTGTTTCCAAGTAGCTTAGTTGATAGATTAGAAGTTCATTGATGTAATGTTAATATGTTAAGATATTTGATGAATTCCTTCTTGGTTCATACTTTTCGTGGATTGTCGAAGGCAATTCACTTTGTAAAGTTAACCTAAGCCTTCATGTGCTTTGGTTCGATTGTGAAGATTGTTCAAGCTATGCTAGCTATGGGTGTTTGGATGAATGTTTCATAATATGAAAATCCTTGAATTACCTTAGAAGATTGCACTGACTTCGTGTAATTGTTGGTTCTCATGGTGAAGCGAAGTTGGGTATCATGAGGAATTCATCTATCCTAGCATTTTTCATTATCTCATTTTCCTTAGAATAGATTTCTCAACCCTTATCCTTTTTCATTTTCTTTCATAGTTGGTTTTAGAGTTCCATTTCACAACAAGGAAGTAACATATTTGAGTGGAGTATGGAGCATATTCAGTGTAAGTCCCTTTGTGAGTTTCAGCAAATCACATCAACTATCAAGTCTATCCATTGTAGAATGTGTATCAGGAACCTTTGAGTTGTCTCACTGGATCACATACTTTAGCCTTTAAGAGACTTTATTCAAGAGAGGATAGAATACTTGGTATTTTATTCTGAGTTTGCATGTGCATTAAAAACACATCAATAGAATTGGCGCTAGAAGGATGGCCAGAACAACGAATTGCTCCATTTGTTCCAAGTATACAAAAGATATTTTAGTGTTTTATCATTCATCGCTCCCTCATTCATCACTTTATGCATGCCTCTCCTCATACCGCTCAACAAAATCCAGCAAGGAGGAGGCTAGAACGAAGAATTTCATACCTCTCAACTCAGAATAAAAGGGCATGAACAAGGAAATACATTGCTTCTTTCATTCCAAGCACATGAATGAGCTCTGAATTGTGGAATTGGAACAAAAGTGAGATTTCAAAGCCAAATTTGAGATTTGCTAGATCTCTCTTATGTCAAAAAATCCAAATAAAGCAAAAAATTTCAAAAAATCAAAAAAAAGTAAAAAATTGAAAATACCAAAAAATAATGGTGGATTTCTCAAAATTTCCAAGGCAATTTAATATGGATCATGCTCAAGATGATATTCTTCAGCTTTGGTGGACTTCAAATGCACAACTCTATCCTAAGAGTTTGGATGACTTTACATCAAGGAAGGGATGTAGAATTCATGACACCAATGGACACGAGGAGCTATATTGCCTAACATTCTTATCAAGGAAGGAATTAGCATTGCAAGGAAAATAAAAATTTGCAGGTACATGAGCCAATTGTTTCTACAAAGGTGGTTCCTGATGCCTTATTTGATGAGATTTCTTCATAAGTTTTAAGGAAATGATCAAGAAGAGACTAAGTATCAAGAAGAACTTGTTTGCAGAAGAAATGTTGATTCCAGGTGGTTGGTGTAGGATTCATAACACCACTCATTCAAAACTAGAGTGTTCATCTTGTCAGGAAGCTATTCATCAAGTGAAGGAAGAATTAAGGTTGGAAGAAGAATCTAAGGTATTGTATTGAGATTAGACGACTTGCGAAGCAAATGTCTTCAAGAAATCAATTCACTATGCAAAGGAGAAGATGTTCCCATGTTATTCAATAGTGAAGATAGCACAAGTGAACTTGATAATCAAGTGGAAAGTCCATTTGCATACCTTCTTCCAAGTAAGAATGAACCTCCTGCTAAAAAAGTTGAAAAGGGAATAGAAGATGTCCAAACAAAGGTAATTGAAGAACAAGATGTTGATTCCTCCATCAAAGAAGAAAGTGACTCAAGATCATTGCAAGAAGAAGAATTCATTGCTACATATTTATTCATGTTGCTAGAAGAGATTATTAAGAGTGAATTGCAAGAGCTTTCAAGAGTCCTTGAAAGAGATGGTAATCATGAAGATATGCTACAAGCCATCACCTGCAAGTCTTTGAATCAAGTGCAATTTGAAGGGGTGCTCGATGCTCTCATGGATTAAGTACAACCAAAGTCATCCCAAGATGAACAAGATGAAGAAATAGAGGTCAAGAAGACGAAGCAATTCGAGTTGGTGCTTAGCCTGTTATTGGAAATCCATGACAAGCTTATAGGTGAAATGTTCCATGCTTCTAAATTTCAATTATTTTCACCTTTTCATTTTGATATGGCCACTATTGATTATACCGTTGATTTGCATATTGCCAACACGAGCGGGATTACTCAAGGATAGCTATGATGTGCATTAAGTCATGTTTTGTTGGTGCACTAGTGTGGCATCACATGATTGGTTGCTTTTTAGATCTAAAGGGCACATTTCATTCAATTATTAGTGCTCATAGTCAACACTAACAACCTTAAATGGGAGCTATCTACAAGTTGTGTGGATTTTTATTTTCCCACTTGGTATACATAGAAAACTTAAATGGGACTAATAAGTATTGAATTGGCTTAATGCAACATGAGTAGGCAAGGGGCAGAATCTTTTCTAGAATACTTGATGTCTTCCTTGAGAAATTAATACCTTTTCTAGTCCCTGATCCTATGCAGTCCAACATCAACAACAATATCTTCAGAACATGTATGTTTACAAGACACTACATCTAGCAATGGAGTATTAAAAGGCCAATCACTATATCTAAGAGGGGTTAGTTAAAGATATTGAATAGTCATTGCCAAGACATTGGCTCTAACAAAGGAGTATAAAAATGGTGACTACTATAATGAAAGTTATCTGGCAATAAATTATTGTCATTTCAAGTAATGAACAGATTCAATGCATTGATTTGTTATGAATGCATTGTGTGCATCATCTCATCATAGTCTCCATTTGTTGTCTTGTATGCTTTGTTTGCAGCGACTGCTTGTGAGAAAAAGAAAAATAAAGGTATGCAATGGTAGATTGGCTACATGGTTTTTGTTTTATGTGTTTAGGACAATTGTTTTGTAAGATTTACAATGTATTTTTTGTATTGACTATGTGTAGTTTCCATTCTATGTGTTCAATTTCTTGTTGATAGTGTCTGCACTAAATCATGAATTAGGTATGTAGAAGGAAATTTTGTTCGTGATCATAACTAGTGTTAGAATTTGAAAAGATTATTAACCCAGAAAACTAGTGCAAACGAATAGATATTTAAACTATGAATGCAAATGATATGAAATCAAAATAGCAACACAGAGTTAGTCTCCAAGAGAGTAATGCAAATGCTAGAAGCAAAATAGCATTAAGAGGATGCAAAAACAAAAGATACAAAATACAAGCCAGGTAGCATGCTTATATAGACTAGGAAGAGGGAGGAGGTAGCAACACCGACCAATCAAGAGCAACCATCTATCGGACTAAAGATAGCAAAATATCTTCCCAAAATAGCTAATGGATTCTCACATGTAGGAAGGTGACACCTTGCAACCACTCACCTAATAAGACATGCTTTATTAACCTAAGCAAGATTAATAGAAGTGTAGGAAAAACCTAGGAATATAGGGAAAAATAAATAACCCAACTAGGAAATAAAAACCTACACTAACACCCCCCATAAGTGAAGCTTAAGTGGATGTAGAAATGGGTCTCGGTAAATCAAGCTTGATGAGTTACCCATGTACATAAAATTCACCCCCAAAGAGAGAGAAAAGCCCCCCCAAAATAGAGAGAGAAGAGACCCCCCAAAGTAGAGAGAGTCAGGACTCTGAGTGAGAGGAAGAAGCCCCCCCAAAAGATGAAGCATCCTGCACCCCCAGCAAAGCTCGCAAATGAAGGAACTTGCTCTCAGTGAAGGGTTTGGTGAAGATATCAGCAACTTTCTCAGAAGTCAGACAGTAGCGAAGGTTGATGACATGGCCATGGATGAGCTCCTAGATGTAGTGCATGTGGACGTCTATGTGTTTGGTCTGTTGATGATGGACCAGATTCTGTGAGATCTGAATGGCACTCTAGTTGTCACAAAATATGACTGATGGCCGTCTGATCTGGATACCAAACTCAGTGAGAAGATTTTGAAGCCAAATGGCCTCAGTGGCGGCATTCACAGCCCCCCAATACTCAGCCTCAATGGAAGATAGAGCAATAGTAGACTGCTTCTTGCTCGACCAACAAACAGGACTTGAACCAAGTGAGAAGCTATAACCTGAAGTAGACTTACGATCTTGAGAATCACTTGCCCAATCTGAATCTGTGTAGCCCACCAAGTCAAGCTCAATGCCCGCTGCATAGTGAATCCCAAAACTGTGAGTACCCTGAATGTAGTGAAGGATCCACTTGGCTGCTTTCTAGTGCATCTCATGAGGCTCCTACATGAATTGAGAGACCATGCCTATAGCATATGAAATGTCAAGTCTCGTATGAGTCAGATAAATGAGACTCCCAACAAGCTATCGGTACAAAGTGCCATCAACAAGTGGAGAAGAACACTGAGCCTCAAGTTTGACTCCAGAAAGAAAGGAAGTCAGAGCAGGCTTGCAGTCAGCCATATGAAATCTTAAGAGCAAATCTAGAGCATACTTGGACTATGTGATGGTGATCCCAGAAGAAGACTGATAGATCTCAATCCTGAGAAAGTAATGCAACAAGCCCAAGTCAGTCATCAAAAACTTGTCATGAAGGGTAATTTTGATAGCCCCAATGGTGCATGAAGAATCCCTGTGATCAGCAAGTCATCAACATATAGAACCAAAAATAGGAGTGAATCATCCTACTGTAAAATGTAGACATTGGGATCAGAATGGCACCGAGTGAACCCAACTGATAGAAGGAAGGAGTCCATCTTGGCATACTAGGCTCGAGGACCCTATTTGAGGCCATAGAGAGACTTCTAAAGATGGCACACAAGTGAAGAATCCTGAAGGAACCCCTGTGGTTGCTCCATGTAGATCTCCTTCTGAAGGTCACCATGAAGAAAAGCACTCTTCACATCCATCTGGTGTACTTCCCAACGATTAGCTATAGTAATGGCAAGAACAAGTCAGATGGAATTCATTTAGGCAACTGGCACAAAAGTCTCAGAGTAGTCAATCCCAAGAACTTAGGAGAATCCTTTGGTGACCAAGTGAGCCTTATACTTAGCAACCGACCCATCTGCTGCAAATTTTGTCTAATAGATCCACTTACATCGAACAAGTTTTCTTCCCTTAGGAAGAGGGACAAGATCCCAAGTGTGGTTCCTCATCAAGGAACTATACTCCTCATGCATAGCTGTATCCCACTCAGGAATACTAGAAGCCTCATGAAAAGACTGTGGATCTGAGGTAGTAGCAATGAAGACATGTGGAGCATCCTGGAACTGTGAACAAGTTTGCCTGGTGTCTAATGGATCCCCAACCCAATCACCTACAAACTGCAAGGTCTGTCTAGCCCAAAGTGGACTGGAAGATGGAGAATCTGGAGGAGAATCATCAACCTTTGAATGATGACTAGGAGAGGAAGGAGGTGAGTTCTCTGAATCATTCTCTGCATCAAAAGTGGAGGTAGAAGATTGCTCAAGTGAATTTGACTCATCAGAAGATCTGTCATGTATCCCAAGTGACTCCAATGTCAAAGTAGGAGTTGGAGAAGTGATAGAAAGTGAGCTCGAAGAGCCCTACTCAAACTGAACACTCCTCTCAATGAACAACTCATGTGTAGTAGGGTGGAGCAACCGATAACCCTTCACACCATCAGGATAACCTACAAATATGCAAGGTCTGCTCTATGGATCCAAGGCCTTGCATTTCTCTGTAGGAATGTAGGCCCATGCAGGAGAACCAAAAACTTGAAAATGCTTAACTGATGGTTTCCGACCGCTCCAAGCTTCAAAAGGAGTGACTCCCTTTAAGGCTCAGTGAGGAACATGGTTCTGGATATAACAAGCACAGTTAATGGCCTCTGCCCAATACTATGGTGCAAGAGATCTGGATTGAATCATGCAGTTCGCCATTTCCTTCAAGGACCTATTCTTCCATTCTGCAACACCATTTTGCTGAGGATTGTATGGATCTGAATGCTGCAAATCAATCCCCTCTGAAGTGAAAAACCTATCAAACTGATGGTTGACATACTCACCACCATTGTCAGTGTGCAAAACTTTGATGGCTTTCCCAGATTGCTTCTCTATAAAAGTTTTGAAGTCCTGAAAGTGATCAAATACCTCAGACTTTTGTTTGAGAAAGTACACCCAAGTATATTAAGAAAAGTCATCAATGAATGTGAGGACATATCTAGCCCTATTGAAAGAAGGATGTTGAAATGGACCAGCCAAATCACTGTGAACTAACTCCAGTATCTGTGAAGCTCTCCATGCCTTACCTTTGTCAAACTTTTCCTTAGGATGCTTAACAAGAATGCAACCTTGGCAAACACCACTTGAAAACTAAACTGAAGGCAACCCTGTGACCATGCTCTGTTGGTTGAGCTGTTGCAAGTAGTGGAAGTTAAGATGGCCAAACTACTCATGCCATAATCTACTCACATCATTAGAATGAGTGAGAAAAATAGTCGAAGGAGGATCGGGAACAAAGTGAGAAAATGGATAGAGCCGTGACTGATGATCTGCTCTCCCAACTACAACTGTAGAACCACTGTGTAACTCACGAATCTCCACTGAATCAGGAGTGAACTCAACCCACTTGCCTAAACCTGTGTGAGTGATATGGTATACCGATAGGAGATTAGTTGATAATGAGTGCACACAAAGAACATCATGGAATGTGCCTTCCCCCACATCAACAAACCCTCTCCCACACACCTCAACAGGAGTGTCATCACCAATCAAAATAGAAGGCATAGTACACGGCTCCAAAGATGCAAGTTCTTCCTTAGATGAAGCCATGTGGTGTGAAGCACCCGAATCAAGAACCTAAGTGGATGGTGAAGAAGCAACTGCAACAAGGGCCTTGCCCTTTCCTTTTGCCATGTTAGACCCCTCATTAGAACTCTGTTTGATAGACTCAGGAACACTGATATTATTCTTCTCAAGAATGTGTGTCAACTGATCAATTTATTTCTTCAGACATTTATGTTCATCATGACTAAGTCTTTTACAATAGGCACATTGGACCCTCTCTTTCTTAGGCTTGTCTCCCTTGGAAGATTGGGTCTCATTAGTTGCTTTTGAAGCAACCAGTGTCTGATCCTTCTTTTCCTTGCTATTCTTATGTTTTTTATCCTTACTATTGTTGTTACTACTTTGTCCTTTCTGTTCTTTTGTGCCTTGGTTGGCAGCCAAGGCATGTGACTTAGAGGACTTAAGAGTGCCCATCTGGATTAGCTTGTCCTGTTCCCAAGCGAGATTGACAGCAAAATCATCTAAAGATGGCATGGTGAATTGAGTACCAAGTGCACCCTTAGTAGCATAGAAGGTAGAAACAAACATAGAATATTCTGAACTTAACTTAGAGAGAATACTAAGAATAAGTTGCTCATCTTTCTTTTTAATTCCACATTATTTTAACAGCAGCCTTAGTGATTTAAATTTAGTGAAGAAATCCTGGATTGTGTTGAAATTGCTTGGACTTAAACTAATTAGTTCATTTTCCAACATATGACCCCTCATTGAATCTTGTGTGCTAAATAGTGTTCCTAGCTTTGTCCAAATTTCATTTGGTGTATTCAAAGACTCAATGTGAAAGAGAAAATCAGGAGAAATAGACAAACACAATGTTCCATATGCCTCATCGCATTTGTTAAACCACTTAGGCTTATCTTCATCTTTAGCAAGTTCAGTTTCAAGTCACATAGTTATCCTATTTAATCCAGCTTTCTTTAAGTGAATTGTCATGCATGATTTCCACTCAAAGTAATTGTATGGAGTTAAGATGAGCAGATTTGTTTGATCCATGATGAAGAAATGCAGAGAAGAAATGTCGAAAAGAAGAGAACACAACCAAGACAACCCCCCCTTTTCACTCAATCAAAGAACCCCCCCAAGAAAATATGATTTGGCACTTTATATTAGTGCATTTACAACTACCACTAGCAAGAAATACTAAGTGATCTTGATTTCAATGCATTACAAAACCCTCACGAAGAGCATATGCTAAAAATATAACTTTGGCACAATACTCAAAGAAATAAACAGCACCACTACGATTTACTCAAAAAATCATGCACTTTAAAAACAAGAATCACCTCGATATGAGGACATATGTGAAAGTTATGATCCTCTGAAGTTCCCAAAATGAGAACTGTACAATGTCACAACTGAGAATCTACAATTTTTGAAAATTCTTGGCATCAAAATCAAAAAACATCTGCACTAGTACATAGAGCACGAAAAAATAGCCAAAATAAAAAAAAATCGTGTGAAAAGGAGTCTGTATGAGCAAGAACGGAGCATTTGAAAACTACCTTCAAAATTGCAACTGCCAATGGAGAGATGTCCTATTGTAGCTTTCTGAGCGCATTTCTGTAAAATATATAGACTACATGCAAAAATGAAAAGATACCCAGATGGTTTTTCTGTGCTGCAAACAAAACTCATAAGGTGTTTTTTCTTGCTGATGTACAAAAGATTTTGATCCAGTGTAAATAGAATGCCTTTAGCTACAAAAAATGACCCCAGCAACCAAAAAATGACATGTAAAGGCTGAATTAGATACCTAAGACAAGCAATGGCATGCTGGAACCTGCAATATTGATTAAAAACACTAAATATGCAAGCTGGTTGTCAGATTTGAGTTCGAAACCCCAGTTCCGCAACTGTGTATGACGATCTCTGATTTTGATGAAACAAAAGCCAAATATGACTTTCTCAAGCCTCCTGGACGTGTTAGAATAGCCAAAAATGCTACCAGTATGACCAAAAATATTGCAATCACCCAGATTTCATAAAACACATGTGCAGACCCTAGAGATTAAAAAAGTTTCCGTCCAACTTTTCTGATTCTCAAGATCATCTGAAGATGCAAGAGAAGAGCATACTAGGTTTTTCAAAAAATTGTAATAAGATTTATTAGCCCCCCCGAATCTCTTAACTATGGAAACTAAAATCTACTCTTACACATAGAACAGCTCTGATACCATGTTAGAATCTAAAAAGATTATTAACCCAGAAAACTAGTGCAAACGAATAGATATTTAAACTATGAATGCAAATGATACAAAATCAAAATAGCAACACAGAGTTATTCTCTAAGAGAGTAATACAAATGCTAGAAGCAAAATAGGATCGAGAGGATGCAAAAACAAAAGATACAAAGTACAAGTCAGGTAGCATGCTTATATAGACTAGGAAGAGGGAGGAGGTGGCAACACTGACCAATCAAGAGCAACCATCTATCAGACTAAAGATAGAAAGGTATCTTCCCAAGATAGCTAATGGATGCTCACATGTAGGAAGTGACACCTCGCAACCACTCACCCAATAAGACATGCTTTATTAACCTAAACAAGATTAATAGAAGTGTAGGAAAAACCTAGGATTATAGGGAAAAATAAATAACCCAACTAAAAAATAAAAACCTACACTAACAACTAGTTCTTATTTGGAAAACAAACATGGTTATAGATAGAAGGTTTGCTTAGGTTAGTAGACACTTAGCATGCATGTGCTTTTTGCTGCAAAAATAACTTTTTTAAATGATACATGACTATAATATTTAACAAATGCTCTTTACTCCTGCCGCAATTTGATTTTCCAATGAGTGCTAATTGGCATGTACAAAGTAAATTGTCCTTTACATCCTTTGAGACTTTACATCTAGATGTCAGTTATGGCATTTACAATTACAAATGTATCAAACAAAAAATCCACATTTGATTGGAGCTCCATATCTTGTTCCAAGGCTCCCATTTTTATCCACCTTGCTACCATCCTGGCAACCATTGTACAATTAAAGAACCAATAAATTCACCTGCATGTTTGCACCCTATGCACGGATTGGCTGGTGCTATGAACAGTAAGTGTGAAAATTATTTAGACGATTTTTTTTTTGCAATTGAGGGCATTGGTAGAGGGTACCCATATGCAGTTGTATTAATATTTTTTATTTTTAATCCTAGTCACAACAACATGCACCACAAATCCAACCAAAAGCCATTGAATCGAAACCCACAAAAATAAAGACACATGTAGATACCTGTCTATCTAGTTTTATTGCAAATTAATGATTGAAATAAATCATCACTTGCCACTCACACTATGGTTATGAATCAATACAACACCCAGCCAATGAAGATAGGCATCAACAGCATCCGACTCTGAAAAAATGAAACCTAAATGATTGAAAACCATAAAGTTAAACTAAACATGTTAACAAAGTTACCAAAAAACACACTTGTAGATAGCTCCTCTGGAAGACACGTGTCAACTTCTTTCTTAATCACTTTTTCCATAATCTAAATATGTTAAATAAATAACCAAACTTAATTAAATTGAGTGCAACAAAATGGAGTTATTGGCCCTGCCTTTCACAAATTATTATTATTATTTTTATTTATTTATTTTATTTTTATTTTTATTTACAAGCCTAAATGACCAATAAAGGCACAACACAAAACATGGTTGTAGATAGAAGGTTGACTTAAGTTCTAGTTTAACAAAATTGATTTGAGATAATTATAATATTTGACAAATGCTCTTTGTTCCTACTACCAAAACTATGGGTGCAGGGTTGGGAAATAGTCCACCTCCCACATTCATGGGGCTGAGTGTGTTTATAGTCTAGTGCTTTTATGGACATTGATATCCATAGATAGCTACTATAATATTAATAGTTGCATTTTGTTCTACTTAAATATTTCAATTTGTTGGATGACTACGTAAAAAAATTAAATTCTAAATGAGCGAACATGGTAAAAAAAAATAAATTGCATCATTTTATTCGTGCTAGCAGTAGATAGTATAAAACAAGTATTTTATCCATGTGTTTTTTCTAAACTAGAGTTTTGTATGGTGACAAACAAGATATCGAACAGATATAATGTGAACCATACATAGCCAACATAAAAAACACATTCCAAACATTGGAAAAAAAAATTCTTGAGAACAGAAAACCTAGATAATCACTTCCTCCTTACTCCCCAACACCTAGGATTGAATAACTATAGCCATTAATTGAAACATACAGTAAACAAATGCTATTAACAATCTAGAACATAGCAAAACTGAGTGGGACCAATAACTATTAAATTGTCTCAACTTGGGATGAGAACACAAGGAAGTTTCCTAGTACATACCTTGTTTTCCTTGTAACATATATACTGCAACCAAAACTACACAGTCGATGCACACAATCCATTCATAATAAATGTACACAAAATTAGTGTATTAAATTCATTTGCTAATTCACATCACAACCATTTATTTCATTTTTGTGCTTGCTACTTGTTGTGTGGTTACACAACACGCCCCATTTTGCATTATCAAAACAGGGACCCAACTTTTTGGCTTGGCTTGTGTTGTCTGCTTTCTGGCGGTTTGGTAAAAATGAGTCAGGTGCATCATCATCATGATATTCGATGAAGTTGGTCATCATCATGAGGTCAGTTTGTCAAAGTTCATATTTTGTTTCTATGACCTCATATTTAGAAAGAGCTTGAAATTCTAGGCAGGTTTCCCTTTTACATCACCCTAAAATTCGTCCATATGAGGGAGTTATGCGCATGTCAAAATCCTATCGGAGGGTCATCATCCTGATCTTTCAAGGGAGGGTCATATTTGCTGATATTCGCTAATATGATGATGACGTCATCATATCCTCCTAATCTCCTTTTGCATGATTATGATGATCACCCTATCTTTTAAGGGAGGGTGATATTCCATTCCTTAGCATGATCATATTTTAAATATCACCCTAGCGCTAACCTGATGATGACCTCAACTCATCCTCATGCTTTGAAGATGAAAATGATGGTTACGTCATCATGATATTTGATGAGGAGGATCATCATATTTTTATCCAGTCATGTTGTCAAGATCATCATGATCTTGTTTGTCTACCCGATATTTCGTAATGTCCTCCTGCCGAGAAATATGACCTTTTGCAAATATCCTTATGACATCATCTCGATCTGATAAACGAAGAAGCAAATATCAGGATGACATCATCATCACATTTCCCTTCGGCAGGATATTTTCCAAAGCATGATCCGGTTCGCGAATATGATGATGACGTCATGTTCTAAGTTTAACAAAAGCCCCGGATATCCTGATGATCATCATCATCCTAATCTTTCGAGAGGGTTACCTTGGCCGCAAAGGGGTCATATTTCATTCACCACCTGATCATGTTCATTAGGTGACCCGATATTACATTTATCCCCTGATCTTAACTAAACATGACGGTGACGTCATCTTTTGCATTTTAATGAAGCCCGGATATGACGATGACGTCACCATCATATTCCATTCCTTAGCAGCAGGATCATATTTCATATCCTCCTATTTTCCTTCGACATGATGATGATGATGATGTCATTCTTTTCCCCAATATACAGAAGCGAAACATGACGGTGACGTCATAAGGACATTCGAGGAGGGGGAGCATCATATTCACAATATCCTGCAGATAGGTAGAAAGCCCTAAGTTTCCCCATCAGTGTAGCTTGTGCTATCGGCCGTGTTATATTTGGTCTCGCCGACTGAGGTAGTCTCACCGATGAAAGTTGATCGGCCTAGCTTTTACTGTCGGCCCAGCTTTATATTTTCACTCCGATATTAGAGATTTCACCGATATGGTTGTTCTTCGGCCTGACTTTTACTGTCGGCCAAGTTCGTTATTCTCCCGCCGACTGAGGTAGTCACCCGATATGGAAGTCAATCGGCCCAACATATGATATCAGCCATGCTTTATATTTTCTCCCCGATGGAGATAGTCACGCCGATATGCTGTTGATCGGCGTAGTTTTAACTGTTGGCCAAGTCTGGATTTTTCTCGCCGATAGTTGTTGTCTTCCCGATGGGTGGACATCATCATGATTTTTTGGCGTCGGTATAACTGTTGCCGTCGGCCTAATGTAAAATTGTCATTCCGACAGTGTGTAGTCACGCCGATACATACATGCATCATATACAAAGGGCGGATTCGAAAGATTTTGAAATACGATTTAATCGTTGTATATTTTGCGATGTATATGCAGATTTTGAACCTGATATACATGAAAATGGGCGGGAAAATAGAACGATAGAAATTTGAAAACCCGACTGCCTGATTTTTGGTCAACGATGGTTGACCCGAGTGTTTTAACACTGTTTAGGCATTTAGGGCATAATTTTCATTGATTTGAAGCCCGATTGCCTGTAGCTGCACATTTTGAGGCATGTTTAATAAAATGTTTAAATTCCTGTTGTTTATCCACATGATGATGAACTTAATGTTTGTCTGTTTATTGCAGGAAGTCCCAGAGATGTTGAAGCTGGTAATTACAAAGGTGCACACGAAGGCAACATGAACCAGAAGTGAGGAGGATATTGTCAAATATGTTGTTTGCCAGCTGGAGACCGAATCAAATCAAAGATGCTGGAATATTCTGTGCCAGCTGTACATTTGCCAACTGGCGAAGCATGTGCTTTTCATCTGGACCGTTGATTATTATGAGAGGATCCTGATCCTTGGATCATTGTAACTGTTTTCTGGCATTTGCTCTATATAAGAGCCAGAGCTTGTTAACAATATGGGGGGGAGATAGATAGATATATCTGGCAATAAGGCTAACATTAGAGAGAAGAGAAAAAGATACATTGGAATATCTGGCAATAAGGCCAATTACTATAGAATCAATTAGGAGATCGGATTACTGAGACTAATGAGGATAGAATTGTTGAAATGTCAAGGTTCTTTCTTCAGATCACTGTAAATGTACCTGTTCTTGAGCATACTGAATGGATATGAAGTTTCAGATTACATCCTGATTGTAAATTTTACGTAATCTTCATGTTGATTTCTGGATATGTATTGGTGAATGCTGTGTTCAACTGGAAGCGCTTTCATTTCATTACATGTTGTTGTCAACTTTTCCTTTGAAGATTTGCACTAGATCATGTGGATTTGTGGAATGTCCTGGTGAAGTATGATTCTAGTTTCCTTCTTTTCATTGCATGTATGGGAGCTTGTATGTGGATCAGTGATCTCAGTCAAGTAGTTTTGGGAATCTCATTCTTTAACCCTTTTCCTTTTTTTAATTTTATAAATTCATCACCATAACTGCAAGTCATGATAAATAATAAGCAGAAATAGAGAAATATGCTAAAATCCCATAGGTAACTGAAAATCATTAGCATATTTGAGTTAAATGCATGTAGTATTGAAAATATCATGCAAAGAATTGCAAATAATGGTAGAAATCATGCAAATATCAGCCTGTAGGCACATTATTTGACTAAATTCACAGTGCAGAGGTAGAATTATTGGAGATTTATGCAGGGCAGACATACAGAGCAGGATATTTGGAGAAATAATGATGAACTTTGCAGAAATACGTAAGGCCCCTGAATGGAAAACAGCAACACACATCAACCACTGAGTAACGTCAGTAGATTAAGACCTAATCAACGGAGACTTGGGATCATGAATTCTCTGAATTCATCGTATCTTTCAAGATGAGTAAAGGTTGTTGTGTAACTTTTATTCTATGTTTGTGAATGACTAACATCATGACCAACACTACCAAATGACTATTGGCATTGCACACTTGATCCAAACAAATTCAATATCAACATTTATCACTGCAAAGTCAATGCATTAAATTATTTTACTCCATGGAACATTGACAACTCAAAAAATCCCTTTATATCATTGTTCTTTTTAAACAATATACAGTTTTTTGTTATTTATATTTTATTCCGCTGATTCATGACATGTTTCTCCAAAATTTCATGCATAGAAGAAACACCCTCAATATCGATCCAGCTTTAATTAATATTGATCCTAATCAAATTGCTATGATTTAATTATGCTTGTTCAATATTAAGAAAGGTTGCTATCTTTGTTTGCTTATTTGATTCATCATTTTCTTTTGTTGTTTATAGAAAGCAGATAACAAGGCCCTTATGTTAAGCAACAATTTTTTGTTTCAAGAAAACAATAATTCAATCATAGCAATTTTATTGGGTTTGATATTGATTAAACTTGGATTGATATTGAGGGTGTTTTCTTCCATGCAACCTTTGTGACAAAAAAGTGTAATTCACCTTAAAGCAGAACAATAAAGAATCTTTCTCAAAGGTAACAAAATTTCTCTTCACTCCATAACAATCTCTTTTATTCTCTATTACACATCACATTTCACCAATTGGTTCCTTGCTCTTTACACACAATATGCATGCAATTGTCTTTGTGTGTTTTTGTAGGCACCAAATGGAAAACAAAATCAAACATGAATTGCCTCCTACTAATCGACTTTAATCTCAACTTCTATGTTTTCCTTTTATTTCTTTTCATAAGTCATGGATACAATTTCTATATCCAACTAGCACTTTTTTCTATTATAAATTTGCTCAGCATTTGACCTTGATAGTCTTCAATACTTTGCCTATTCAAAACTATATATTTTTTTATGTAATTACATTTTGCACAAGCACACTTTATGTACAAAGCTACTTTTACATTTTACCTCAATAATATTCAAACCTTCAATTTTCATGCACTTTCGCATTGAATTTTGTATTGGCAATGGTTTCATTTCCTATTCTATAATATCAATTTCACAAGCTAAATTTTATATATGGATATACAAAAAAAAATGTTTAAAAACATTGTATCACAATGCAATATTTCATTATGTTTATAAATACATTTCATTGTATAGATTAAAATGTTCATAGCATTATACTCTCACTATGTGTTTTTTGCATTTTATGTTGTTGCTTAATAAGAGCCAGAGATTGACAAATCACAACAATCTACCTGCTACACGATAATGCAAATGAATCAATAACCTAGTATCAGAGAACATTGAATGATAGAATCGGTCTACAAAATTACCAGAATAAGATTTTTTTTGAAATAGCAACTTTCTCTAAAATATAAATAATAAGGATCTTGAATTATAAATCAAATAAATTGTCAATAGTCAATTGTGCTTTCAGATCTAAACACATGCATCTTAAATATATGTAACCTATTCAATTATTAAATCCAGTTTTTGTTAAACAAATTACAAACACAAAGTCAATCAGAACAAAATGCATCTATACACTTCAAAATCCAAATTGTCTCTCTTGCTTTGTATTCTTTCTAGCTTTCTCATACAAGGAAGTAATATTGACATTATTGCAATTGTCTCTTGACATTGTATATTTCCACATGCATCTAAGAAAGCCTTAACAAAAAATAAATAAAAGAAACAACATCCATGAAAAAAAGGTCATTTACATATATAAACAAGCCACATACTTCTAACTTGCAATTTAAAAACAAAACTCATATGAAAACGTATGTGTGTGTGTGTGTGTGTGTGTGTGTAGAAATAAAGACATTTGTCAATTTTATCACATCTGATATAGAAACTTAAGTGTTATGCCACTTATGCATCCTATTCTTTTGAGGATAGACTAAGATTAACATTGTCATTTATCTCATCAATTGACAATTCAATAATGAGATAACTTCAAACAATTAACATCTAGGTTTAATCAAAATATCATCAACTGGCTTGCCAAATAAACACTAAACCCTACAACATTTGCTAAACACTAAAAGATATTTTAAAATAGCTCAAAACATTATTAGCATTGTCTAATTTTTTGCACTATATATTCCATGCAAAATATACATAGACCTTTTTAAATAAATACACTTTTCTGTTCAATGTATGTCTTTTTAGTAGCTAGATTATTTGATCCTCTGTTATTGTGGATTCTATGAACTGACAAATTTTAATTACATTGGTTTTATGTTTATGACACTATTATGTCATTAGTATTAATACATGTGAATCATAATTTTAATCTCCAAAATGGTGCTCATGGCCTTTGCACTTACCCTTACAGAAATTTATTTAGTGGTCCAAAAAATTGCAAAAAACATGGAAATCCCAGCCTTCCTTACAAGTTAAGCTTCTAACAGGGCATTGAAGAAAACCAATATTGTATTATTTAACTCTCCACCAACAATACGGGCTTAATGTAATTACCATGTCATATATCATTCCAAAGTATGTTTACATGCCCCTTAATTTTCTCGACTTAATCCCTGAATCCACCAATGTGCTTTTCTTTGTTGAAGTCTAAAAACATGAATAGCCTAATATTGTAAACATAAATAGCCTAATACTGTAAAAAACCATTATATACTCACACCAACAATACAATGTTATTGTAATCACTATGTTATATATCATTCCCTACTTTCTAAATTGTTTTTGACATAATATCTGAATCTACCAATATGTTTTTTTCCATAAACTCCAGAAAACTTGAATAAACCTAATAATATATAATATTGGTTATATGATACACAAACATAATCAACTATATACTCATAATTATAACATAACTACACTACAATGGATCGTAGTAGCTTCTAGCGATTCCAATTCCAGCATCGCACAATCAATTTCGACAGGAACCAAAACACCATGCATCACTTATTTATATTTAAGAGTAGGTTTATTTTTCCACATTTTATACTATATAAAAACCAATAGATTAACCACTGCACCTCCTTCTGGTACAAGTGCTAGTACATACATTGTTCTGGTTTTATACCTTACCCACGAAACCTTGTCAGCTCACCTGTCCACGGATACAAAATTATATGCATTTTCCAAGGTAAAAATTTTTGGAAAAAAACTAGTCAAGAAGGGTAGTTTTTTTAATATATTGGATTAAGCATAAAATAAGAAACAGTTAGCGCAAATGTCAGAAGAGAACAGCTACCGCTAGAAAACACAGCTTGAACACATGACCAAATACCAACAGAAAATCTAGAGGCATTTTGAGAGTTCATAGGCTTAGTCAAGAAGGTTATATACCCACACCCCATATAATTTCAATCTACAGGCATTTTGAGAGTTCATAGACTTAGTCAAGAAGGTTATATACCCACACACCATATAATTTCAATCTAGAGGCATGGTGAGAGTTCATAGACATAGTCAAGAAGGTTATATACCCACACACCATATAATTTCAATCTACAGGCATTTTGAGAGTTCATAGACTTAGTCAAGAAGGTTATGTACCCACACACCATATAATTTCAATCTAGAGGCATGGTGAGAGTTCAGAGACATAGTCAAGAAGGTTATATACCCACACGCCATATAATTTCAATCTACAGGAATTTTGAGAGTTCATAGACTTAGTCAAGAAGGTTATATACCCACACGCCATATAATTTCAATCTAGAGGCATGGTGAGAGTTCATAGACATAGTCAAGAAGGTTATATACCCACACACTATATAATTTCTTGCCCACGGTAAACCGTTCGTATGTTCTCATGTCTATTGTTTACAAAATTTTCAACCTCTTACATCTTCAACTTCTGTCTCTGACTATTTCAATGGACTGTTCTCCACATCTTTGATCCTGTTCTTTGTTGATTGAATTGTTGAAAACCATCTTATAAATTAAATTTCGACCAACTGACAATTTTACAACGTTCCAACTGGTTAAACTTTACTATTATCTCCATACCTTTAACCTGAAACGAGTTGAAAGGTATACAGCTGTTACGTGAACCACTACCATTTACCTTTCGGTTGGTCGACTGCCTCAATCTCCTCTGTCAAGGTAACAAATCTGCAAATCATAAGATATTAATAAATTCCCTTTTCTCATCTGCACCAAATAACTAACTACTTCACCCTAAAGAATGTGGGCCTCGCCCACTCCAATATTTTAATATCCCCAAACTTTAAAACCACAAACGCGAAGAAAAACTGAAAAGCAAAATCACTAACTTGGTCTGCTTAAATTCCATGACGATGGCCATGGTAAGAGGAGCAAAACCGGTGCCTTCAATATCTAAAGTGGCGCTGGCAATAACTCTACTGGCATTAACAAGCTCAGGAGTGTTATGTCAGACACCTACATCTTGTTCAGACATGGCAGGAAAGTTGTCTCCCTGTGTTGATTTCCTCGGCGGTGCTTCCAATTCCAGCGAAAGCACTCCACCGGCGGTTTGTTGCACTGCGATGGCTCAAGCGGCGGGTAACACAGGCGGATGCCTCTGCCAGCTTTTCGCCACCAACTCTCCGCTAGGTTTTCCCATCAATCAAACTCAGCTTCTGCTCATCCCGGGAGCGTGCAATGTCAACATACCGCCTGTCAATCAGTGCACAAGTATAGATTTTGGTTCTTCTCCCATCTTTTTATTTGAATATGTACTGAAGCCTATGCAATTCCAACCCTGGAACTTCACTTTGTTTTGTTTTACAGGTGCAGGAACTCCCTTCACTCCTTTACCTGCTTCGCGGTCTCATGGTATTTTGTTTATCTTTAACCATTCTACTTAAATATCATTCATTTCAATGGTCTATGTTGAGTGAAAGAAGTGAGTGTTGTTTAAAATTGGATTTTAAACTCCTTTCTAGGCGTCATGGTATTTTATCTATCCTCAACCACTCTATTTAAATATCATCAATTTTAATGGTCAATGTTAAGTGAAAGAAGTCACTGACATTCGGATTTTAAATTGGGGTTGTTTAAATTTGGATTTTAAACTCCTTTCACTCCTTTCCCTGCTTCTCAGCCTCATGGTATTTTATCTATCCTTAACCACTCTACTTAAATATCAGCCATTTCAATGGTCAATGTTAAGTGAAAGAAACTAGTGACATTGGGATTTTAAATTGGGGTTGTTTGAAATTGGATTTTAAACTCCTTTCACTCCTTTACCTACTTCTGGGCCTCAAGGTATTTTATCTATCCTTAACCACTCTACTTAAATATCATCCATTTCAATGGTCAATGTTAAGTGAAAGAAGTCACTACATTCGGATTTTAAAATATCATTCATTTCAATGGTCAATGTTAAGTGAAAGAAATCAGTGACATTAGGATTTTAAATTAGGGTTGTTTAAATTTGGATTTTAAACTCCTTTCACTCCTTTACTTGCTTCTAGGTCTCATGGTATTTTATCTATCGTTAGCCACTTTGTTTAAGTATCATCCATTTCAATGATCAATGTTAAGTGAAAGAAACCAATGACATTTGGATTTTAAATTGGGGTTGTTTAAAATTGGATTTTAAACTCTTTTCACTCCTTTACCTGCTTCTCAGCCTCATGGTATTTGATCTATCCATAACCACTCTACTTAAATATCATCCATTTCAATGGTCAATGTTAAGTGAAAGAAGTGACATTTTAAATTGGGGTTGTTTAAAATTGGATTTTAAACTCCTTTGGCTTCTTTCCCTGCTTCTCCGTCTCATGGTATTTTATCTATGTAACCACTCTACTTAAATATTATCCATTTCAATGGTCAATGTTAAGTGAAAGAAGTAACATTTTAAATTGGGGTTGTTTAAAATTGGATTTTAAACTCCTTTCACTCCTTTAACTGCTTCTCCACCTCATGGTATTTTATCTATGTAACCACTCTACTTAAATATCATCCATTTCAATGGTCATATTAAGTGAAAGAAACCAGTACATTTGGATTTTAAATTGGGGTTGTTTAAAATTGGATTGTAAGCACTCTATTTAAATATCATCCATTTCAATGGTCAATGTTAAGTGAAAGAAGTCAGTGACATTGAGATTTTAAATTGGGGTTGTTTAAAATTGGATTTTAAACTCCTTTCACTCCTTTACCTACTTCTCGGCCTCATGGTATTTTATCTATCTTTAACTACTCTACTTAAATATTGTCCATTTCAATGGTCAATGTTAAGTGAAAGAAACTAGTGACATTCTGATTTTAAATTCAAGTTGTTTAAAATTGGATTTTAAACTCCTTTCACTCCTTTACCTGCTTCTAGGTCTCATGGTATTTTATCTATCATTAGCCTCTCTATTTAAATATCATCCATTTCAATGTTCAATGTTAAGTGAAAGAAACCAGTGACATGAGGATTTTAAATTGGGGTTGTTTAAAATTGGATTTTAAACTCTTTTCACTCCTTTACCTGCTTCTCAGCCTCATGGTATTTGATCTATCGGTAACCACTCTACTTAAATATCATCCATTTCAATGGTCAATGTTAAGTGAAAGAAGTGACATTTTAAATTCAGGTTGTTTAAAATTGGATTTTAAACTCCTTTCATTCCTTTACCCACTTCTTGGGTTCATGGTATTTTGTCTATCTTTAACCACTCTACTTAAATATCATCTATTTCAATGGTCAATGTTAAGTGAAAGGAACCAGTGCCATTTGGATTTTAAATTAGGGTTTTTTAAAATTGGATTTTAAACTCCTCACTCCTTTACCTGCTTCTCGGCCTCATAGTATTTTATCTATCCTTAACCACTCTACTTAAATATCATCCATTTCAATGGTCAATATTAAGTGAAAGAAGCCAGTGGCGTTCTAATTTTAAATTTGGGTTGTTTAAAATTGGATTTTAAATTCATTTCACTACTTTACCTACTTCTTGGACTCACGGTATTTTATCTATCAATAACCACTCTATTTAAATATCATCCATTTCAATGGTCAATGTTAAGTGAAAGAAGTGATATTTTAGATTGGGGTTGTTTCAAATTGGATTTTAAACTCCTTTCACTCCTTTACCTCGGCCTCATGGTATTTTATCTATCTTAACCACTCTACTTAAATATCATCCATTTCAATGGTCAATGTTAAGTGAAAGAAACCAGTGACATTCAGATTTTAAATTGGGGTTGTTTAAAATTGGATTTTGAACTCCTTTCACTCCTTTACCTGCTTCTTCGCCTCATGGTAATTTATCTATGGTAACTACTCTACTTAAATATCATCTATTTCAATGATCAATGTTAAGTGAAAGAAGCCAATAACATTTGGATTTTAGATTGGGGTTGTTTAAAATTGGATTTTAAAGATTTTTGTTGAAATGCATCAGGCTCCCATGCTCCCTCTCCAGCTCCGAGTGGAAGGCAGTCTGGTCGTTCGACTGATAATTTAAATAAAACGAAGGGCAGTGGAGGTGTTACCCTCTTGAAGGCTTCGTGGATGGGTGTTGTAGCACCATTATCTCTACTCCTGGTTATTGCCTCCATCTAAATCTTACAACTTGTGTAGAAACACTTGTGGGCAGATCGATTCCAAATAAACACTGGTTGTTTAAGCTCTTAGTATAGGAACTTTCTAACCATCTGTTGAATAAAATGTTTTGGGCCAATTTATGTCATCAAATTTATGCCATGTTCTAAATGCTTTTCCAACTAAATGGATTTTGGCTTTTGTTTTGTTCTTATTAATCTATTGCATTTGTTTAGTTTTTAGCACATGGATTTTGGCTTTTGTTTTACTCTTATTAGTCTATTGCATTTGTCTAGTTTAAAGAGTGAATAATTGTGCAGTTTGTAATCAATTTTGATTATTGTTTTACTGGTTTCTATTTTAATATTTTAAAGTATGAAGAAATATTTAATAATTAATTTCTTTGTATTATTATTGGGTTTTAATTTTTCTCTATATGTTGTCAAGAGACAATAAGATTATTTTGGAGGCATAATAAGACCACTTAAGTTGACCTCTTTCCCAGATAGATTCACTAGTCATTGGACTATATTATTTAACTGTGTTTTTTTAAAATAAAATTTAAGAATATATATTTTTCAAAAAGGACCTACAAAATTACAAATCATTATTACAAAAGAGGCAAAGACCAAGAAAACCAAAAGTAACAAAAGGACATAATAGAAATAAGATTAAGGTTGCTCATTCAAATCTTACTCAGATCTCATCACAAAGGATGCCATAAATAGCTAATTAGTTGTGTTCTTAACAAATAACTTGGGATCATTTATTGAAAGAAGACTACAAGCGCTGGGTGTTGAGATGTTAGTATTAAATGACACCAATTCAAATAAGAAATAACTAAAATCAAACCCATTAGAATAGAGAAAACAACTCTACTACTAAAAATATTTAGAAAAGCACAAACACAATGCTAATAAGATAAAAATTAATGAAATAGTAGGAAAATTTTATTATTTAAATATTTTTCCTCTAATTCAAAAGCTTTATTATATCTTTTAAGTCAAATCTTCCAAACAATGATACTTGGATCCATCACAAATAAATCACATAGAATATTTAAGTTCATAGGAGAAACCCAACTTATCATTTGATTGAAAAAATGAACCAGAAACAACTCAGAACCAACACAAAGATTCTTCCAAATTTTGGTACCATAATCACATTGTTGATAATTCATGTACAAATACAATAAACAATATTGATTGTTACTGCTTACAAATTCATCAACATGATAGAACTTGTATGGAAAGAGAAATAACATAGCAAAACTAAAAAACATACAATACGGCAAGAACACTAATATATGTGAGGAAAACCCTTCTGGGTTAAAAACCTTACTACCAAAGAGAGTACATGCTTGTATTAATCTCAAATTTAGAGTACATCAACACAACATGCCCCTTTGGTCCAACAAAATTCTAATTGCATAACAACATAACTTGTGTAACCATACAAACTACTATCCCATGCCTCCAATATATAGGCAAATGTAATACAATGGACTCAAACCATGTCAACATTTAAAAGAGACCTCATGACATGTGTTCAAGATTTACAAACATCTAACTCTAGAAGCTTCAAGACCTTTATGATGAACTTGGTTGTCCAACTTTTCTAGAGGATGAACTAAAAACTCCCCAAGTCCAAAAAAGACAATTGACTTCTTACACATCATCATAAATGCTTTTTTACACCTTTTACAATGTCATAGATGCTTAATACACATCTTACATATCTATCCTTAACCACTCTACTTAAATATCATCTATTTCTATTGTCAATGTTAAGTGAAAGAAGTCAGACATTCAGAGTTTAAAGATTTCTGTTGAAATTTGTTAGGCTCCCATGCTCCCTCTCCAGCTCCGAGTGGAAGGCAATCTGGTGGTTTGACTGATAATTTAAATAAAATGAAGAGTAGTGGAGGTGTTACCCTCTTGAAGGCTTCGTGGATGGGTGTTGTAGCACCATTATCTCTACTCCTGGTTATTTCTTCCATCTAAATCTTACTACTTCTGTAGAAACACTTGTGGGCAGGATGATTCCAAATAAACACCTGTTGTTTAAGCTCTTAGCATAGGAACTTTCTAACATTTTGTTGAATAAAATGTTTTAGGCCAATTTATGTCATCAAATTTATGCCATGTTGTAAATGTTTTTCCAACTAAATGGATTTTGGCTTTTGTTTTGTTCTTATTAGCCTATTGCATTTGTTTAGTTTTTAGCACATGGATTTTGGCTTTTGTTTTATTCTTATTAGTCTATTGCATTTCTAGTTTAAAGAGTGAATAGTTGTGTAGTTTGTAATCAATTTTGATTATTGTTTTACTGGTTTCTATTTTAATATTTTAAAGTATAAAGAAATATTTAATAATTAGTTTCTTTGTATTATTATTGGGTTTTAATTTTTCTCTATACGTTGTCAAGAGACAATAAGATTATTTGAAGGCATAATATGACCACTTAAGTTGACTTGTTTCACAGAAAGATTCACTAGTCATTGGACTATATCATTTAAATGTCTTTTTTTTTTAAATTTAAGAATATATATTTTTCAAAAAGGACCTACAAAATTACAAATCATTACTACAAAAGAGGCATAGACCAAGAAAACCAAAAGTAACAAAGGACATAATAGAAATAAGATTAAGGTTGCTCATTCAAATCTTACTCAAATCTCATCACAAAGGATGCCATAAATAGCTAATTAGTTGTGTTCTTAACAGATAACTTGAGATCATTTGTGGAAAGAAGACTACAAGTGCTGGGTGTTGAGATGGTAGTCTTAAATGACACCAATTCAAATAAGAAATAACTAAAATCAAACCCATTATAATAGAGAAAACAACTCTACTAGCACTAGACACAATGCTAATAGGATAAAAATTAATGAAATAGTAGGAAAATTTTATTATTTAAATATTTTTCCTCTAATTTAAAAACTTTATTATATCTTTCAAGTCAAATCTTCCAAACAATGATACTTGGATCCATCACAAATAAATCATGTAGAATATTTAAGTTCATAGGAGAAACCCAACTTATCATTTGATCACAAAATGAACCAAAAACAACCTAGAACCAACAAAAAGATTCCAAATTTTGGTACCATAATCACATTGTTGATAATTCATTTACACAAATACAATAAAAAATATTGATTGTTACTGCTTACAAATTCATCAACATGATAGAACTTGTATTGAAAGAGAAATAACATAGCAAAAATAAAAAACATACAATACTACAAGAACACTAATATATGTGAGGAAAACCCTTTTGGGTTAAAAGCCTTACCACCAAAGAGAGTACATGCTTGTATTAATCTCAAATTTAGAGTACATCAACACAACATGCCCCTTTGGTACAAAAAAATTCTAATTGCATAACAACATAACTTGTATAACCATACAAATTGCTATCCCGTGCCTCCAATATATGGGAAAATGGTTTCCATTGCAATGGACTCAAACCATGTCAACATTTAAAAGAGACCTCATGACATGTGTTCAGGGTTTACAAACATCTAAATCTAAAAGCTTCAAGACCTTTATCATGAACTTGGTTGTCCAACTTCACTAGAGGATGAACTAAAACTCCCTGAGTCTAAAAAGGACAATTGACCTATTACACATCATCATAAATTCTTTCTTACACCTTTTACAATGTCATAGATGCTTCTTACACATCTTACAATACCATAAATTGTCATGTATTCCCATTCGCTTCATGTCAAGTGTCTAATGATGACAGACAATGCTTCCTCCCACGTTATGCCCCTTACACACATATTCCAAGTCACCTAGAGAAAAAAATTATAAATACCCCCCAACCTCAAGCATATGCCTAAGTTATCCGTCTCCATGATCCTTAGAGATGTACACATAATTAATCAAGTATTAAACATATAAATTGCAATAGTCTAAAAGGATTGCAAGGTGAATATCACCCCTAGCCCCATTATTCTCCCACTTTAAATATTTACATTGCAATGGCACAATAGGCAACAAAATAAAATGAATGAAGTACTAGGAGAGGCAAGGCCCATAGTATCCCAACACCAACAAAATTTATCTATTCTCATTAACTTAGTGAGTTAATCCACAACATTCTCCAAAGTGTCCACATTTTGAACATTGATCTATCCACTCTCTACCATATCATAGACAAAATGATATTATGCATCAATGTGTTTAGTACAAGAATGATATAAAGGGTTCTTAGTCAAATAAATTATACTTTGATTGTTACATCCATTACTCACCTTTTTACAAATAAAACTAATACCTAAGCATAGTCTCTATAGCCATATTGCCACTTTGTAAACATGTGTTTCAACTATATACTCTACTTCTCTAGTTGAAAGAGAAGCTACAAGTTGTCTCTTTCTCGTCCAACTAATTGCACTGCCAAATAGAGTGAACACATAGCCACTTGTAGACCTCTTGTAAGATAGATATCTAATCCAATCAAAATCAATGAAGCCCTATAAATCAAGTACCTTGCCACATCATTAGTCCCATGATTAAAAAACATAGTAATAGAAAGGTTCTTGCAAATATTTGAACACCCTCTCAACATAAGCCTAATGTACCTTATAAGGGCTAGACATAGAACTACTTCAAA
Organism: Cunninghamia lanceolata; assembly: GCA_027924645.1. NCBI lineage: Eukaryota > Viridiplantae > Streptophyta > Pinopsida > Cupressales > Cupressaceae > Cunninghamia > Cunninghamia lanceolata. The sequence continues at coordinate 25,610,708 of BSBN01000261.1, read as the reverse complement.
ATACCATTACTTGAGCAATATTTGGTTTTGTACATACCATTACATACATAACACTTCCAACAACACTAGAATAAGAAAACAATATACATCTCTTCAAAATCACAAATTATTTCAGTACATTATTCCAAAGAAAGCCTAATGCCTACATGTAAGGGAATATTTACTAGCTTACAATGTTGCAAATGTTGCAAAGTGTTGCAAAATTGTTTCAACATACTTCTAATTTAACTAAAGCTTTATGTTAACCTAGTTCCCTATAGATTTCCATACTAGGAATATATTTAGCAACCTTTATATTTACACTTTGAATGTTACATCCAGTACTCACCTTTTTACAAATAAAACTAATACCTAAGCATAGTCTTTGTAGCCACATTGCCACTTTCCAAGCATGTGTTTCAACTATATACTCTACTTCTCTAATTGAAAGATAAATAGAGTGAACACATAGCCAACTGTAGACCTCCTATTAGCTAGATCTCTAATCCAATCAAAATCAATGAAGCCCTATAAATCAAGTAAGTTGCTATATCGCTTGTCCCGTGATAAAAAAATTGTAATCTAAAGGTCCTTGCAAATACACAAACACCCTCTTAACATAAGCCAAATGTACCTTATAAGGGCTATACATAAACCTACTTTGAAATCCCACTACTTGGGTAATATTTGATTTTGTACATACCATTACATACATAAGACTTCTAAAAACACTAGAATAAGAAAACTTTATACTTCTCTTCAAATCCATTATCTATTTCAATACAGTATTCCAAAGAAATCCTAGTGCAGGTACATGTAAGGGAATATTTACTATCTTACAATCTTGCATTGCAAAGTGCTGCAAAATTATTTCAACATACTTCTAGACTAAATATTTCTTTTAACTCAATCCTTGTAGATTTTAATACTAGGAATATATTTAGCAACCCCTAAATATTTAATGTCATAAGTATAATAGAGCAAAAAAAATTAAGCTATCTATTCACCCCCTTTTAATTTCTAATAAATAACATGTTGTCAACATGCAAGATGATAATTAGAAAGTTATCATCAATTAATTAAAAATATACACAATGATCTACCTCACTTATAAAAAAATCAAGCTCTAATGCAAAAGCATAAAATTTTCGATACCACATACGTGGAGACTACTTCAAACCATACCAGGACCACTTTAACTTGCAAACCAAATTCTCCTTCCCCCTTTACCACAAAATTGTTATCCAATTTATATAAATCTCCTCTTCAAGATCCTCATAGAGAAATGTAGTTTTTACATCAATTTCTCTACCTATAAATCATAATTAGTAGCAATAGATAAAAGGAACCCAATAGAGGTTAACTTAGCCACATGATAAAATATCTCACCAAAATCCTCTCCCTCAACCTATGACATGCTATATTTTAGATTTAATAAAAATAACTAATAATCCTATTTGATTAAGATTATATGGATCTAAGATGTTTAGTTTGACCCTCACAATTGCTAGAGGGAGGGCATCATACAAGAGAGTGAGGTAGATCATGACAGTAAGTGGATGATTTGTACTAAGAACCATCATACACTTGTACTAGTTTAAATTTTGTCAGTTTTGATAGACATTATGGTAGTTATGTCTTGATGTTAGAAATGATGATTAATTAATAAATTAATCAAGATAATTATAAATAAATAATTTCATAGATATTTATTTATTTATGAAGACATATGGGAATTACTTTAATTTAATGAATTATCATCTAAGATATTATTTGAGATAATTGAAGATTTACTTTATTTCATAGTTTATAATTAAATTATTAGTTATTTTATTTTAAATTCATGGAGATTTGAGATAATTAGAATTAAATTATTTCTAATTTCACTGAATGGATAAAATTTTTGGGAATTTGATAAGTGATTTTTATATTTATTTCAAACTTATACCTTTCTTAGTTGACTCATATAGTGATTCATAATATTTTGAAAAGATGTAGATAACATGGTATTGAGTTGAGGTTGGTAGTGTTGATCGAAGGACTTGTGGTCATTCGAGGTTATCCCAAAGGCATGGGTGGATTTCACAACCTTTCTCTTCATGTAACATAGCTAAGTGTACCCTAGCCAATGTGGCTTCATAATGTTATGTTATTTTAGGGTTGTCTAGAAACTATATTTGATTTGCTATGTTACAATTTTTTTCTATACTTGAAGTTGTAGGTTGAAATACATAGTAAAAAAAAATTTCTATTTGTACATTGACTAGTTATAGTGTGTTTTGACACTCAAAACTACATATCCCACATTCCTAAACTGAGCACTCAATTCTGAGACATAGGAATGCATGTCGATCTAGATAGAGAGACAAAGTTCATGATTAGACTATGGTATCTAAAAGACCAATTGACAAGAGTGGGCCACTTCTCTATACATTGGCTTTATAGGACCAATGAAGGTGATCCTAAAGGTCTAAATAAATAAATTAAAGAGAAATGAAAATAACACATTAATTTTATTAGCAAGTCATAACCTTTATATATGAAAACTGATAGGCCAAAACTGAGGCCAGTAATGAAGATTTAATATTTTACAACTAAATTCAGTTGGTCTAAGTGTCAATGTAGGGGTGTAAACTTGTGAAGGCATCATGGCTATATGCACAAGGGTTGTAGGTAGTGAGGTGAGTGTGGATGGAAATCAGCTAAAAAAATTCATTGAAACTAATACAATAACTCTACTGTAAAAATTGTTGCAATAGTCTGCTACAGGAATTGTATAGATCGTTGTGCCTAAATGCTACAGGAACTACATATAGAAATATAATTTTGAACAACTAAGAATTATCAGAATGACAAATTATAAACTATTACAAACCATTATATTTAAATGCTATATGAAACTGATTCAACAAGATACAATTTATGAATGAAATGAAATTAAAACTAAAATAAAATAAATAAAAAATAGAGAGCAAAGTCACCACCTTTTTGTGAGAGTGGCTCCTCCTCTCCTTCAACGAGGTGATTAAAATGTGACTACAGAATGTAGATTAGAAGCACCATATTTTCATTTCAATGAAACATATTACAATCTTTTATTTTTTCTATTACATTGCTATGCTACTTTCTATCCTCCACACTATCTTCTAGCCTAAATAGTTTCGCACCACTCCTCTGTTGTTATATTTATGTGCTTCTTCTATATTCCACATAGTTCTTATGCTATTCCTACACTCTTTTTCTCTGCTCCCTCTCACGCCATTTTCTACTCTATATAATGAATAGGGTGTGTAGCAAGTTTCTAAGTTATTTCCTATTCTCATGCCCTTCCTCTCATTTCATGGTAAAAGACATACAAATTACTTTTGGTTGCTTTATTTGTTGATAACAAATCAGCCTAAAATAGAGGAGTTTGTTACAACAATAAATTATAAAATGAAGTATTGTTTTTGGTGTGAGGCCATTCTCCTCCATATAATTATAAAATTGAAGATTAATCAGTTATAGAGTGCATTGATGGGTGAAAGAAAATCTGCATTCCCCTCCTCCAAGAGCATGTTGCAAGATTTATTTTCTTAATATAATGGAAGAAAATATTATTAAATATAATCTAATATTTATTATTCATGTATTTTATCTAAAACACTAAATTAAATACTACTTATATATATTTAACCATATGCAACAAAGGTTGGTAAAAATATATGATATGGTATGAAAATGGAATATGAAGGTGGGTATTAAGGCATATGAAAAAGGCTAGAATATGGGTGAAAATGGAACATAAATGCCTCTCATCAAAAACTACAAAGGTTTTTCGCTAAGCTCTTGCTATATTGGCTTAATATTGAAGACCTATAGACCTCTATTAAGTAGATAAATAGTTCACACTGCACATGCAACCAAAGATGTGAAATTGATTTGCATTCCCTAAGATGAATCTGGTGCAGTCATGGCAGGAGGGTTCAAAGAATAAATTGTCCAAACCATGCAGGTAGAGTAAACACAATGGAAACAACACAAATATTGATTGCAATGGAAGATTCATATACTCAATATATTGAAGAATTACAATGCTCATATGTCGGCAACAAGCAAGCTACAATCAAAGGGCTCACAGGCCTGCTTTTCAGGTTATAATAGATATGAAAGATATGGCATTGAAGTGTCTTTCTGAAACAAAATATCTTATCTAAACTATCATAAACACTAACTAACTTTGTAATGCATCTAAGAGATCTATATATATCATCTTCAAGCTCATAGAATCCTCTGTGTCGGCCATAAGAGGTTACAAACTCCAATGAAAGATGTAACGTGTAGAAACAAATAGGTCGGCCTACAACACATGGTATTGCTTTGCAAATAAATGAAACTTGGTGTAGACCTCAAGGAAGGTCTAGCTAATCCTTATGTGCCTTGTGATATGTTTCATTTGGCTCTGCAAGTCATGGAAGTGCTTCACAAACCTTCTCCTTCAACTAACTGTGTAGATGCTCTATTTTGTGAAAGCTGATGATCTTCTGATAGCATGACAACTCTTAGGAAACAAATGCAAATCAATTGAAATATGAATATGATGTAGATGACACTATGTAGATTCTAAGTCCTACTACATGAGCTCTGATATGAAGATGCAGTAAAATGTAGTACAAAATACTGAAACTAAAAATGTTTGAACTAAACTGAAAATGAAAGAAAACAAAAGAATGCAAATATTTTGGTTGATGCAAGATTTCTCTGCAACCTGGGATGCTCTTGCATCAAACACCCGGGGTTATTGAAAATGTGAGTTCCTCACTTTGCTGGGGCTAGAGGAAAACCAAGGCGGTCTACCTCAACATGAGATATCCATGATGAATCTTCTTCCAGTCCGCCTTTCCATTGTACCAAATATTCTTTGTATTGCTTGCCTCTGGTACTACGTCCAACTCTACTATCCAAGATGTCCTCTATCTACTCTGGTGGTTGCTATGGTAACTGATTCTTTAATCCATCTTCAATGTTGTCCCTTGACTCTCCTTCATCATACTGGTATAATTCTGCAATGTTGAATATAGGTGATATACCAAATGTCTTTGGTAGCTCCACTTCGTATGCATTCCCTGAATCAAACTTCTTAAGTATCTTACATGATCCAAACTTCAACATCTTTAGCTTGTTGTATGTCCCTACTAGATATCTCTCTTTTCTTAGATATACCATTACTTCATCTCCAACTAAAAATTATTTGTGCCTCCTCTTCTCATCTGCTTGCTTCTTATACTTGCTTCTTATTATGTAGTGTCTCCATGTATCCTGCAAACTCTTCTACCTATGCACTTCTCTTATTCTCCATACTGATGTCTTTGAACTCTACAACTCCTCTAAGTTTCACTCGTGTCACAACTTCAAATGGTGTCTTCCATGTACTCCTATTCACTGAATTATTTTACGCAAATTTTGCTTGTGGTAGAATTAGATCCCAATTTCCTACCTTATCTCCTACTAAACATCTCAATAAGTTACCCAAACTCCTATTTACTACTTCTATTTGTCCATCTGTCTGTGGGTGAAATGTTGAACTAAACTTTAGGTTTGTCTTCATCTTCTTCCACAATGTCCTCCAAAAATATCCAATGAATCTTGTATCTCTGTCTGAAACTAGACTCTTAGGTAATCCATGCAATCTCACAAGCTCCTTGAAAAATAGGTCAGCAACATACATTTCATCATTTGTCTTCTTACAAGGAATGAAATGTGACATCTTTGAAAATCTATCCATAATCATATCCCTTTGTGTTCTTGGCAAACCTAATATTAAATCCATGCTTATATCTTCCCAAGGTCTCTTCGGTACTATCAAAGATTTATACAAACCAATATTCTGACTACTCCCTTTTGTAGTAACTTGACAAACTCTACAACTATGAACAAACTTTCTTACATCCTTATAAATCTAAGGCCAAAAATAATGTTCACTTACCAAAGCCACTTTCTTGTCAATTCCAAAATGTCCTGCCAATCCACCACTATGTTTCTCCTTTATCAAACTATCTCTCATTGAACTCCTAGGTATACACAACTAATTTCCCTTGAACAACTTATCATCCTGAATGAAATAATCTAACCACTTACTTCTATCTATCACAACAGGTTCTTTACATGCTCTCCATGCTTCTACAAAATCAAGATCATCTTCATACATATGCTTCAGTTCCTCAAAACCTAATACTTCTACTCTCATCTCTGTAAGCAAATTCCTTCTTCTACTCAATGCATCTGCAACTTTATTTGACTTTCCACTCCTATGCTTCAATACAAATGTGTAACTTTGCATGAACTCTACCCATCCCTGTTGTTATATGGAGCCGAATTAGACTCGGAGGTTATATTTACCCCACTTTTATCAGCGCGGTTTCCCCCCAAATTCCTACGGGGTCAAGGGGCAGCGCCCCTTGCGGGGGTTTGGGGGCAGCGCCCCCAAGATGGGGTCGAGGGGCAGCACCCCCATGGGGGCTCGGGGGCAACGCCCCCAAAACCTCACACGGTTTTTTATTATTTTATAATGCACTGGGAGTTAATTTTTTCATTGACCGACATAAGAAAACCCTATTTTGTAACCGACAAAAAGCTTGATAAAAAGTGGCCAAGGGTTAGGGTTTGAGTATTGTATTGTAGCATTTTGCAGTGGTATTGAGTTGCAGGGATTGCTGATTGTAATCGGTTTGATTTACTGGATAATAATATTGGACTCTTTGTTTGGTGGATGTAGCCCGAGTTTGGGTGAACCACGTTAAAACTTGTCTCTCGCTATTATTATTTCTGTGTATTTCTATTTCTCTGTTTAATCTTTATTTGCATTTAATTGATATCTTCTGCCGGCTAACCCTAACAAGTGGTATCAGAGCGAGTTGTGTTTGATTATCGTCTGCAGGAAAGTCTCACGGTTGAGTGGGAGCAATGGCAGACGAGGGTAAAACTAAGGTTGATAAATTCAATGGGCAGAACTATCAGTTATGGAAGATGCAGATGGAGGACTACCTCTATCAAAAGGATTTATGGAGGCCATTGGAAGGAGTAGCCAAGAAACCGGCAACAATGTCTGATGAGGATTGGAATCTTCTTGACAGAAAGGCACTGGGAACCATTCGGTTGTGCCTGGCACCGTCGGTGGCATTCAATATAACAGAAGCGAAGACAACAGATGGTCTGATAAAAGCTTTGGCAAAATTGTATGAAAAACCCTCAGCCTCAAATAAGGTATTTCTCATGAAGCAGTTGTTTAATTTGAAAATGGTTGAAGGTGGATCTATGACAGGTCATTTAAATGAATTTAATACGATTGTCAGTCAATTGACTTCTGTAAATGTAAAATTTGATGAAGAAGTTAGAGCTCTCTTGATATTATGTTCATTACCTGAAAGCTGGGATAGTTTGGTAATGGCGGTTAGTAACTCTGTTTCTGGTTCAAATACCCTAAAATTTGATGATGTTGTTGGTGTTATTCTGAGTGAGGAAATTTGTAAGAAAAGCTCAGGTGGATCCAAATCAGGCAGTGTTTTGAATACAGAAAGCAGGGGCAAATCAAAGGAGAGAGGAAAAGGTTCTGGAGGTCATGGGAAGTCACGAGAAAAATCAAAGGACAAAAGATCCCAAACCAGAGGACAGAAGGATTGCTGGTACTGTGGAAAACCAGGTCATCTGAAGAAAGATTGCTGGTCTCGGAAGAACAAAGAAGGAGATAAACAAGAAGGCAATAAGGAAGCAAATGTGGTAAGTAATAAATCTGAAGATGACGCTTTGATTCTTTCCCTAGATAATGCTGATGATTCATGGGTTTTAGATTTAGGGGCCTCATTTCATGCTACGCCCCATAGAAGTTATTTTCTTGATTATGTCCAAGGGGATTTTGGGCTAGTTTATTTGGGAGATAACGAACCCTGTTAGATTGTTGGAAAGGGAAGAATCAAGATTAAGTTGCAGAATGGGAATCATTGGCTACTACAAGAGGTAAGGCATGTTCCAAGGCTCAGTAGGAATTTAATTTCAGTAGGGCAGCTAACTGAACAAGGTTGCACTGTTACATTTACTGATAAAAATTGGAAGGTTTCAAAAGGTGCCTTAGTAGTAGCAAAACGTGTGAAAGTAGGCACCTTATATCTTTGTACAGGTCATACTATTCCTTCTACTTTAGCTGTTACAGAAAAAAACAAACAGGTTCAGGAACAGTTGCTGCAGGTTTGCAGGAAGAGACTGGAAAAGTTGCTGCAGGTTCTGAGACAACACTGTGGCATAACAGACTTGGGCATATGAGTGAAAAAGGTATGAAGGTACTTCATTCTAAGAAAGTTTTACCAGGTCTGAAATGTATTAATATGGATTTCTGTGAAAGTTGTGTGTATGGAAAACAAAAGAGAGTCAGTTTTCTTAAGGATGGGAAGCAAAAGAAAAATGAAAAGTTGGAGCTTGTGCATACAGATGTATGGGGACCAGCTCAGGTATCTTCTCTTGGTGGCTCTCGGTATTATGTTACATTCATAGATGATGCAACTAGGAAGGTCTGGATTTATTTTCTTAGACAGAAATCTGATGTATTTGAAACATTTAAGAAATGGAGAAGCTTGGTTGAGAATGAGACAGGTAAAAGATTAAAATGTCTCAGATTTGATAATGGCGATGAGTATTGCAGCAAAGAATTTGAAGATTATTGTTCCTTTAATAGAATTCGTAGGCAAAAAATGGTTTCAAGGACTCCACAGGAAAATGGAGTGGCTGAACGCATGAATAGGACAATAATGGAGCGTGCAAGGACCATGAGATTGCATGCTGGGCTACCTTTAAACATGTGGGCAGAGGCTGTCAACACTGCTGTATATTTAATTAACAGAGGTCCTTCAGTTCCTTTAGGCTGTGGTATTCCAGAGGAAGCATGGACAGGCAAGAAGGTGAGTTATTCTTTTCTGAAAACCTTCGGCTGTGAAGCATTTGCACATATAGATTCTGAAAATAGAACCAAGCTGGATGCGAAATCAAAAAAATGTACCTTCGTTGGATATGGCATTGATGAATTTGGTTATAGGCTATGGGATTTTGAAAATCAGAAAATTGTGAGAAGCAGGGATGTTATATTCAATGAGAAGGTGTTGTACTAAGATCAGTTGCAGCAGCATGAGAAGAAAGAAAAGGATTATGTGGTGCTGGATGATACTCCAAATAGTGATGTTCCAGTGGTTCCTCATGCTCCGCAACAGCAACCAGAAATACCACAAACTCCAGTGAATGTTAGACGGTCCACAAGGATAAGTAGACCTCCTAAAAGGTTTTCTCCCTCTTTGTATTCTATTTTGTTAACAGATGCTGGTGAACCAGAAGGGTATGATGAAGCTATGCAGGTGGATACACAGGTTCAATGGGAGCTTGCAATGAAAGAAGAAATGGACTCCTTGCTGAAAAATCAGACTTGGGAATTATGTCAGTTACCTGCAGGTAAAAAGGCTTTACCAAACAAATGGGTTTACAGGTTGAAAGAGGAAGATGGAGGTAAGAAAAGATTTAAGGCCAGGTTAGTTGTAAGAGGATTTGCACAGAAAAAGGGCATTGATTTTGATGAGATATTTTCTCCGGTTGTTAAGATGACTTCTATTCGTACTGTTTTAAGTATTGTGGCTGCTGAAGATTTGCATTTGGAACAGCTAGATGTGAAAACTGCCTTTCTCCATGGTGATTTGGAGGAGGAGATATACATGGCACAACCACAGGGATTTGAGGTCAAAGGTAAGGAGAAACAAGTGTGCAGATTGAAGAAAAGCTTGTATGGCCTGAAACAAGCACATCGGCAATGGTTTTTGAAATTTGACTATTTTATGGCTGAGCAAGGCTACAGCAGGTGTAATTCTGACCATTGTGTTTATTTTAAGAGGTTAGATAATGACAGCTACATTATTTTATGTTTATATGTTGATGACATGCTTGTCGCTGGGTCTAACATGGATCACATCAGAGAGTTAAAACAGCAATTGGCACAATCATTTGATATGAAGGATTTGGGGGCAGCAAAACAAATCCTTGGTATGAAAATTTGCAGAGATAGGCCAAACAGAAAATTGACTCTATCTCAGGCTGCTTATGTTGAAAAGGTGTTGCAGAGATTCCACATGGAGAATGCAAAAGCTGTCAGCACACCTTTGCCTAGTCATTTGAAATTGACTAAGGACATGTGTCCTAAGACACAAGAGGAGGAAGAGAAAATGTCCAAGGTACCATATGCTTCAGCTGTAGGCAGTTTAATGTATGCCATGGTATGCACGAGACCGGATATTGCACATGTTGTAGGAGTCGTTAGCAGGTATATGAGTCATCTCAGATTAGAGCATTGGAATGCAGTGAAATGGATTCTCAGGTATTTGAGAGGTACATCCAATAAACACTTATGTTTTGGGGGCTCTAATACTGTTTTAGTAGGCTATGTAGACTCAGATTTGGCAGGAGATATTGATACCAGGCGGAGTACTACAGGTTATGTCTTTACTGTCGGTAGAACAGCGGTGAGTTGGATTTCTAGGTTACAAAAGGTGGTTGCTTTATCCACCACCGAGGCAGAATATGTAGCTGCAACAGAGGCGAGCAAGGAGATGATATGGCTGCAATCTTTCATGAATGAATTGGGCACACAACAGGTTAACAGTTATTTGTTTACGGATAGCCAGAGTGCCATATATCTTGCCAAGAATTCTGCCTTGCATTCAAAGACCAAACATATACAGTTGAGGTATCACTTCATTTGGTCGGTGTTGGATAATGGACAGTTACAGCTGGCAAAGATACATACAGATGATAATCCAGCAGATATGTTTACAAAGGCAGTGACAAGGGAGAAGCTGAGCTCCTCTTCAGCTTCGGTTGGTCTTCTAGACTGAACACAACAAAAATAGAACAGCAGAGTCCAGGGTGCTTATTTCCAGTGGGAGCTACAAGGTCAGTGGTGTTATGATCAGTCTCCAAGTGGGAGATGTTATGGTGTGGAGTCTGATCAGTCTCCAAGTGGGAGATTGTTGTTATATGGAGCCTAATCAGACTCAGAGGTTATATTTACCCCACTTTTATCGGTGCAATTTCCCCCCAAATTCCTACGGGGTCAAGGGGCAGCGACCCTTGCGGGGGTTTGGGGGCAGCGCCCCCAAGACGGCGTCGAGGGGCAGCGCCCCCGTGGGGGCTCGGGGGCAACGCCCCTGAAACCTCACATGGTTTTTTATTATTTTATAATGCACCGGGAGTTAATTTTTTCATTGACCGACATAAGAAAACCCTATTTTGTAACCGACAAAAAGCTTGATAAAAAGCAGCCAAGGGTTAGGGTTTGAGTATTGTATTGTAGCATTTTGCAGTGGTATTGAGTTGCAGGGATTGCTGATTGTAATCGGTTTGATTTACTGGATAATAATATTGGACTCTCTGTTTGGTGGATGTAGCCCGAGTTTGGGTGAACCACGTTAAAACTTGTCTCTCGCTATTATTATTTCTGTGTATTTCCATTTCTCTATTTAATCTTTATTTGAATTTAATTGATATCTTCTGCCAGCTAACCCTAACAATCCCATATGTCTCTAATTCAACTTTCCTTGACTATTCAAATACTACAAAGCTTGATGATCAATGTACAACACAAATTCCTTAGGCAACAAGTAATGTCTCCCCTTCTTCAAGGCTTGAATTATGGCCTAGAATTCTTGATCATAAACTGAATATCTTCTCCTTGCATCATTCAACTTCTCACTGAAATATGCTACTGGTCTCCCTTCTTGACTTAACACTGCTCCTATTACACTTCCACTGGCATCATAATCTACTTGAAATACTTTGTTGAAAAATGGTAATGCTAACACTGGTTGCTCTATCACTTTCTGCTTCAACAATTCAAAACTCTTATTTTCTCCTGATGTCCACTTAAAATCCTTTCTGTCACCTCTCATTGTCTCTATCATTGGTGTGCATACTGTACTAAAATTTTTAATGAACTTCTGGTAGAAACTTGTTAATCCATGAAGTGATCTTACATCTCCAATGTTCACAGGTGTTGGCCACTCAACAATTGCTCTAACCTTCTCAGGGTCCATCTTCAATCCCTCCATAGAAATCACAAATCCCAAATATACCAACTCTTCCTTCATGAAACTACACTTCTTGATGCTCATCAACAACTTCTCTTCCCTCAACCTTTGCAATACTTGTCTAATATACCACAAACGTTCTTCTTTTGTCTTACTAAAATTTAAAATATCATCCAAGTATACAATAACAAACTTACCCAAGAATTTCTTAAAAACCTCATTCATCAACCTCATGAAAGTACTTGGTGTATTAGTCAATCCAAAAGGCATCACTAACCATTCATACAATCCTTCATTTGTCTTGAATGCAGTCTTCCGCTCATCTCCTTCTCTGATCCTGATCTGATGGTATCCACTCTTCAAGTCTATCTTTGTGAAATACTTTATTCCACTCAAACAGTCCATGATGTCATCCATCCTTCGAAATGGAAATCTATACTTAATAGTGATCTTGTTGATTGCTCTAGAGTTTGTACACATCCTCCATTCTCTATCTTTCTTCGGTGCTAGTACTGCAGGTACCGCACATGGGCTCAAACTTTCTTTGATCAATCCTTTCCTCAACAGTTCCTATATCTATCTATTTAGCTCTACATTCTCTACTGGTGTCATTTGGTGTGTTGCTTTGTTTGGCAAACTAGCTCCAGGTATAAGGGCCATATGATGATTGATAATCTGGATTGGTGGCAATCCTTCAGGCACATTATCTGATATGATGTCTTCATACTCTATCAACAATTCAGTTATCTCTTCTAGTGGCATGGTTCTTCTTCATTTCTGGTAATAGTCTCTACACTTAAGGATCCACACTTCTTAGGAATCAAAGAAAAACACATATTCTCATGTCTCAATCCATACAAAAATTTCCTTCCATCTACCAAATAGATTCTAGAATTCCCATATACTTCACTTTTAGGCTCATCTTCCAAAGGTATCAAGACATGTTTCTTTCGATTTGATGTTAGAGTATAAGTATTCTTTCTTCCATCATGTATATCCTTTCTATCATATTGCCATGGTCTACCCAACAATATATGAAATGCATCCATTGGCATAATATCACACAATACTTCATCATTATAAGATCCTATATTAAATTTCACCAAACATTGTTCACTCACCAATACCTTGTGTTCATCTTGAATCCATGCTATCTTGTAGGGCTTAGGGTGTTTCAATCTCTCTAGGTTCAGCTTAGTCACCATCTCCTCTAAAACCAAATTATCAGTACTACCACTATCAATGATAATGTTGCAACATTTACCTCCTGATTTGTATCTTGTCTGGAACAAACTTTTCCTTTGCGGTGTTTCCTCAGTTGTCTCTGCTTGAAAGAATTCTCTCCTCATGACTAATAATTTTCCTTTCTTAGCTTTCCCACTGAACTAGGTGATCCAACAAGTTCTTCTTCCACATAAACTGCTCTTGTACTATTCTCTATTCTCTTGCTTGTACTTCCATGATGACATTCAAATGCTCTGTGTCCTTCATCTCCACACTTAAAAAATTTCCTCTAAATGATCTCTTATTAAACCCTCTTTCATCTCTCCTGTATCCTTCATTGCGGTAAGAATTATGATTCCTTCTATTGTTGTGGTAGAAAATTTTGTCATCTCTCCCTCTGTAGTATGAATTATTATCCTTTTCTTGCTTCTGGTATGTGCTACTTTCTTTGTTTTGCTCCACATAAGGTCTTTCTCCTTTGAAAATTTTCTACCTCTTTGAAATTTACCTCCTCTACCTCTCTATTTCTACTCATGCTTCTTATTCAACTTGGCTTCAACTTTCAAGGCAAACTGATATGCTTCCTCTATTGTTGTCATCCTAACCAGACTTAGTTCTTCTTCAATGTTCATCCTTAATCCATTGATGTATCTTGCCACTTTCTCCTTGCTTGCTTCACTATGTCCAGTCCTTATGATCATCTTATTAAAATCCTCAGTGTACTCCTTCACATATTTCTTCTTTTGCTTTAGGTTTTGCAATCCCTTCAACTATTTGAACTCATAGTCAGTAGATATGAATGATTTTTCAACTTTGTCACCATCCTATCCCATTTTATGATCTTTTCTTTTCCTCTCCTATTCTTATCCAATTGAACTTCTTTCCACCAAATAGTATTATGTCTTTTCAACTTAGTTTTAGCAAATCTTACTCTCTTTAGATCTTCAATTTCTTCATATTCAAAGTATTCTTCCAAGTCATTTATCCAATCAATCAATTCCTCTAAATTCAAAATGTTTTATAGGATAAACGAGAAGGATTGGAAAGGTTTGATAAAAGGGTTAGATCCTCCTTTCTCTACAAACATTCAATGACATATCAACTGAGTTGAATCATACTTTTGCAAGAGGATTCACCTACATGTTAGGTTGTCACTTGAAACGATGTGGAAATTTAGAGTTTGTCAATTAATGTATCAATTTAATGTTCAAATGTCTTTAAAACCCTAATTATGTGCAAAACAGTAAGCAAATTGATGAATTACGACAAATGCTTGCAGACTAAGGTAGTAGACAAGATTAGTTACTAACCATTTTTGAAGTTCAGGATGCAGAACACTTGAGGACACTACCACTAGTGCTCCTGTCCAAGGTGGTGTTTTCTCTATGGAATCTTGATCTCCTTCTAACACTGATTATCACTGTAGTTTTCATTTCTATTGCGAGAAATGTGAAGGACACTACCACTAGCACCCAAGTCCAAGGCTATGTGTTTTTTGGGGTGTCAAAACCTCTTTGGATGTTGATTATCACTATCACAATGATTTCTATGTTTGCAACTCCAGGGGACACTGCCACTAGCACCCATGTCCAAGCAGTCCTTTTCTTTAGGGATTCAAAATCTGCACACTGTCTTACTATTCCTTGCAACTCCACTCCGTCAAGATGTGACACCTGTAACCTGCAATCACAAGGAGAGTGGTTGGGGGTTGTGGTGTTTAGAGGCTTGCCACAGTCAAGCCTCAGAGATACATTCAAGTCTTCTGAACACCATTGTTAGATAGAGAGTGTGTATCCATGTGAGATAGAGGCCAAAATCCAAATGATAAATGATTGAAAACATAAATAAATGTCACCTTGAAGGTGTAACTCTCATGGAAGGAAGAAGCTCTTTCATGCCATGAGGAGATGGATCAATGAAGTCAAATCTACAACAAACAAACACAACAACAACACAATACTGCTCTGCAACACAATGAAAGCCTTGAATCACTTTAGCATAAGACCATAAGTTTACAATATCCATCTAGTTTTCAAATGAAACACTAAACATGCTTATATATGCAACAACACACATTACCGCTAAGAATTTCACAATTCAAACTTGAGATGTCGGCATAGGACCTAAGTAACGGTCATAAAACCAACATTAGAATTTAGGGCTGACCCAAAATGGGGCAAGACTAAGGCGCTAGTGCCCAATTCCACCCTCCCAATTTTGGTCATTCCTAATCTATTTAAATAGCACCCCTAGGTCCTATTTTCCATAACACTTAGGGGTTTTCTCATCAAGATTCAAAATTATCATGCAAGATGCTTATAATGCATTCTAAGGACCCAAGAGCTAAACTTTAAGAGGGAAAGTCCCAGGGAGACATTTTCTGACATAACACAAATATCTAGTATAGTTTGGTACTTCCACTCTAGGTCTCTTCCCTATCTTAGAAATAGATTTCAACATCTTCACCTGGTCTAACTCTTCTTCTTCTAGGGCTTCTTCATTTTGTTCAGCTGATTGAAATTCTTCATCATCACTCTCATCTTCATGTCTAGGGTTTAGTCCTCTTCTTCTCTCTTCTTCTACAACATCCAATCTAACCTTTATTTTCCTCATCATCTCAATCATTTATTCTATTCTTCCAACAACATTGGCCATAGCAGGCATCCTCCTTTGCAGCATCTCTTCCTAGGATCCGGTGCAATAGCCTCAATTCAGTGATCTGACTAGAAGGTAGCAACTACCTCACAATCGGTGCATTGTTGACAAACACAAGTAGGATGCCTCAGGTCGATGGTCTATTCACCACAAGATCTTCTGGAATGCCTTCACTTCCCAAAGGATTCAAAACTTCACTCTGACACCACTTGGTGCAGTCATTGCAGGAGGGTTCAAAGAATGAACTGTCCAAACCATGCAACTAGAGTAAACGCAATGGAAACAACACAAATATGGAATGCAATGGAAGATTCATATACTTAGTATATCAAATAATTACAATGCTCATATGCTGATAACATGTGGGCTACAATCAAAGAGCTCACAAACATGCTTTCTGGGTTACAACAGATGTGAAAGATATGGCATTGAAGTGCCTTTCTGGAACAAAATATCTTATCTAAACTATCATAATCACTTACTAAACCTAATGTATCTAAGAGATCTATATATATCATCTTCAAGCTCATAGAATCCTCTGTGTCATCCATAAGAGGTTATAAACTCCAATGAATGATGTAACATGTAGAAACAAATAGGTTGGCCTGCAACACATGGTATTGCTCTACAAATGAATGAAACTTGGTGTGGACCTCAAGGAAGGTCTATCTGATCCTTATGTTCTTTGTGATATGTTTCATTTGGCTCCACAAGTCATGGAAGTGCTCTACAAACCTTCTCCTTCAACTAATTGTCTGGATGCTAGAGTGTTCTATGAAAGCTGATGATCTTGTAATAGTGATAGCTCTCAGGAAACAAATCCAAATCACTTGAAATCCAAATATGATGTAGATTACACTATGTAGATGCTAAGTCTTGCTCTGCAAGATCTGATATGAAGATGCGGTAAAATGTGGTACAAAATGTTGAAACTGCAAATGACTGAACTGAACTGAAAATGAAAGAAAACAAAAGAATGCAAATATTTTGGTTGATGCAAGATTGCTCTGCAACCTGGGATGCCTCTACATCAGAATCCCTTTAACCTTTCATACTGCATATGTAACATGGAGATCTATACATACATAACCCTTTGAAAGTATATCAATCACAAACTCTCAAGATATCTTTTGCAAGTTATTTGTTGGTTTGTATAAGATGGTAGAACCCTAATGGACATAGTTCTCTAAATATTTAAAATATATAAGCTCACAATAGATTTAGCAGAAATCACAAAACTAAATTATGCATATTGGTAGGGCTTATTCTAATCCTAAACTATTTGAGGGGGATCAAAGACATATATTAAGATAAAGATTGATCTATTAATCATTAACACTAATTTCTATTCATTGGGAAGTAGAGTCAAAGCCTAAGAAAAATATGAACATCAATGCAAATCTAAAATGGGCACAAGCACTAAACCTTTTAATTTCAATGTGATACACAAACTCAAGAATCCTCACACAACTAGGTCTACTTTAAAGATCCACGCTAACTCAAAAATATCCTATGTGCTTTAAATAAAAGACTATTACAAAGACTTCAATGATTTATAGAGATATGACATCAACCAAGGAATTTTTTAGTGGCTATCTGTCGCCATTTGGCTATTTTTTTCAATTTCTACCCCCCCTCCCAAATTTGGCTATTTTTGGGATCTTTAGAAGTGTCATAATTCACCCATCTTTCATAGATTTTTCCTAATATTAAAACAAAAATGCCTTGAGTTAGAAACTTTTATTCTTTAATATAGACACATATTGCACTATTATATATAAAAATTATGGCCCTAAACTCCCTAGTTTATCAGGACCTATTTTATTTTGTGTGCTTGCCCCATTTCTGAAAGGAAGCAAGGGGCATGGAACACACTTCCTACACCAACCTAATGAGGGGAATAGTATGCAAATTCTTTAAAATCATTACAATTGCAACAATTTTAAACACATAATATAAAGATTACAACAGCAACACAACACATAGAAAGAGATTGACACAAGATATATCACGGGGAAAACCTTTTCAGGTAAAAAAGCCCCACACTCCAAAACCAACACAATGTATTAAAAAATTTGTAAAGGATTACAATACACTTGTAACGCAAGTTCTTCTAGGAGTCTGCAAATGTCATTTCTGGAGTGATTCTAGCAGCATAATAGTACCTATACAAACACTATGCAACTACTACTCCAAAACAATGCATTATATAGAGTTACAAGGCAATATCGAGAAGCCTCTAGAGATGGGAGTCCATCTTGGCCACATGGCCATTTACACACTCAAAGTACACTTGTCCAACATGTTTTCACCTCTCTTACATCTGTCACAATATGGCAGATTTGACTTCCCAAGATGGAGTGCTCCAAGGCTAAAAATAGGCAATGACAGATGCTCTTACGCATCTTACAACTGTCATAAAAATCTGCAACATGACAACACTTAATGTTGTAAGAGAATCCATCATACATGACTAAAAATAGCATATTCCTCTTACAACATGTTATAACGCAACTTGGGCACCCAAAGATACCATTCTCTCATGCAAAGATACTTTACGACACTTGTCTTCACTTGTCATAGGAATCTCTATACTTAGCTCTAACGCGTCATAGATTTTGTCATACAAAATAACTCCTCCATCATAATCTAAGATGCCAACACATGGAATATTATTGCCACCTCAAATGGGACACCCAAATCCACATGTGTTTGACTTGACCATCTAAAGCATATTCCAAGTAAGATGACATGTCACAATGCCACCTCAAACTAAATTCTAAAACTGAATGTGCAAGTAAATACAAAATTGATCAAATAAATAAATAAATAATCAAACCAATGCTAGGAATTGCAAGGTTGAGACACCTTAATTCCCAACATTCTCCCACTTGTCGAACACCTTGTAGGAGCCAATAGAATGACAAGGTTTAACTGCTAGGGGCCAAGAGACCCATAGACTCTGAACACCATCTGAACTTATATGTGCCCATAGGTTTCATCAATGCATCTGCAACATTTTTCAAAGTGTCAACCTTCTCCAATATCACCTTCCCATCATCTACCATATCATGAACAAAATGATATTGAACATCAATGTTCTTTGTTCTGGCATGGAAGGTAGAATTCTTTGCTAAGCATATCACACTCTGACTGTCACAACATATAGTAATCTGTCCTACATCAAAACTAACATCTGAACACAACCTCTTAAGCCAAATGGATTCCTTACAAGCATGAGTTGCTGCCATGTACTCTACTTCTATCTTGGATAAAGAAACCATAGGTTGTCGCTTACTCATCCAACTAATTGCACCACCAAACATGGTAAACACATAAGCACTGGTGGATCTCGTGTTGTCAATGTCACCTGCCCAATCAGAATCTACAAATCCATGAATACTCCTAGAATGTTGAGGTCATACTCCCTTCATTGCATCCTAATGTACTCGTCCAGGATTAGTCATAAACTGACTAAGGACTCCCACTACTTGGGCAATGTCTGGTCTTGTATAGACCATAGCATACATCAAGCTACCAATTGCACTAGCATAAGGTACTCTGCTCATATCCTTCATCTCAGAAGGAGACTTTGGACAATCATTAACATATAACTTTGTCCCCAATGAAACAGGAACACATAATGGTCTACAATCTGCCATGCTTAATATCTCCAACACGGTCTTCACATACTTACTTTGGCTTAACCAAAGTTAAATTATGTTTTCTCTGTCTCTTCTTATCTCTATCCCTAGAATGTACCTGGTTGCCCCTAAGTTTTTCATCTCAAACTATGCTGACAAATGAGACTTCAAATCAAAAATCATATTCTTACCATTCCTAATCAGTGACATATCATCAACATACAGTGCAATAATGAGAATGCGATCATTGTCAAACTTGTAATACACACAATGATCTGATTTCAATCTCAAAAATTGAATAGACAACACAAAGGCATCAAACTTCAAGTACCACATCCTAGGAGATTGCTTCAAACCATACAAAGACTTCTTTAACTTACAAACCAAATTTTCTTTACCTTTCACCACGTAGTGCTCAAGCTGTGACATAAATTTCTTCCTCCAAGTCACCATGAAGGAAAGTTGTCTTCACATTCATTTGTTCCACTTCAAGTCATAAGCTATTGCAAGAGATAACATGAACCTAATAGATGTCAGCTTTGCAATGGGAGAGAAAATCTCACCATAATCAATTCCCTCCACTTGAGAATACCCCTTTGCAACCAATCTGGCCTTGTACTTCTCAACACTGCCATTTTCTCTAAATTTATTCTTGAACACCCATTTGCATCCAATAGGTTTCCATCTATCAGGAAAAGGTACCAAGTCCCAAGTTTTATTCTTTTCCAAAGAAGCCATCTCATCTTCCATGGCCTCCTTCCAGGAACCTGCATCTTCATATCCATAGCCTCTATCATAGTTCTAGGCTCATCAGTGTTAGTAATCAAGGCATAAGCACAACTAGAATCTAGCAATGAATAACCAAACCTTTTAGGTTGCTTCCTAATTCATGTGGACCTCTTCAAAAGCTAAGGTGGAGGTTCTTCTTCCTCTTCTAAACTTTTAGAGCTACTAGAGCTCTCCTCATCATCAGGTCCAACTGGATCTTTCGGTTTAGTCTTCTTAGGGGTAGTAGGAAACTGAACCACATCTTGTTGCTTTTCTTTTTCGTCTGGCTGTAAAACAACAGGAGAAGGTGTTACCTCTCTAAAAATAACACTTTCTCGGCCACATGATCCCAAAGCTTGTACCCTTTCACACCGATACTATAGCCTGCAATGAAGATACACTTAACTGCCTTGTTCTCCAATTTTTACCTCTTCTCCTTAGGCACATGTGCATATGCCTCAGAACCAAAAACATGAAGATGTCTTAATGAAGGCTTCTTACTAGACCGCACCTCCATGGATATCTTATCAACAAGCACTAAAGTAGGAGATCTGTTAACTAGGTAGCAAGTAGTGGCTATAGCTTCAGCCCAAAACTTCTATTTGAGGCTAGCACCACTAAGCATACTCCTAGCCCTCTCCATCAATGTTCTGTTCATCCTCTCTTCAACTCCATTTTGTTATGGGGTATAAGGAGTTGTCTTATGTCTTTCAATCCCGTGTTCTTTACAGAACTTATCAAACTCTGCGGAAAAAAACTCACCACTATTATCAATTCTCAAACACTTAATCTTTTTACTAGTCTGAATCTATACAAAAGCTTTAAACTCTTTGAACCAACTAAAGACTTCAGATTTTCTTCTGAAAAAATAAACCCATGTTCTTCTACTATAATCATCAATGAATGATACAAAATATAACAATTTAAAAATTAAAGGAACATTCACAAGACCAAACACATCAGAATGAATAAGATCCAAAACACTAAAAGACTTGTGAGAACTAGAGTAAAACTAAACACAGTTTTCCTTTCCATATATACAATGTTCGCAAAAGTCAAACTCGAGATTACAATCATTTAACCCCTCAACGAGTTTTTTTATTTTTTAGGGCTCTAAGACCCTTCTCACCAATGTGACCAAGTCTCTTATGCCATAGCATTATCTTCTCAGCAGGAAGTTTCATTTCTAAAGCATGAGCACCCTTAGGTACCCAAAATGCACTACTATTAGAAGTTGAAGCAACACATTTCTTTGCTACTAGTTCCAATGGTGAGGATGAAGTAACTGAAGCTCTTTTCTACAAATTAGAAGAACTATTGCACTAAGTAGTGCATGCATCAAGCTAAAACAGAGTACCTCTTCGTCTACCCTTAGCAAACACCATATCTCCTCTTGTCATCTTGCATCCTCCACCTGAGAAGACAACCTGCACACCTGCATCATTCAATTTACTTACAGAGAGTAGGTTTCGTGCTAAACTGGGGATGTGCATAACCTTGGATCAAGACTCTTCCACTGTAGACACCTAATAGTGTCCTCAGATTGTGAAACCCTAATCACTTCCATATTCTACTATTTTTCCCTAATTTTCCTCTATTGTTAAATAATTAATTTTAATTGATTAATTATTTAACTATTCACTACCCCTTTCCCCCTTTAATTTAAATAAATAAACATTTATTTAAATTAAAAGGCCTTATCCTAATTGAATAGGTTCCACCTATTTAATTTAATCATCTCACATTATTCCCCTCTTCAAATAAACTAAATAAATGAATCTAATTTATTTAATTTAAAAAAACCATTCTCCACCTCACAATTTCTCCCAATTTTAAATTCAATTTTGTCCTCTAGTGGAGGGAAACCCTAACTGATCACAACCCTCCATTTGCCTCCAAAGTCAACACTCAATCCTAGCCCTCCGTTCGAATAGGCTCCTCTATAAAATCACTTTTTCTAGCTCATTTTCATCTCTCCTAGTTCATTTTTTTAGTTCTTATGCTCTTAATCTCTTAGAACATCTCTCTAAAATCTTGTCATTCATCAACTTGAGCTCCTCAAGATTGTGCAAAAACTACAAATCTGAGAACATAATGCAAGATGGAGGAGAACAATAAAGATTAGACAAGTTGTGGCTTAGAATCTAGTTTGTTTGATTGTTTTCTAAGCTTGCTTGCACTTCATTATAGTTAGGGTGTAGTTAGTTTGTTGTTTTGACATTAAACCTAATTTTCCCTAACACAAAATGGTGAACTTGAATACAACCCTTCACATGTAGAACTAATTTAAATAAAATATTATTTAAATTAGACTTATCCTACACATGTCACATGACTACAACCCCTCTTGAGGTGGGAAAACCTAATTAATATGGACCGTCCACATAGCATAAAACAACTTTTGATTTCAACCGTTCATTAAAATTAGGCTTTTCTATAATCAAGCCCTTTAGAAGCCCTTTGGCGGATTCAGTTTTCAAGTACTGATATGTTGTTGCAATGTTGAGCAACCAACACTCCTCCATGATCAAACTTTGAAATCTTGCATGCCTATACGAGGTTGAGAAGAACAATGGAGATAGGTCAACACTAGCTTAGATTCGTAGTTGTTCTTATGTTTGTTTGATTGTTTTCTAGGTTAGATTGCACTCCATTGGGAGCTAGGGTTAGCTGTGATTTCATTTTTGCATGTTTTGTAGCTTTTCCCTTGACTTCAAATGATAACAATGAAGACACCACTTCATCCATCTTGAAGGTGATTGTAGTACTCCCAATGGCCATGACAAGGTTGTCCCATGAGTAGAGCAAAGAACAAAGCAAGGTCATGCAACAATCCTCCACCTCCATCTTCACACCAACAGAAGTCAACTATGCAACTAACATGTTGAAGGCATTCAAGTGATCTCCAACTGATCCTCCATCTTCCATCCTCAGAGAATATAGCTTCTTCCTTAGGAATAACTTATTTACCAAGGATTTGACTTGATAAACATCACCAAATTTCTTTCATAGCTCTTTCACAGTCTTCTCTTCATGAACATTTAACAAGATATAAGTAGCTAAACAAAGTCTCACAAGACCCTTAGCTTTATGATCTTTGATATCCCAACCTGCTTGTGCCATTGCCATTGGTTTTATTCTAAAAATTGTTTCCCAAAGGTCTCTGTCAACAAGCATGTCTTCCATTTTAAGTTTCCACAACTCGAAATTGTTGCCATTAAACTTTTCCAACTTTATTCTTCTAGATGTGCTTGCCATCTTTTTCCTACAACAAGATTGTAGAATACTCTACACAGACTCCCACTCAATTAAAGATTAGCTCAAAAAACCCCTACCCAACAACTAAGATCAAAGGTGCTCAAGCTCTGATACCAACTTAAAGGAAGTAAGGTACACATAACACACTTCCTACACCTAGTGAGGGGAATAATATGCAAATTCTTTAAAATCCTTACAATTGTAGCAATGTTAAACACATAACATAAAGATTATAGTAGCAACACAATACATAGAAAGAAATTGACACAAGATATATCGTGGGGAAAACCTTTTCAGGTAAAAAAACCCACACTCCAAAACCTACGCAATGTATTAACAAATCTGTAAAGGATTACAATACACTTGCAATGCAAGTTCTTCTAGGAGTTTACAAATGTCATTTCTAGAGTGATTTCGGCAGTATAATAGTACATGTACAAACACTATGCAATTACTACTCCAAAACAATGCATTATATAGAGTTACAAGGCAATATTGAGAAGCCTCTAGAGATGAGCGTCCATCTTGGCCACATGGCCATTTACACACTCAAAGGACACTTGTCCAACATGTTTTTACCTCTCTTACATCTGTCATAACATGGCAGATTTGACTTCCCAAGATGGAGCGCTCCAAGGCTAAAAATAGGCAATGATAGATGCTTTTACGTATCTTACAACTATCATAAAAATCTACAACATGACAACACTTAATGTTGTAAGAGAATCCGTCATACATGACTAAAAATAGCATATTCCTCTTACATGTCATAACCCAATTTGGGCGCCCAAAGATTCATTTCTCTCATGCAAAGATACTTTACGATACTTGTCTACACTTGTCATAGGAATCTCTATACTTGGATCTTACGCGTTATAGATTCTATCATACAAAATAATTCCTCCATCATAATCCAAGATGCCGATACATGGCATATTATTGCCACCTCAAATGGGACACCCAAATCCACATGTGTTTGACTTGACCATCCAAAGCATATTCCAAGTAAGATGACATGTCACAATGCCACCTCAAACTAAATGCCAAAACTGAATGTGCAAGTAAATACAAAATTGAGCAAATAAATAAATAAATAATCAAATGACCAATGCTAGGAATTGCAAGGTTGAGAAACCTTAATTCCCAACAATTTCAACATCTTTGTTTAACAATTATATTTTGATAGGAAATTTAGACATTGAATCACCATAAAAGTTAAATATTAATAAAAAAATTAGTCACTAAATTGCAAAAAAAAATGGCACAAGGATAAAATAATGCTATCCACTCTAAAATTTGATTCCCAATAAGAAAAAAATTGCCTAGTATATTATGCTTCTTTGTAGCAGATTCACAATGTTTTTATAAAATTTTCAAGAAGTCATTTCTTAAAGTATACCTTGACACCAACTAATCAACAATACACCAAGCTAGCAAATGTGACCTCAATGATACAAGATCCCTTGAAATATCTCGATCAATTGAGGAGATACCTAAAAAATCAGTAGACTACATCTCCTCTAGATTTATAAATAATGAATACATAAACCTAAAACTTAGACATGTACTATTTGACCCTAGACTACACTACATCTCCTCTCAATTTATAAATAATGAATACATAGACCTACAACTTACAACTTAGACATACAATATTTGATGTAATGTCCCCTTCTGGAAAGCCAAAATTTTCGCAACCTTGCAAACAATTTCAACTTACCAAAATAAAACATTAGTATTCCATTTTTCATTTCCTTTTAATCTTGATGATAATCATAAACATAACCATATACTATTTGCCATTTCATAAATCGATTTTTCCATATATCATGATTCTCCTTGGGTGAGATAATCCTTAGGCCTCTTATTAACCTCACCTTCCACCTTGTGAGAGAAGATTCGTTAGGTAGGTGATGTCATCTCAATCCTATGGGTCCATTAATATTATTCCTTAGTTCGTCAACTAAGGCCCATAATTCCTTAGTTCGTCAACTAAGGCCCATTCCTTCGATATTTAAAACGAAGGTCCATAGCAATATCCTTGATTCGTCAAGGCCCATTCCCATGGAATGATCAATACCTACCATAACCATCTACCCCACCTTCTTAGTGTTAGGTGGTTTAATAAAAGGTCTCCTATCTAACCCTTGGGTAATCATGCCCATATACATTAAGATCATTCTAAGATCATATTCATAAACCATGATACCAAATTTGACCTATGCCATTGCGATATATCCCAATATGGAACTCTTTATATTTATGCCATTATTCATTCATTTATTGAGGTATGCATACTAGATATCTATATTAGTTTGTTTATATATTTTATAATATGTATTTCACACCCAACAGATATGTGTATATATATTTGATTGCTTGCCAACACTTGAATTCTATTGTTATTTTATTATTAACGTAACTATATAATATATTACTTATTCATTATCATTATAATATTACTATTATAAATATATATATATATATATATATATATATATATATATATATATATATATATTATTGTTATTATAATATCATTATTATTATTATATTATCATAAATATAATTTTTAATAATGTTTAATCGTGCCGATCTCTATCAGGACATCACATCCTTTATATATATATATATATATATATATATATATATATATATATATATATATATATATACTTGAATCATTTCTCCCTTTTGTTGTTGATGTACATATCTCTATGTATTAATTTATGATATCTTTCCTACTTATGATTCAGAAATATATATATATATATATATATATATATATATATATATATATATATAATGTAGATCTAAATATATGTATTTATCTGATACTCTTTTTTATGTTTTCTTCCCATCCTCTTTTTCGTCTATCTCACAACCTTTATTTATTTCCCTTTCAAGGGATATGTTCGAAGCGACACGTCTCTTATTATGCTTGGTGGTAAAAGGCATACTTACCCTCTTATAATTTTTATTACTTTATATTAATTCTTTTTTGTGGTAAAACTAATTCTAACCATACGTAACTCCCTTATCATAAGACGATAGGGTAAAAGATGTTTATTTATATTATATCATTTATATCATAATAAATGATATATGATTTATATTATATTATTTATATTTATATTACAATATAAGATAATGATAATAATATTTGTATTTATATTATTAGATATATTTATAATATATTATTTATTAAATAATACATATTAATAATATATTTTAAATAAATATATTATATATTTAATTTATATAAGGCTAACTTATTATTTAAATAAACAATTCAATTATAAATCATTATAGGAACATGACATTTGACCCTTAGACTACACTTAGGAGTAAGTTATACAAAAATGGCCCCCCAAAAAAAATTATTTTCAGAAGAGAACCATATATTTATCTCAACCCATGTTGCCGTAAAGCTCCTAAAATGTTGACACTTGTTACAATCTAAGGCACTTGCAAAGTACACTAGCTCATTGCATCGAGCACTAAATTATTTTTGGCAATAAGACACGATAGATTTTATTTCATAGGTAAAAAGTCTTCATTGGATTGAAATTCTCTATGAAGAAGGGAAAAAAATATCCACACTCATGCACTCAACCACTTGCACTAGCCGCCTCCATTGATTTTTGGCCCTCACAAATGTAGGAAAGCAACGAATGCTTGAAAGACGTGGCTCAATTCTATTTCTAAACAATAGGAACCAGCACTTGCCTTGTTCCCATTTAATTCTTAACCTCCACCCTCCTCACAAGGCACGTGAAAAACAACAAAGTAATCTTTCACCTGCATATTACACATGGCTCAAAATATTCAATTTGCCTCTATAGATAATTACCTTGCCACCTAAGCAATCTCCACTCAAGGCCCACAAACCAAACATATACCTACAAGTAGTCACAACATCACCTGAATACAATACCAACACCATCGAATTACCTACCGAGTTCCATAAATTCTTCAACAACCACTTGTGTATTTCTCTTTTATATTATTCCTTTTACCTTGCTAAAAAAACCATAATACATGGTGTGCTTTGTATTTAAAGTTTATGTGGGCACCACCTTTCTACTAAATATTTGAAATTTTGTGCCTAGATCAATGGTCCACAAGTTGTACCAAGATCAACATGTAAGTAAACAAAACTGACTACGAACCTCTGGTTGCTTGTAGCTAATGAAAAACAAATGTGTAGCCTCCATTACTTTATACCACTTCTTCAGAGGTTAATCACATACCAGATCTAGAGTCACAACCCATTAGTAGGGGTCCAAACCACACACCATTTACTATTAGTTTGTTCTCCCTACTGCCTTTACAATATGTGTGTGCCAAACAAAATAGGCCACCAAAATCTGACTTGAACCGAATTAGCCGATTGGCCATGAATATTATATTGCTTAAATAATGTGCAAACACATGGTTGCTTTGCAAATTATCTTTTCACTGTTGTGGTAATGCCTCCCCGGGAGCCCACCAATACACTAATGTTCACACATTTTGACTAACAATTACCCACAACATCATTACACCAAGGAATTTAAACTTCCACAACCTACACTGATTCACTCGTGCAAAGAAAAAACAAAACCCAGCAATGTGAAAATTCTCAAGCCATCGGGAAGGAATAAAATATCAACAAAATTAATCCACCATCGGGCCACAGACCAATGTAAAGTCACCGTGTGGGCACTACTGAGTTGCCATTTGAATATTTAGTGTTATCTTGGCACAGGTCAACATAGGCAAACATCTACCTATCCTCCAACCATTAACCACATGAAACTATGGAAATCAAGCTATCACCATAACTTGCTATCTGCACCACCTAATCTGCTTAAAGATCTCAACACTATCATGTGATTGAACTAGATTTCACATTGGTAAATAAGTAGGACATGGGGCATGACCCTTAAGTTAGAATATAAGAAAAGTCTTGGTTACTTTTCTTGGCTTGAACAAATCTAGTTAGAATATATTTTTGGGTGGAAATAACTTTTTATTCAAAATTGTTTAAAAGTTATGTGTGCTGAAAATCTATTGAAAATGGTGACACAATTTTGTGCTTTCATTTGACATGTTCCCTAACAATATAACAACAATCCTCTAAAGGCATTTCTAAATGTCACTAGTTTTAGACAATAGTAAAAGACAGTAAATAGAGGCAAATTCAATAGACTAGAGTGTAGGGGTGCACTTTGAACAAGATCAAATTTGTGCACCAAAGGGGCAAATTTGTGGGTGTAAAAAAGACCCAGGGGCTTGCACTTGAACCCAAATAGAGCATAGGTTCAATGCAGGATAAGAGACATTACACTAATAAAGAGGCAACATTTCCTATATTCCAAAATCTTAATACATAATCCCACATAATCATCATTAATTAATCTAAGTTAATTCCTTATTTATGTGCATACAATCCATTTAATTATCCTAGATTAACTTTAGGGAAAGATTATTTTCATTCACAAATTTATATGTTCATCAAGAATATGTTATAAGAGGAAGCTTTAATGATAGTGAAGGGAATACAAATCACTTCTAAAGTTATAAGATAATACATGTTTATAATTTAGTTAAAAGGATTTACAAGTTTTTTACATATTATGACCTATATGCCATTTTTATATTTTTCATTTTGCAATGCCTCTATTATATGTTTTTAATTATAGATATCAACATAAAAATTATTTAGAAACTTAATAACATTAACAATAGTAGTAGGCATTAGTTTTCCACAGTCCATGAATAATGAATAGAGTGCTTCTAGATTAAACTGTGTATATTTTTGCTTCAACGTTTCAGATCATGCTCAATGATCCATCATCAGGAAGAGGACAATGTGTGAATTGGATAGCAAACTGGACCTTATAAAGGAATATGAGAGGAAAATAAGGCAGGGAACGCAATACGAAGGGTAGGAGGTGATGTGTAAGAAAGAAAAACATAAAAATAGGGGATAAAAAAAAATGTATATCCACAAGTATGAGCATGCAATAAAAGCAAATACATAAATATAAATATAGATATATGTGCTTCATACTAAAGTAAACAAATACCTAAATAATAATATAACATACTATATTATTTATATTATAATTAATGTTATATAAATGCATATATATAAATATAAAAGAATGGAAAACATACCAAGTGTACATATAAGAGAACATAGAACGAAAAAGAGAATAAAATACAATAAAAAAGGAGGGAATCAACATAAGGACAAGCAAGGGCATAAATTAAACTATCTATATTGAAAAGGAATTAAAGGAAATAATACAAAAGGAGGGGAGGTGTAAGAAATAACTAAAATAGAAATTAAAAATACACATACAAATAAAAGAATACCCACATAAGCATTGCTAAATTTTCTATATGCAAATGTATTCAAATACTATATACCAATTGGAAATAAAAGTAAACAATAAATATGTATATATGTATATTGTTTATTTCTATTTCTAATTTGTATGTAGTGTATGAATATATTAGTATATAGAAAATTCACTAATGCTTATATAAACCAAAGGACAAAAATATATTAACATATAGATACATACTAACACAAAAAATGATTGAACAAACATGAGATGAATACATAGACAAGAATATACTTATCAACAACAACAACAACAACAACAACAACAACAACAACAACAATAATAATAAATGAATAATAAGCCAAGCAATACAATAAAAATACCACATATACAAATAAATAGATAAGAAATATATCCTAGACAAAATTATAATATACACCAAAAATGCCAAACAATACAACATAAAACTAAACAAACACATAAAATTACACAAAAGCTAAATATGGGCAAGGATGTACAAAGGTATAACAAGATAGAAGGAGAGTTTGCACGCAAGTAACCAAGGATGCAAGTGAGAATAAATGAATGAAACCTTGTATGAGAGCAAAAGTAAGGAGTTGAAAGCTCAAAGTAAGGAGAAGACAAAACACCAAGAAACAAGAAAGACAAGAAAGAAGACAAGACAAGAGAAGGAGAGGAGGGGGAAGAGGGGCAAAGAGGGTGGGAGGACAACAACTAAAGGTGGATGGTGTCACGGGGCCCAATGAAGAGAAAAGACAAGAAAAGAAAAGGGGAGGAGGGGGGAAAAGGAGGAAGACGAGAAGAGGGTGGGAGGACAACACCACAAGGGGGATGGTATCACAGGGTCAAGAGAATCACGCGAGATTAGGGTGCAATTGGAGGGAGTTCAATAAGGGCTGCCAGGTTGGGCTAAGTTGCCAACCTTCATCACGATTGAGGTTGGAGGGGTGACTTTTGATGAGGTTCGCTTCTTGGAGTTTCCTCTTGAAAAAATAATCTTCCTTCACTAAGACTTGGGTATGCTCAAGACAAATGTGGTGTTTGGTATAGAATGAGTGCTTAGCTAAGGTAGATTTGGAGATATGATCATGCCTGATGTCTGCTTCATGCTATTTGATCCTAGTGCTAATGGATCGACCCGTTTCTCCAATGTATGGAGTCCCACAGGAGCAGACAATCTTATAGACCCCAGAGTTGATAAGATTATTTCTAGGGTCTTTGATGGAAGGGATGAGATTTCTAAGGGTGGAGACGGGTTTGAAAGCACAACGGAGGCCCTTCTTACGGAGGATTCTAGAAATTTTATTAGAGAGGCCCTCTATGTACAGGAGGGCAGCAACCCAAGAATCGTTTGGGGCAAGAACTTTAGGCTTGGGGTGAACTCTATTTTTGCCAAGTTTAAAGGCATGGGAGATACACTTCTGGTGATAACCATTAAGCTTGAACACTTGGGATAAGTGGGAGAGCTCAAGGTCAATGTGTTCATTATCGCAAATGCGATACGTACAAGTGGCTAGTGTCTTTAGGACACCAGCTTTTTGGCAAGGATGGTGGTGAGAGGAAGCATGGAGGTAAAGTACAGTGTGGGTGGATTTTTTGTAGACAGTGTGAGCAAGGGAACTATCCTTCTTCCTCATGATTAGGATGTCCAAGAAAGGAAGCTTGTTGTCAGTCTCAAGCTCTTTAGTGAATTGAATGCAATCCACTAAATTGTTAAGGTGAGAGTGGAAAAGCTCCAAATTATCAAGGCCATGAGGCCAACATATGTTAGTGTCATCAACATAATGTTTCCACCATCTAGGCTTGAGATGGAAGGAGTTGAGGGCTAACTTCTCAAAGTGCTCCATATACAGGTTGGCAACGACAGGGGATAAAGGAGAACCCATGGCAACTTAGTTTTACGCTTGATAAATTCCATGGAGTCAGACACCAGGACTTTAGTGAATAAGGACACCACATCAAAGCTAACCTAGATCTCATTCTCTTCCACCTTCTTGTCATGGATGAAATCAACAAAGTGGGCATAGTCTTTTATGAATGTATATGATTTACCTACAAAGGGAGAGATC
This sequence comes from Cunninghamia lanceolata, assembly GCA_027924645.1. NCBI lineage: Eukaryota > Viridiplantae > Streptophyta > Pinopsida > Cupressales > Cupressaceae > Cunninghamia > Cunninghamia lanceolata. Next base: position 25,578,663 of record BSBN01000261.1, on the reverse strand, counting down.
AACTTGGCAAGGAAGGCGGCTAACTTGTAGGTAGGGGAGTGTGTGGTGTCAACAATGGGTCTGAGAGGTATGCTAGGTTTGTGGATTTTGGGAGCACCATAGATACGTGGGGTTAATTCCTTATTGGGAAGAAGGTGCTTCTTGGTATGGTCATCAAATGAGGAGAGGGCAATAGCCTGCTTAACTTTTTTAAGGACCCGAGAGATGGGGTTACAAGGAAGGACTTTGTAACTCCCACTGGATGTTAGGTGATCAAGAATTTTGGTGATGTAGTCCTGTCTCTCAAGGATGATGGTGGCATTCCCTTTATCGACCAAGGAATAATGACATTATCATAACCAAAGTCATTAAAGGGAATGCCACCATCATCCTTGAGAGACAGGACTACATCACCAAAATTCTTGACCACCTGACATCCAGTGGGAGTTACAAAGTCCTTCTCGGGTCTAAAAAAGTTAAGCAAGCTATTGCCCTCTCCTCATTTGATGACCATACCAAGAAGCACCTTCTTCCCAACAAAGAATTCACCCCACGTATCTATGGTGCTCCCAAAATCCACAAACCTAGCATACCTCTCAGACCCATTGTTGACACCACACACTCCCCTACCTACAAGTTAGCCGCCTTCCTTGCTAAGTTGATCTCTCCCTTGGTAGGTAAATCATATACATTCATAAAAGACTATGCCCACTTTGTTGATTTCATCCATGACAAGAAGGTGGAAGAGAATGAGATCTTGGTTAGCTTTGATGTGGTGTCCTTATTCACTAAAGTCCTGGTGTTTGACTCCGTGGAATTTATCAGGCGTAAAACTAATGATGAGCTAGCTTCTCTAGTTGATGTTTGCCTTCAGTCCACCTTCTTCACCTTCCAAGATGTTGTATATGAGCAATCTGATGAAGTTGCCATGGGTTCTCATTTATCCCCTGTTGTTGCCAACCTGTATATGGAGCACTTTGAGAAGTTAGCCCTCAAACCCTTCCATCTCAAGCCCAAATGGTGGAAACGTTATGTTGATGACAGTAACATATGTTGGCCTCATGGCCTTGATAATTTGGAGCTTTTTCACTCTCACCTTAACAATTTAGTGGATTGCATTCAATTCACTAAAGAGCTTGAGACTGACAACAAACTTCCTTTCTTGGACATCCTAATCATGAGGAAGAAGGACAGTTCCCTTGCTCACACTGTCTACAAAAAATCCACCTACATTGTACTTTACCTCCATGCTTCCTCTCACCACCATCCTTGCCAAAAAGCTGGTGTCCTAAAGACACTAGCCACTCGTACGTATCGCATTTGCGATAATGAACACATTGACCTTGAGCTCTCCCACTTATCCCAAGTGTTCAAGCTTAATGGTTATCACTAGAAGTGTATCTCCCATGCCTTTAAACTTGCCAAAAATAGAGTTCACCCCAAGCCTAAAGTTCTTGCCCCAAACGATTCTTGGGTTGTTGACCTCCCGTACATAGAGGGCCTCTCTAATAAAATTTCTAGAATCCTCCGCAAGAAGGGCCTCCGTTGTGCTTTCAAACCTGTCTCCACCCTTAGAAATCTCATCCCTTCCATCAAAGACCCTAGAAATAATCTTATCAACTCTGGGGTCTATAAGATTGTCTGCTCCTGTGGGACTTCATACATTGGAGAAATGGGTCGATCCATTAGCACTAGGATCAAAGAGCATGAGACAGACATCAGGCATGATCATATCTACAAATCTGCCTTAGCTGAGCACTCATTTTATACCAAACACCACATTTGTCTTGAGCATACCCAAGTCTTGGTGAAGGAAGATTGTTTTTTCAGAAGGAAACTCCAAGAAGTGATCCTCATCAAAAGTCACCCCTCCAACCTCAATCGTGATGAAGGTTGGCAACTTAGCCCAACTTGGAAGCCCTTATTGAACTCCCTTCAATTGTACCCTAATCTCGTGTGATTCTCCTGACCCTGTGACACCATCCCCCTTATGGTGTTGTCCTCCCACCCTCTTCTCGTCTTCCTCTTTTTCCCCCCTCCTCCCCTTCTCTTTTCTTGTCTTTTCTCTTCATCGGGCCCCGTGACACCATCCACCTTTAGTTGTTGTCCTCCCACCCTCTTCGCCCCTCTTCCCCCTCCTCTCCTTCTCTTGTCTTGTCTTCTTTCTCGTCTTTCTTATTTCTTGGTGTTTTGTCTTCTCCTTACTTTGAGCTTTCGACTCCTTACTTCTGCTCACATACATGGTTTCATTCATTTATTCTCACTTGCATCCTTGGTTACTTGCGTGCAAACTCTCCTTCTATCTTGTTATACCTTTGTACATCCTTGCCCATATTTAGCTTTTGCGTAATTTTATGTGTTTGTTTAGTTTTATATTGTATTGTTTGGCATTTTTGGTGTATATTATAATTTTGTTTAGGATATATTTCTTATCTATTTATTTGTATATGTGGTAATTTTATTGTATAGCTTGACTTATTATTATTATTATTATTATTTTTGTTGATAAGTATATTCTTGTCTATGTATTCATCTCATGTTTGTTCAATCGTTTTTTGTGTTAGTATGTATCTATATGTATATCTCTTAGTATGTATCTATATGTTAATATATTTTTGTCCTTTGGTTTATATAAGCATTAGTGAATTTTCTATATACTAATATATTCATACACTATATACAAATTAGAAATAGAAATAAACAATATACATATATACATATTTATTGTTTACTTTTATTTCCAATTGGTATATAGTATTTGAATACATTTGCATATAGAAAATTTTGCAATGCTTATGTGGGTATTCTTTTATTTTTACGTGTATTTTTAATTTCTATTTTAGTTATTTCTTACACCTCCCCTCCTTTTGTATTATTTCCTTTAAGTCCTTTTCAATATAGATAGTTTAATTTATGCTCTTTCTTGTCATTACATTGATTCCCTCCTTTTTTATTGTATTTTATTCTTTTTTTCGTTCTATGTTCTCTTATATGTATTCTTGGTATGTTTTCCGTTCTTTTATATTTATATATATGCATTTATATAACATTAGTTATAATATAAATAATATAGTATGTTATGTTATTATTTAGGTATCTGTTTACTTTAGTATGAAGCACATATATCTATATTTATATTTATGTATTTGCTTTTATTGCATGCTCATACTTGTGGATATACATATTTGTTTTTATCCCCTATTTTTATGTTTTTCTTTCTTACACATCACCTCCTACCCTTCGTTCCCTGCCTTATTTTCCTCTCATATTCCTTTATAAGGTCCAGTTTGCTATCCAATTCACACATTGTCCTCTTCCTGATGATGGATCATTGAGCATGATCCAAAACGTTGAAGCAAAAATATACATAGTTTAATCCAGAAGCACTCTATTCATTAACAATAGTATTATAAAACTAAACTATTTGTTTGGATATATTTTTTTGAATTTCATAACTATAATTTTAAGGTAAGTGTATGGAAATGGGGACCAAAATAAGGACAAAAGTGGTCATTTTTTTTCTAAAATTAGTAAAATCTAAACTTTAACAAGTAATTTGAGGTGCTTAAGGTAAGGTTTGATAAAGTAACAAGAATACAAATAGAATTGTAATGCCCCAAATCTAGTTTCTAAAATACCAAAGATTTTTAAAAATAGTTAAAATTAAGAAGATCAAATGCGGAGCGCATACAAAATAGTCTTATTTTCATCACTAAAATATAACATAGCATTAGGTGTGTGAACCCCAATTTTTTTGGTTTCACTAAGTATTTTTAAAACCAATTTGTGAAAAGATAGATATGAGTGAGTCCTACAAGTTATATATATGGATGGCTAAGGATATGGATGGAACTCCCATTGTTGGTATCCCAAAGGCTATGTCAAATTTGTTGTTAGACCCTAGACACACTTGTGGGGGACACAATGTGTTTGATGTTGCTCAAATACTCAACAACACTTCAATGCTCTCAACAGTAGCTAGTTCACTTCTAATACATGATGACATTGAGGATGTAGTACATAAGGGAGAGTTTCAATTCAACTACATTTTGAAGCACCTACACATGGCCAAGTGTCGACAAGTCTATCTGCAATGTGCAATGGAAGAGGTGGCTAAAAGCTTGAAGGTGGTGTTACCAATTGAGGTGGTGGAAATAGTTTCTAATTGTTGTGAGGATGAGGGTTTACAAGAGATGGTTGAGGTTCTTGCTATGGATAATATTTGTGGTGGATGATAGAAAGAGAGACATTAAAAATGAAATTTTTTGTCTTAAAAGATAACTCAAAAATAGACAATAATTATTAACATATCACATAGCTTTTGTTTATACAATCATCCCTTACATATCAAAATAATTATTAACATATCACATAGCTTTTGTTTATACAATCATTCCTTACATATCAAAATAATAACTAGAGACTTGTCATTATGTTCTAGGTGAGTGATATATTCTCAAAACCCTTTGTAATATCAAAACGCCCATCCTTTTCTACATTATCTAACTTCTTAGTAACCTTAGAAGGTGACAACTTAGTGGCAAACAAGCACTCACCATCACCATCATCATCAACATTTTTCCTTAAATCTAGCCCTTCTTTAAACCATTTGAACTCCATAAGCCCCTCAATAGTAATCCTCTTTTTAGGGTCAGGCTCAAGAAGCTTACGTAAGATAATCCTCACTTCTTCACTAAGCCAATCAGGACAAACAAAATCAGCAGCTAAAATTTGTTTCAAAAGCTGTGGCTTATTAGCATTATCAAACGGGAAAATTCCCGTCAAAATAGTGTACAAAATAATACCACATGACCATATATCTGTCTTTGCCCCATCATAACCTTGGTTGGAAAACATCTCTGGAGCAACGTAGGCAAGAGTTCCACACAGTGTCTTCTGCAATAGATTTCTCTCCCTTTCTTCTTTTGTCTGTAACGCACATAGGCCAAAGTCAGAGACCTTTATATTGCCATTACTGTCTATTAACAGATTGTCTGTTTTCAGATCTCTGTGAAACACTCCCTTTTTGTGACAGTATTGTAATGCACCAATTAGCTGTTGGAAATATAATCTTGCTTCTTTCTCCTCAAGCATACCACCTATCAAAAAAAATTCACTAAATGAATAAGTATTGGTGTTTTTTAATGCTAGCAATAAAATTACAAACCCTATTTTTAAACATCATCCCCTTCAACAATTAAACGTTAACTTTGGTTAATAAAATTAGGACAAATATTTACCGCTTTTTATTGTGAATGAAGTGTAAAATTACTATTGACTGTTTGACCATTGAAATGGATGATATTTAAGTAGAGTGATTACTGACTACAAGTGCTTATCATTGCAAGTTTGTCGATTTATAAGAAAAAGAAAATGACAGTTGGGTTGCCAATAGGGCCTAAATTTGATGGCCGTATATAGGCATTTTTGCTGTAAAATACAATCAAATTTTTTAAAAGATTATATCATATGAAAGAGAGATTTTGGAAAGACTCTCACAATTTATATAAAATTGTGATGATATATATATTTAGCTTCTATATAATTTTACTTATATGAAGTTAGTATTTTAAGGACACCTTTGAATAGATAACTGTCATAAAAAATTTGCTTCACAGGCAGAGTCAACCATCTAATTTAGGCCCTGGCTGCCGGGCTTCAAATACTGACCGCCCACAGTAAACAGCCCGCGACTGTTTATGGTTTTTTCGACCTTGATTCATGCCAACTTCTGCAATCGACCTGCTCATCACAACTCCTTCAACCTGATTGACCATGTCCTTTGTTGATCCAATTGTTTTAAACTATTCATTCTATTAGATTTTACTAGATTTTCGACCAAGCGGGCTGGTTAAGGTTTACGAATACTGACATGACATTTGTGCAATCTAGACTAACAAATTCTGAATTTGGTATATTAGATTACCTAGAACAAGTGAGATGCCATAGCTAGAAACCAGTATTAAACTTTAAGGAAAAAAAAAAAAGCACCAAATGATCTACATTTTTTGTGTTTAAATCTTCAGACTGGTGCAGGATTGGCAATGTTTTACATACCTTTAGTGAAAAGGAGGTCAGTCAATGTACCCCCTGGTACATACTCCATTACCAGGAAAACTTTACTATCAGTATTGACAGTGTCATGCAAGCGGACAACATTTGGATGCTTTAGACATTGCATGGCTCGGATTTCTCTCTCTATATGTTTGGGTAGAGTGTTTCCTGTTTTTTTTTTCAGCAAGCATTTTATTGCAACGATATTATCCCTTTTAGGGTCTCTTGCCATGTATACTTTGCCATACACACCTTTCCCTATGAATTTTCCTAATTCATAATCTCCTATCTCAGTTGTCATTTCCATCTTTATAGTTTTTCTAATGTTAATAAATCTTGTCAAGCAATCATAATATTAAATATTTGCCTGCCTCGACTGAAGAGGTGTAGCCAATGGCGATTGGTCAAGTCATATGGATAATATTCTCACACATCAAGAGAATGTTTTTATCATTAATTTACATATTTGGATAAATGTTTTAAAGACGTCAATTATTTTTTTTATATTAATTCATATTGAGTTTAAATTCATTGTTTCTTTGTACTGAGTGGCATTTAATTATTTTGGTGTGGGTTTAAATGCTCAACGCTATATGTTTTTCTAGCCCTGCCTTCTGTAGACAATACTCTTCACCTTCCTCAGCATTTTTTTAATTTGTAAATCGTGCTTAAATTTATTTATTTTTTAAAAATGAAGTGGTTGCTAATGTGTTCTTTTTAGTTTAAAATATAAATATATATAATTAAAAAATACTTTTAGCCTCCTCCCCTTTTCTTGTAGGGCATATGCACTATTTTCTCTCGATAGCTATTGCACTTGCTGGGACTTCTTATCTAGTATATAGGAACTTTTGACTTTCTTACGTGGCATGTGGGCTCCGCCTAAAACTTCATTTTTGTCGTTTCCTTTCATTTATAAGGTTTTTTTTTGTCAGCACACGTCATTAAAAATTAACTGCAACCTTATAATTTTTATAAGCTTTAGCCACAGATTCAAAATAAACCTCACTCCTTGTGCACGTGGTTAGTAAGCTCGCTCCTCCTAATGCACGTGGTTAGTAAGCTCAGTAGTCTCAAGCAAGTTATGAATACACTATTTAACTATATTTTGTTCATGCAATTATAACTTTCACCTTGATTGATTGTGTGTGGTTTTTATATATAGTTGTGAGGATTTGAGAAGTTTATGTATGATTGCGTATGGTTTTTATATATATGGTTTTTATTATGTTCTTTTTGTTAAATTTAAATGGTTAATATAAATATAGTTTTTTGAATTTTAAAATGATATAAACTAACCAAATTCAGAATTCTTAGTGGAGTTTATGTTTATAATTTTTTAAATTTAAAAAAAATTAGTTGGATATTGTTTTTTTATAAATTTAAGAGAATATTTTAGTTGGTGAAGAAAAATGAAAAAGTGAGGTCAATGGGACGTAGCAAAAAATATAGTAAATTTAATACTTTTTCTTTGATTTTTTTTTTCACATAACTTTTTGTCTAATTGTTTTAGCATTAAAAAAATTACACCCTTTTGAAAGTATTCTCTCCTCTAATGTGTTGTATTATATATATATATATATATATATATATATATATATATATATATATATATATATATATATATATATATATATATATATATATATATATATATATATATATATATATATATATATATATATTTTAAAATTTCTAATCAATCTCATATTTGATTATAATGACCTTCTTGTAATAAATTTAATAATAAAACTAATTAAAATATTAAAAAAATTATATTGTTGGATTATAAACTCTAAGCACTACAAAAGGGTGGTTTTAAATTTTCATGAAAATACCCTTGCTTTGAGAAATTAGAGCTAAAATTCATTTTTTTGTTGAATTCACTATAAAGGAGGGGTTAGGTTGCCACTTAGACATTTCCAAGCAAAAGAGCTTTGGGGGAAACACTTTGGAGCTAAATATTTTTGGTTGAAACTTTCTATATAAATAAAAATTTGTTGCAAAGTTGATATCAAATAATATTAACTCAGTAGTTTTGGCCAAAAGACATTTTGTCAAAACTCTTTATGCCATGCAAGGGCCATTGGTTTTTGTTGAAACCTTTTCTCTAAAAATTGTTTGGGGTAAATGGTTTCACTTGAAACCATTTTTTTCTAAGCTCAAAGTGCAACACAACTCTAAACTTTCAGCCTTATACCATCTAAGATAACTTCTAATTTCTAAGATTATGCAAGATACATGGTGTTACATTATATATATCAGCTTGCACAATATGTGGGAGACTCTAAGGGAATGTCATAGTGGAATAGGATTACATGTGACAATGTGAAAAATAATACATGATATCAAAGGGACTATTAGATTCGAGATCCATAGTTAACCAGAGTTAAGTTGCATGGATAGATTTGAAAAGAAATCCAAACTTGAAATTTAAAAAATGAAGGTGTAAATAAACTTGGATTAACCAAAATTTTGGGTTCAACATGTGGATTACATCAATAAATCCTAAGATTTTAGATTTATGGAGACAAATTTTTTGAATGGACATATAAATGAAGTTGACATGTGGCATGTGAAGGTAGTGGAAGGCATCAACTTGAGAGAGAGATTTAAACTCTTTGCTCAAACACATTTCAGTGGGGATCATAGATCCAAAATGTTTGGAAGATACTAAACATTGAAATAACAAATGCTAGACACCAAGTGAAATGTAGTTTGTTAGAGATTTAAAGTCTAGGAAAATGAAATGAGCTTTTTTGATGATATGTACATGGGTAACATAAAGATAGCACATTAACAAATTCCTAAAGGAATATATGAAAATCTATAAGAGGTTGTGAATTCAAAGCATGATGAAAGTGGACATGAAGTCCTTAATGAGGTAGAATTTATAAGGCTTGACAGGTCCATGAGAATACACAAACTTTACATGTTACAAATCTAGATGTGAGAAGCTACATATAATATGGTTGACTAAGGAAATGAATCTCAAATGTGAATTGAAAAGACAACATTCATAGGGAAGAATATAACCCAAGTTGTGGATTTATCCAACTCAGGTAGTCAGGTTTAATAAAATCTCAAGTCCAAACTTCCTTGTAGGCATCAAACTTGCCTTGCTAGGAATGTGACAGGTAAAAAATGGTGTAACTTAATGTAAGCTCAATTTTGGATAACATGACACATTATTGACATGAGAGGTCAGGGATGTGGATGAATAAGAGGGAGCCATGTGCCAATACAAGATTTGCATGGTGAAGTCGATGAAGTTTGCTTAAGTAAAAATGCACAACCTATTAAATGAATTAAATTGGAATGCATAGGGGCTAGGATTTAGACATGGAATTAAAATAACCAAGGTAAACATGAATATTATGAAATTGGATAAAAACATAAATAACACAAGCATTATCCAAAAGAAATAAAATAAATGGAAACCTAAAAATCAAACAACCAACATAGATAATACATGGAAAATTCATGAATCTAGATATAAGTCTCCAATTAGATATCAACAAAATTCACAAATTAAAATTAGAGTAAACAAAGGGACATGCTCAAGGGCCTAACAAAGTTCTACAAGGATGAAATCTAAAAAAAAGGGGACCTCAAATTTTGAGAGAAAATTAGTTGTGTTGTACAATAATAACATCTAGTTTTCTTTTCCCTAGACTCTTCTGACCACTTAGCTGCTTATCTGTCGGCTCCTCATTTTTCAAGTAGGCTTGTTTCTTCTTTTCTTGATTCTTCTACTTCAGTTTTGCCCTCCTCAGGCTTAGCTTCCCTTCGTGGGCCTTCGTCGGTGTCTTTTGGGGTTCACCATGAGCCCTCTTTTCTTGTGGCTTCAGGGGTGGCTCCCCCCTCTCCATGTGCTGTCGATCCTGGTTCTGAGCCCTCCTAGACAATGGTTCAGCGTAGGAAGAAAGGTCCCTTGCCCTCTTGTGGTAAGGGTGTTAGGGTGTCTAGATTGGGATCTGATGTTGTGTAGATCCTTGTTGTTCTCCGGCTAGGCTACTGTGCCTGTGTTGTCGGTTTGTTCTTCCTAGTCTGCTATTTCTGGGATCAAGTTCTCTTGGCTTTTTCTCCTGTTCTACTGCCCTTGTGGCCTCATTTTTTGCCCCTTGTTTTGTTTCTGGGCTTTCTGTAATAGGGTTTGGCTCCCTTGTTTAGCCGCTTATCATAATAAAAAATATCCAATTTTCTTTAGCCTTTGCAATCATAAAAAAATGCTAGCATGGTGTTGGCTCTCAAAACTACTACTTTATTCTCCTAGAGTAAAAACTCAACATAAATGGAAGGGGAACAAGATGACATAGGCAACGAGTGGACAATTATGGACCAAGTGATAGGAGAGGGTACGTCCTCTTCTTCTATGGGCTCTACTAAACTTGAAAGGGTATTTCCCTTGAGGTCTCATAGGAAAATCAAAGAGAGATATAGGATTATAACCTAGGCCTTAACTAACCATTCCCTATGGAATCCATGAATAGACCTACTTGACCTTATATTAAGAAAATTGAGACAAGTATGCACATGCAAATAAATATATGAGCTAGTTTGCATCACCATTTATGAATCCCCTTGACATTATATACACATGTACAAACTATACTTATCATACCAACATGATTCTCTAGTTGTATATTTGACTTGAGCTCTCTAAAGACTCAACAAAACTTATAGAATTGAATGATACTAATTGGTAGGGTAGTAACTAAAAATGAATTTTAAATAAAGATGTTTTTTAATAATTTAAGAGTGGTGGAGGATGAGTGAACAACAATAGATTAGAGCTTTGATCATATGGGAAATTAAGTCAAACATCAAGCCTCATACACAAACATATATGCAAGTCAAGACATGAGAACTGAATATGCATGTAAAAACCATAAGCTAGGTTCTATGATGATTACAATCATATCTTTCTATAAGAAGAAGCATTCCTAATAAATCATACTTCAAAGATTCATAAATAAAAAAGATGAACCTACATGTATATTAATAAGAGTTGTGTCAAATTTATACACTTTGATGAAGTTTTAGAAATCCTTACAAAGATTAACTAATTAATACATCACTGAGATAGACAATCTAGCCTTAGGAATGAATATGGCATATTTATCACTTGAATACATCAAGGCAATGATGGTGACACTCATGTCTTGGATACTTCTATATTAAATTACAACTTCTCTTAACACACAACATGTGTAGGCATGAGAACATTGAGCTAAACTACACCAATTGATTCCCTAGAACCACCTTGATCAATGGAGACAAATGTATCTATAGTAGGGTGAAGCCCAAATCCAACCAACTAACCCACCCCAAAAAACTCATTGCATCATTTTTTTACATGTACATATAGCCTTACATCTTTCATCACATCATCAATTATTGTGTCCTGCACTTTAATCCATGACTTTGAGGTGCCCACCTACACTTGCATTTATGTTTTGGATGTCTCATAGGCTTAATCACATGCAAGGAGTTAGGTTTATACTTAGGAAAACATGGAAAGATCATAAGACACTAGCATAGTTTGTGTTTCCAAAGAAAGGGTCTAAATCTACCAAATGAGTGTATTGAAAGCTTGGGATGCAAGTTTGTACTTGTAAAGTGAGTTGGTAAATCTAAAAAATGAATGGTGTGGTGGCATAGGATTGAGGAGTAGGGAATCAATTTGTAAGTTGTATGGGAGTGAGATAAGTCCATGGGATATAGGATTTGTATGATCTAGAGGTGGGAGTGCAACTTGTAACATGCAAAGGAGGTAGGGAAGTCCACTAAGAGATTTGTAGGGTTTGGGAATAGGAGTGCAGTATGCAACTTTCACATTGCATTGTAGAGGGATAGGCCTAACAAATAAAAGGACATCAAGGTTTGAGGAGTGGGGAGAATATTGTAGTCTGCAATGGGTGCAAGGTGCAAGCGAGAGGAGGAAGTTTATGGGTAGAAGGGCATTGGGGCCCTAAGGGGATTCACTTAATAAACTAATGGCATAGCACATGAATTCATAGGATACTAATTAACACACCTAATTTAATTTCTACCCCTCAAATTTATGTTTTTGATACTCCCTCTACATAGAGTTGTATAATTTTAAAATACCTTCACATTTTCACCTTGTATCCTTTGTACCCATTTTTTGTTATATTTGTATATCCCCTTATTATTTCTACCCTATCAATTAAGGGCACCACTATTAGCATTATTACATTATTTAATAAACAATATAGATTAGTTATTTGTTAGTGGTAGAGTAGTTATTCCTACGCAAGAATATATAACTTTATAAAGCCATGTTGAAATATAATCAATCATCAAATCATATACAACGGTGTTACCTATCCAGCACTCTAGATGCACATTTGACCGTATTTATTAATTAATTGAAATTCACAATTAGTATTGTGAATTTCAATTAATTAATAAATACGGTCAAATGTGCATCTAGAGTGCTGGATAGACAATTTGATATACATTTATAGATCATCTCTTTTATTTGATGTGCAATCATGTAAGCTGTACTTTATTCTGGTATTAGAACAGCCATGATCCGAGGCAGTGTGATAGAGAACCGTTCACTGTTTTCATGTGAAAGATTTATTACTTATATTTTTAAGCAGAATTATAGTGTTGGAAAAAGGTTTACAATGCATAGAAAAATCGTGTGAGGCAAAGCAAACACATTTAGTCAAAGAAAATGGTAATTGGTCTATGTACTACTATTGAAATTGTTGTCACTAATCTGTGGTAAGGTTTCAAAAATACGTTAAGATTTTATACATTATCTATTACTTGGAACCTTTCAAGAGTTAGATTTGTTTAACAGTCGGGAATACATATTTAAAGGAAGGCACAATAAATTAGAAAGAAATTTTCATCAAATAAAGAAAAGAGGAAGAATTATTATCAATTGTAGGGAATGAAATAGGGTTTATACAGTAGGGTTTATATTAGTCCTTGACCGCCACTTGTTTATCAAAGACTACGTTGATCAATCTTCAAGATCTTTGTTTAGCATCATCCATGTATCAACTCAAGAAACACTGAAGAGAAGGTTTTAGAAGCCACATAAATTGATGCCTAAGAAAGAAGAATGAGATAAGTATACTGCAATCTAAATGCATTGAGATTTGTTGCAAGAAGAATCATTGGATGTAATTTGGATCAATAGGTATGATTAAGGCATTAGAGAATATTTCACTGTTGTGTGTGAAGGTAGATGAAGTTTGATGTGACCGGCCTTTGCCTGAAGTATCATCAATATCCTCTAAGATTTGCAGGACAATTTGTTCAAGACCATAAGTCCATTGTCAATGTTAGAAACCGTGGCCTTCAAGAAAGCATTTTTTCATTTGTGGGGTGCTTAAGGTAAATTGAATATAATTTTTTTATTGCTTAGTGTTTTAATTACTTTATGCAGTGCGTGAAGGAGAAGAAAGATGTTTTGGGTCAATTGAGAGATTTACAAGTGATTGTTTTGAATTGATTTTATTGGCTGGGAGAAGACCGTGCTTCTTTCAAGCTTTGGGCTTTAAAGATACATTTACAATGGTGCTATTTTTATGTAGCCATTGGTGTATAATGATGGATTAAGAGAGAGGGTGTACATCAAGGTAGTTTGTCCAGATAGTTTGAAAGTCTATGATCTAGGGAATTATACCCTTTCGATGGTCATGAGACAATTCGATGGAGCCTTGTGGAGCTCAATATGGATTTTTGTCCAATAATTTGAGGGATCTGTGATTTAGGAGTTCAGGGAGGTGGTAATCTGGGAACTCAGGAATCTAGGTTCGGCTACACCTTTAAGAGAGTTAAGAGACAACTTGATGGAGTTATACCTAATTTAGGATTTGTTCTTTCAAAGGAAAATCTTCTAAAAATATGTATTTATTTATTTCGGTCAGCATGTTTTGTGATGTGAAATGTAAACCTTTAGGGGGGTAAATTTGCAAAGTAATTATTCTTGTAAGCAGTTATATGCAAGAATATATGGCTTTATAAAGCCATGTTGAGATGTAATCAATCATCAAGTCATATACATTTATAGATCATTTCTTTTATTTGATGTGTAATCATGTAATATGTACTTTAACCACCCCACCTACATCTAATTCAAAACTAATTTTTATTTCCATCACATACATTAAAGCCTCAATAGAGAGAATGTAGATGAGTTTGTTGGTAACATTGTCAAGAGAGACTATTGATATGCTGAAGACTTGATGTTGTCATTGATGGCAACAAGGCATGGCAAAGAGACTTTACTCTGAAAGACTAACTTAGTGTGGTAACAAGGCATGATAAAGGAATTTTGCCCAAGTATGGATAGTATATAGAGCAAGGAGTAAGTGATAGTAATTGTGATGGTATGTTTCCGTAGTTGAAGATCACATTATGTGGTTCTGATATGTTATTCATAGCTATTTGGTAAGGTTATGTTCCAGTGTTCAAGTCCTGACTTCCTATGGAATTCATACTATGATTTGTCTAAGTCTGGGTGAACAGAGATGAGTCAGAAATAGTGTAGAGTATCTGAGTAAATTGGTCCGCATTCCTCCACTAGTGAATATTTTGATTTATAGTTTTGAGGCAATATAGACACATGGAATAATAATTTAAATCCAGATTTGTAGAGCTTGAAGTTCATCGGTTCACATTTTACAAGTTCTCCAATATCGACTTCCAGTTTGATAGTATTTCTCTGTGATAGAACAATAGTTCTAAGATCTGCACTTTTCTATGAAAGATTATTATGATTTGCAGTTCTAAAGGTATGATAAGAGGTCCACAATGAATGCTGATTATGAATTTTAGAGTCTCATATGGTTTGCATTGAAAGTTATGATATGACAATCAAGTTAGTTGAGTGTGCACTTAAGGATAAGGCCAACACTTAGTTATATTCTTATGCGGTAAATATATATTGCTTAAATCATTATTCTAAGTAGATCTAAAATAGGTCCACACCTATATGAAGATCCCTAAAGGTTTTCATTGGTTCACATAACTTCATATAAAGAATTCAAGCTGACAGAGTATGAGCTTTTTGTGTACATGTTTCATCACTGGCAAGTCGACTAGATTTTTGGGTCAGATCTGATTGCAGATATATATACTTGGTGGATTTGGGTATTGGAAGGATGGTGTTGTGCGAATATAGTGTGAATTCAATGTGTATGCGATCTAAGGCAATTTTGTGATAAGAAAGAAGTAGTAAGGGCAGAAGAATAGAGTATGTAAAGCAGAGCAGAAAAGCAGGGCAGATATAATGAAGACTTTTGAATATGTGCATTGAGCTATTAATGGAACTGCACTTTAGCATTTTGTAGATGCATTTGTAGCAGTCTTCTCTTGGTAGTGAGCCAATCCTTTTTCTATCTTCTCTTATTTTCTTGGCTGTGAGCCTATTGTAGTGAGCACTTCTTTGGATAATGAGTCCTTGGGTAGTGAGCCCTAAGGTAGTGAGCCTTCAGGTAAATTAGTTTTGATATCATAATATATTGTGAGCTAACACTCACCGTGGTTTTTCCCTTTTTGGGTTTTCCACGTAAAAATCCTAGTGTCTATGTGAACTATGACTTTGTGGCTACTCTTCTTATGTTTACTTTGCTTTCATGTTATTGAATTTGGTAAATGGATTAATGAATGTGTGAAAGAAAAGTTTTACAGAATACTGATTTACTCCTCCTCTTAGTATTCTTTGTGTTTAACAATTGGTATCAAAGCAAGGTTCCTTGGAAGAAATTTAACAGCTTGAGGAAGACCTGGGAAAGTATGCACATGGCAACCAGAAGGTATCCTACTCCAGGTAGTGTCACAATTGATGATTGCACATATGTCAGTAATCGAGAATTAAAAATTGCTCTTGAAGATCTTGATAAGTATGAAGCAGATATCCGAGATTTGAAGGAAAATGTCAAAGAAGCTAATAAATGCATTCTGAAGCTAAGAGAGCAGGTCAAAAGATCAAAGGATAGGAGTAGAGAGCTAAGTGAATAATTGAAAGCATCAAATGAAATCCTAGATGATTTATCAATGCAAATTGAAGAGAAAGAAAAGGTTGAGGAACATTTGAATCAAGTTTTGAAAGACAAGTCTAAAGAATGTGAAAAGTTGGCAAAAGATGCTATGCTTCTAAAGTTTGACTTGGAGGTTGTAAACAGTTATAAAGAAAAATTCAAAATAAGCTCTACAAAGCTTGATGAACTTCTTGATAGTCAGAAAAATCGTGATGACAAGAAAGGTTTGAGATTTGAAAGAGGAGAAAGTTCTAAATCAGGTCAAGCTAATATTGAGATGAAGAAAAACAAAGGCAACTAGTTCAGGAATCAGAGAAGCAGACCTAGAAGACCTCCGATCAGGCAGCCAAATGCTCAAAGGTACCCATCTTTCAATGGCTATTGCTTTAAATGCAATAAGTATGGTCATAGGGCTACTCAGTGCAGGAGTAGAATGAATCAAAATGTTTCATCCTTTTCTGGTCAGTGTTTTAATTGTAAGAAAATTAGCCATAAAGCAAATGTGTGTAGAAGTATGATAAGGAATGGTCCCAACAATGCAAGAAATACTCAATCTTTCAATGGAAAGTGCTTTGCTTGCAATAGATTTGGACATATGGCTAACCAATGAAGATCAAGAATAAATCAAACAAATGGAAGGAATCAAGGATAGAGGAATGTGGTATGCTACAATTGCAATAGGCTTGGACATATTACAAGATTTTGTAGAAGCAAGAATGACAAAAGAGGAAAACAGAGCAGAGAGAAGATAAAGGTAAGAACAAGGTTGATCTGGTAGAAATCAAGAAGGAAATGAACAAGGTCTAGATTACGAAGGATGTAAATGAGGTCAAGGATGGATCCGCACCAACTTCTGGTGTAGATACTTCCTTCAGGATGTAAATTGGGTGCTCTGGCTGAGGGGGAGCTCTTATCGAAAATATTGATCCCCTAGCCAGATAATTAGTGCTGAGATCTAGCACTAAGGTATAAGATAAAGAAGTATTGGATAAATTAATTGAAGAAGAAACTGACAGAAAAGAATCTAATGTAGCACATTGTGGAGCAGTCTTGATTGACTGGGCTTAATAGTGAAGTGTTTGATAACCTTTTGAGAACAACATTTATGACAATTAGGTTTTTGCATAACAAGGGTTAAAAAGGGTCATGTTCTAAAGACTAATCATCTTGCATACAAGCTATCAAGTGCCTAAGGAGAACCAAAGTAGAATTCTAAGTGACTTCATCAATTTTTTAGTGATTTCAAGTGAAGAAAACCCTAATTTGGCAAAAGAGGTATTTATAGTTCAAAACCCTACTGTGAACTTGTTTAAATTCTTTTTAAAATGGAGACACCACAAGTTATTGATATTACTAAGAGGACATGACCAAAATTCAAGAAACACCCTTTCAAATCAATGAAAGTCGATCCAAATGGTTCATTTTTAGAAGTACCCCATGGAGTGTTGCATGCAAAGGATATTAGGGCTTACATCCATGTTGCCTTAGAAGAACATGGCAATAGCTAACTTATAGATTTGTATCTAAAACATATAAGCAGTGATAATTTTGATCTGAAGGAAGAATATAAGGCATTGGAAGAAAAGAAATTCATTTAGTATATAGATTTCCCAACTTTTGCAAAAGATGAATGGGTATGGTATGTACTAAGCTGAATTCATGATGAGTTTATGTGGCTTAACACTCCATTCATGACCACTGGTGGTCCTCCTTTAGGGTTTAGGGTTTTAGGTTTGTAAAGTTATAAGTCTTTGCCTTTTAAGAAAATCCATTAACCCTAAGTCCCTAGACTCGTGTGCTTTATTTCTAATTCCTTGTTGACCACTTGTGGTAGGTTTTCGATCCCTTAAGTTATGACTTTAAGCCTTTATACCCATTAGGTGACCAACCCCATGTCCTAGGACTTACCTCCTATGGCCTAAGAAAAATTAAACCCATGTCCTAAGTCTTCTCGTAAGTTATAAGGCTTAATAAATGAATATCACAGTGTCGTAATGCATATTATATGATGTCACCAGCTTGATGTGCGGCTGCAATAGGGTGACACCTGTCAAAGGATCTATGCTTACGTCCCATTACACTAGGAATGTTGCACTAGCCAACCGTATGTTGCCAAATGTTCAGATAAAAGTAGTCTGAAGGAAAGTCTTAGTCTAACAGTTGCGCATCGTCACAGGGGTATCTTGCTAAGAAGGAATCTTCACCGGGCAGTCGCGAGATGGTGACACATGGCCCCATTTTACAAAGGAGTTCAAAAACAAATGAAAGAAGGATGTGTGGAGGCTTTATCGCACCTGCATAGGGTAGGTAAAGTGATGGCCCACTGTCGGCTGTGATGTCGTGAAGTGATGCCACCTGTCCAGACCAGACAAAGGATGATGCATTCAATAATGGATGTACATCTGATGTGGCTCATCCTGATTGGTTGAAGACTTTCAACCATAATGATTGAGATTTTCAAATCTCGTAGGTAAATGATGGCCATGGATCTAGTAGGAATGAATTCAAATCAATGGCATAGGTTTAAACTTTTGTGATGAACATTGAAGGCGCCTTGTAACACGAATGAAAAGTTAAAGCCGAGGCTACCTCCATTAATGCATTAGAAGCTATGTTACGAATCTAAAAGGAAGAAAAGTTAGGGCTTTGTGCATCATTTATTCAAGCACATTCAATATTCATACACACAGTGAATTCTCAAGCAAGAAAAGAATGAAATCCAGACTCCTGCAAGTGTAAAATAGTAAGTTCATCCTATCTAATTGTACTTGAAATATATTAAGTTGAATTCTTAATTAAGGAGGTAGATAATTGCCTGTAAGAGAAGCCCTAGCTTGTTACGATCAGTCTAAAAGAAAAAATAAGTCAAGTTAGCCAGCCCTCCACCTCTAAGCGCAACTTAGATGAGTATCTTGTGATCCAGCTTCCAGGTTCTACCAGAAGAGCCCTAAATTTGCATGGTCCAGGCGGGCCCAATGACAAGTTCCTTGATTTTTTTTACAACTATAGAGATGCTACACTGCCTATTCCTGGTTGGGTCCTATTTGAGCACTGGGACAAAAGATTGAATTATAAGGCCCCCGTCTGCCATGCCTGGTGATTTGATTTGGCCAAGCTTATTTGCTCCAATGTATTCCCTAACCTTGACCTAGTTAGGGCAATAGCAATGATATATGATCCTAACACAAGGATAGTCATAGCAAGAAATGACACAAAAATTATCAAATTCATAAAAGGGTACAATGCCACTATATTTAACTTGGACCCTGGGGCTAGTAAGCCAATTGACTTGAGTACTTTAAAGAAGAAATATCAAACTATTAAACATGCCTATAGGGATTTCAACCTAGCCAAGCATAGGCCAAGAGGTGTTGATGGCAAACTAGTGAAGATCTCGGGAGCCCTTTCATTGAAGCTTGTTCATGGATTATTTTGTAAGAACATATCACAGTTTGTGTCAAGTATTAGGTAGGGATGCCTCAGATAAAATGCCCATTTCTCTAATGATGATGGTAGTAGACATTCAAAGTCAAGAGAGAAAGGAGTGATATGATTATGCCACCTACATTGTAGATAGAATGCACAAGCAGATGTCAAAAATCAAAAGCAAGCTATCTACTGCGAATGCCCATGTTGAATTCACATGGTATTCCATGCTATGCCACATGCTTCTATTGCTCTATCTAGAATGTGGCACCAGAACTTGCATGTCAAAATGACAGATGCCTAGGGAAATATGCTGCTAGTACAAGTGTGGACTTGGATGTTAGATATGCACTGTACTACTATTGATTATACAATTTTTGAGGAATATTTTGTGAGGAGGATTCTTGGTTTCCTAGAGCTAGAGGGAGAGAGGTTACACCTAAATGTATTGGATTTTCCAAGGCCTTTGGACAAGACTCCTCACTTAGGGATTGATCACAATTGGGGTGACTAGTTTTTTCATGAGCACACTACTTGCATTAGGGTGTATGGATGTGAGGCCCCACCCCATAACTTGCCGAAATATGTGCCTAAGAGAGTTGCATTCTTAGAGATCATTAGGCAATTGAATGATTCAGACAAGGAGCACCTGAGGAAACATAAGAAGGGCTCATTCTTTACCACTTCCCTCAGATTCAGTGATTTTTTAATAGCTGACAAGAGTGGACTTGATCAAATTCATTTACTAATGTAGTGTTTTGGGATGTATTTTGAGCATCTAAGGATTTTTGACCCTAAGGGCTTTATTAACAAGGTGAGGGTCAACAAACAAGGGCTAAGTTATACTCATCAGGTTGACCTAAATGAGGATCTTGTCAGAAATTTCTTCACAATGGATGATCTCCACCACTTGAGAATCAAGTGGGACACAATAATGGCAGGTGAGAGAATGAGAAAAAATGTAAATGCAACATATCAGGGTGCCTTTGTAGAAGTGCAAGACCCCATATAGAGAATTCAAAAGATGCTGGATAATGCAGAGAAATTAATTACTACTACTCCTGCAAGAGAAGAAAGACCCTCCTATTAGCCTAGCATCTCAAGCAAAGGATATGCTACTAAGAGGGAATCAATTGGCCCCTCCCCTGCCAACAAAGCAAAAAATATTGATTTAGAAAAACTAGAAGAAATTGAAGTAGTAGATTTAGAGGAGGAGACAGATGAACATGTGCAAGAAGCTGCCCATCAAGTGAATTCACTTGATAGAATAAGGCCCTATTCATCCCCTAAAAATAGGGTAGTAAGGATAATGAGAAGCTAGAATATAGATATTGAAGATGTTAGAGTAATGGCTTGTAATAAATTTTTAGAGGATGATGAATTTATAAATACTCTTGAATTTAGGAGTTATGTACTGAAAGTAAGGAGTGCAGAGTTCCAAAACAGGATTCAAGATGCTAAAAGTGGAGTTGACCCTACTGAGTATGAGACCATTACTCAAAAGGTTTTAAAAGAGGTCAATCAATCCATTAACACAATGACTCTAGAGGAGGGGAGAGCATTGAATGCTAAGAGTAATATCTTACTCGTTCATCACTAGACCCTGTCAGATGCAATTACATTTGACACAATTACCAGAGAAGACTCTGATATAACAAGTGAACAAATAGAGAAGGCTTGCTCTAGTGTAGCCTTCAATCCTAGGTTTGAAACATTGGCTATATGGGCTCTTGCCCCAAATAAGAACAAACCTAGGGTTGAATTGGGGTAATTAGTAGGAGATGTTATAATTAAGAGTGTACCTGACACCCATGCCCCCCAAGCTGCAAGTTTGAATGTGCAGACTGCATAATTTGTAGAGGCAGTCACAAACAAGTTACAGAAAGATCACAATGAGCTACTACTACAAAATGCCTAGGTAGTTGTAGAACTAAATAGGTGCAAAGAGAAGTTGTCATTAGAGGCTAGTACTTCCACTCCCTCATTAGTGATCCCAACAGCTGAGTCCTTCCCAGTTGATACAGAGCCTCTGTTGACTGAAATCAGAGAGCTAAAGGAAGATGTGAAGAGATTGGAGGATGAGAAAAAGAATACAATGAAGAATATGGTTATCAATTTGATAAATAATAGGGTGACTAAAGTCTTGGCAGGGTTGGATGAGACATGGAGGTCTTATTCACAATTGAGAAAAACCTATGAAAATCATGAATCAGATAAATAAAGGCTCTCAGTTATGAAAACAAGATGGTTGCCAAGGAATGGAGAGGTAAGTGATCTCCATAGATGTTCAAGATTTGATGCACAAACACCCCCTAAATTAAAACTGGTAGTGGATATGTTGCAACATTTTGAGGAAGTTGCTAGTTTTCAGTTGAGATTGGATAAAGTTTTGGTAGAGAAGAAGTAGGCTATTGAAAAGATGGACACAAGGTGGCTACCAAGTATTTTGGAAGGCGATGGGCAAGTGAAAGACTTAGATAAGTGGAAGGCAGAAATTGAAGATAATGCCAACAAGTTAATTCCTACTTGTTGTACTAAGGCTGACCCAACTATGAAGATGTTGAGCCTAGCACTTGATAAGTTGCATATAGTTGAAATAAACTTTGAAATATTTTGCAAGGAAGTAAAGATTTTGTTGGATGCTCGGTACATTAGTCATAATGGTAGGATTGCAGAGATAATCTCGTTCCAATGGCCATCTGAAAAGACATATAGCAACTGGACAGAAAAGTATGGGCCTGCATGATTGAAAGGAAAGGCAACCACCATCTACCCTGTATTGATGAGGCAAATCTACTTCAAGTGGCTACACATTTTCCAAGTCTATCTACTTTTCTCTTCTTCTCTCCATTGTAGTAAATGTTCTCAATGCCCCAAAATGGGTAGTGCATTGTATCATGTAATTCTCTGAAATGACATTATGATTAATGATGAGTACATGTTCTTGGTCTATAAAAGAACTATGTTACTCATTCTTGTTGTTGTTGAAGATTTTGGGAACTTTTGGAGAGCGAATAAAATACAAGTTCTACTGGGTTGTCTCATTTCTTGTCTTGTAAGTCTATGAATTGTTTGTTGAATATATTTTTGCATAAGTTTTATTAGTTTCATGTTGATTATAAATGAAAAATGCTATATGCATGTGTTCTGTTAACTATCTCCATGGTTGTATGTGTTCTTTTGAATCTAATAACTAAGGGTTATCTAAGATTCTAGAATATAGGTTTTTTGTATTGCATACTTAATCTTCTACTTCTATCCAAGGATAGATGAAATGTTCTAGGTTAAGTATGGGAATAATGTATTGTAGTATGGATATATGTAAGTAGAGTTAGTAGGATACTCTATTTTAGGTGGTGTTTGTAAGGCATATGTTGATTGAACCCCTTGAAACTTAATTGTTAGTTTAGTTTATGCAAATCATTCACACATATATGTCAATGTGACTCCATGCCTTGAGATAAGCACTGTTCAGAGTTGGTATTGAGTTTATGAATCAAAACCCAAGTCTTACAGCTAAGCACAAACAAAAAATTGATCAACATTTATAAACTTTTAAGATTTTAGGAGTAGTTTAGGTTCAAAATCCTTTGGTTCACAATTGGAATATGGTCCAAATCTAGCCCCTTTGTATTTATCTTATAGTTTTGGCCTTCATAAGAAAGGATTCATCTACTTTATGTCAATACTTGGTCACAATCAAAGATTTATCCTATAGGTATTGAGTAGGGAATACCCCCTAGGTTTTGTAGATCCTGAAGAAGGAGAGGAGACATTTAGAGTCAGTCTCCTATACTATTGGACTTTGACCTAAGGATCCCATTGATAAGTGATGGCTACCTTGTAGGGAAACTTAGGAACTATCAATTGGAAAATAACCAACAGATCTGGCAACTCCGTTGGGGAGCTTTTTGTGAGAACCCTAGTTTGAAATAAAATTCCTAGTTGTGGGTGGCAACTCTAAACAAAATCTCCCAATCGGAAAAATAGAAGTTGTATGCAGGGGAGAAGACCCTTGCACAACCCTTTGTTCCAATAATTACCATGAAAAATGTATAGAAGAAAGTGAACTACTCAACCCAATCATGAAGGCTCACCAAGCCCTAAAAATAATGATGTCCCCAAGATAATCCTAGGTCTTCTAGACAACAACCACAATATTTTTCAAACATACAAGCTGAGATTCAAGAAATGTATGAAAGACAACAAGGTGATGGGTTGAGGCTAAGATCAGAAGTTTTCCAAGAATGTCCTTTCTTAGATCCCCTTGATAGATTTGAAGACACTGAATCCCCAAAGGATACTAAAAATCCCAATGGAAAGGGGCCATCTTCTTCTATGCCATGAGATGATGAGTTGGCAAAATAAATTAGGAATTTCAGGGCAAAACTTGATTATTTACAGGTCCTAAGAATAAGAGATTATATGAAACAAAAGGTGCAAGCTTTGAAAATGGCCTAGCAAGATTCAGTTCCCACCCTAAATAATGCAAATGTGCTGAGAAATCAACAAGCAAATGAGGTTCAGAACCAACAAAATGATCAAAACATCCTTGGAAATGATCAAGGATTCAACCATCATGTAAAACAAAATCCACAAAATGATCAAAGACAAAATGCAAATAACAATAGGGTACCATAGAACAATGTGAGAAACCATAACATTAATGTTAAATGTCAATAGGAATGCTAATGCCAACCAGTTTGGTAGAAGACCTATGCAACTAGATAGGCTCAGACAACTAGATTTCAATGGAATTCTTAGATACCCTAATCCTATTGACAAACACATAAGAGGTGAACTACCAATGTTTTCAGGGAGCAATGCTGTGTCAGGAGAAGATCACTTGAAGGCTTTACAAAATGTCATGGATAATTTTGAGGTGGAGCATGAGGATGTTTTAATGAAATTATTTATGCAATCCCTAATTGATGAAGCCAGAGAATGGTATAGAAATCTCCCTGATCAGAGTGTCACATCATGGGATGATTTTAAGAGAATCTTTAGAGAACAATATGGAGATAAGACTAACCCCAGTTTTATCATCAATGAGTTCACTGGTATTGCTAAGGGGTCAAATGAGCATGTTGCTAACTTTAATGCTAGGTTTACCAGAGTGTTGAATAAGCTACCACCTCATATGAGGCCAAATGAACCAATGTGTATGGTGTTGTACATAAATGCCTTTGATGCCAAAACAACATATGGATTAAGGGATAACAGTCCAACTAGTCTTAGGGATGCTTTCAGAATTGCAACAAATATTGAAAATAATAAGCATCTGGTAAGACAAATAGAAGAGATGATGTAAGGATTTTGCAGAATCCAAATAATAGGTCTCAGAATATTCAAGGTAATACTTCCACTTTTAAGGACAAGTTAGATAAGTTGACATCTATTGTTAAGGACTTAAGTTACAAGCTGGCTAAAAATGAAAAGGGGCTTGGTACTGAGAGGTAGTTTTATCAGAGGCAAGAGAAGAGACCACAGCTACATGACATGCCATACAATACAAATTGGTACAATGGTAAACCCTTTCCCAACAACAAGTCTTATCCAAGGTCTCAAAATTTTAAAGAAACTCTTGATCTCTTGAAGAAAATTGTTAGTGTTGTGGAAGATGCCCCATGGTGTATAATCTGTTAGATGCCTCATTCATAGTCACAATGTATGATTGCTCAGTCTTTTTATAATGACATTGTTTCCTGTGACGAGTGTAATGAACCTCACTATGTAGAAAATGACAGTGTTAATATGCTCTTTGCAAGTGGAGACTACTCTTCTAATGAGGTTGATATAGAAACAAATGTGAATGAAGGTAAGTGCTATAAAGGTGAAACCCATTAGCAGGATTTTCTGATGATGAAAATGAGGATCATCAGGTTTATGCTCAAGATTCACATGTCCCTTTGGTTAATTTGAGGAGGCCTTTTGATGAAGAAATTAGAGCTCTTACAGATGCAACAATGGCCTAGGTTAAGAGTAATTATAACCTCAGAAATAAAACCCAAGTAGGTGAATCAGGTCAATCAGGAAGCATCTTTGCAAAACAACCTCAATATAAACATAAAGACCCTGAAACACAGAAGAAACAAGGTAATAATAGTAGGAGAGATTCAAGGAATAAGTTGGGTCAAAATACTAAAGGTCCAGAGAATAGAGTTCCCCAAAATGAAGAAAAGGCTAGAAGTTCACCTATTGAAGATGACAACCCAAAAGCCACAAAAGTCAAGATCGGGTTAGCTAATGAGAAGAATAAAAGTCAAGATCAAGCTACAACTATTATACAAAATTATGCCCCATTTGACATAACTCAAGCTTTATCTCAAATGAAAGTCTATGTCCCATTAATGGAAATGATGAAAATTGAAGAATACAAAAATAAGAAAACAATACAAACATGCTGTTTGGGATACTATTAAGTTGTTTGATGCCTTTTCAATAAATTGGATAGAAAGCTCAAAAAATGTTATCACAGATTTCCTAGCTAATGTGGTCATTAGGCCAGATGATGTCACATTTTCTGATATTACAAATGTTGAAGTCAAAATTAGACCCGTAGTGCCAGACAACATATGTAGTTGGCAAGTGTTTGATGATGATACAGATTTATTGAGATCCCTGCATTGCATAGATGAATATGAGAACCAAAAAATTTACTTCCAAAACTTTGTAGAAGTTATAGACGGAAAGGAGACTCTTTTGGGGAAGGAAGTAATTTAGCTCAAAACAAATAAAATCCTCAAAGGGTTAATAGCTTTAGAAAAAGCATTTGATAGTAGAGATCAGCTTGTTACAAAGGCATCTCCTACAAACCAGGATGATTTAGAAGAGGTGAATTTGGGGACACATCATGCCTCAAAAAAGGTGTACAAATTGGTAAGCAGCTTAACCACATATCAGGGCAATGTTGATAGCATTATTAAGGAAGTACAAACATGTCTTTGCATGGTCATATGAAGACCTAAAGGCCTATAAAAAAGATTTATTTCAGCATGAGATCCCTTTGAAGCTTGGAGCTAAGCCATTTAGATAGAAGAAAAGACCCATTAACCCTACCTTGGCTCTAAAAATGTAGAAGGAACTTATGAAGCTTAGGGATGCTAGAATAATCAAGCTGATAAGGCATTCAACTTGGGTGTCAAATCTTGTCCCAGTTAGAAAAAAGAATGGAGAAATAAGACTATGTGTGGATTTCAAGAATTTGAATGTGTCTTCTTTGAAGGATAATTACCCACTCCCTAACATGGAAGCTATGTTGCAAAGAGTAACAGGGTGTGAACTCTTGTCCATGATGGATGGATTTTCAGGATATAATTAGGTGAAGGTAAAAGAATCAGAGCAATACAAAACTGCCTTCACAACTCCATGGGGAACTTATGTGTATGTAAGAATGCCATTTGGGCTGACAAATGTAGGTGCTACATTCCAAAGAGCAATGTATGTTGCTTTTGTAGGATTGATTGACTCAATCTTGGTTGTGTATTAGGATGATTTAACTACTTATTCAAAGAAGGAAGAGCAACATTGTATGCATCTAGAGTAGATTTTTATTAGAGCATTAGAATATGGCATTTCACTCAATCCTAAGAAGTGTGCTTTTGGGGTAGTTGAAGGAAAATTATTAGGGCACATAGTTTCTAAGGATGGAGTCAGGATTGATCCTAAAAGGGTTGCAACAATTAACAAAATCCAAATACCCAAGACAATGAAAGGTATCCAATCTTTCTTTGGACAGATTAACTTTGTTAGGAGATTTATTCCCAACTTTGCAGAGATCACTAAAGACATTTCTAAAATGTTAAAGAAGGGTGAATCTATAACTTGGGGAAGTGAAGTAATCCAATCATTTCATAACATTAAAGAAGCTATTAAGATGGCCCCTATTCTAAAGTCTCCCAATTTTTCTAAGACATTCCAATTGTTCTCATTTGCTTCCTTTCACACAATTGCTGCATGCCTATTACAAAAGAATGAGGATGGTTTTGAGTAGCCTATTGCTTTCTTTAGCAAATCATTGCATGCAGTAGAATTGAAATATGATATTATGGAGAAGCAAGCTTATGCTTTGATCAGAGCACTTCAAAGTTTCAGACCCAATTTGGTAGGATCTTAGATTATTGCATATGTACCCCATGCAGGTGTCAAAGACATATTCACTCAGTAGGAAGTGACAGGAAGAAGATGCAGATGGATAAATAAATTACAAGAGTTCAATATTGAAATACAGATAACCAAGTTAGTAAGGGGACAAGGTCTAGCTAAATTAATGGCATAGCCAAATTTGGAGGCATGTCAAGTCAATATGGCTCAGGATGGGACTGTAAACATGTCAAAGTCAGAATGGTATGGGAATATTGTGCAGTATTTACAAAATTTAAATTGTCCAGCTCATTTGAATAATAGCCAAAAGAGAACCTTGAAGCTGCATGCTATCAAATATGTTATCATCCAAGGAGAATTGTATTGGAAGAATCCTGATGGTGTGTTGCTCAAATGTGTGGATGAACATCAAGCTAAGAATATTTTAAGTGACATGCATAAGGGAGTATGTGGTGGACATTATATTGCCAAAACAATAGCTCACAAAATCCTTAGAGCAGGATATTGGTGGCCAACACTCTTCTCTGATACACATAAAATGGTAAGAAAGTGTGATCCCTGTCAGAGATTTTTAGGAAAGCTCAAATATGAAGGTGCATTACCCCTTAAAACTGTAACAGTAGAGGCTCCATTTCAGCAATGGGGAATTGACTTTATAGGGGAAATCACAGAGAAATCAAGTAGAGGACATAGTTGGATCTTAGTTGCTACTAATTATTTTACTAAATGGATTGGGGCCATCCCAACTAAGAAGGCTACAAGAAAAGTAATACTTGATTTCATTTTGGAGCACATTATTATTAGATTTGGAGTGCCAAAAAAATTAGTCATAGATAATGCTATATGCTTTAGGTCTGGTGAGTTTATTGACTTCTGCAACAATTATGGAATTAATATATCCCATGAATCACCATATCATCCACAAGGAAATGGTCAAGCAGAATCAAGCAATAAGAGTCGCATGAAAATCATTAAAAGGATAATTGACAAGAATAAAAGGGCATGGGATTCAAAGTTGAAACTAGCACTATGGGATGATAGGGTGATAGTAAAGAAGGCAATTGGGAAGTCACCTTTTGAGTTAGTATATGGAATAGAGGCCAAGTTGTTGGTGAATAATCTCCTACCAATGAACAAATTCATACAGGAGAATAATGAAGAAATAGAATATCCAATGAGTGAAAGAATAAATCAATTGGTTGCACTGGATGAGACGAGGAGACAAGCATAGAAGACTAATATCAGGAAATAGCAAAAGGTAAAATCTTTATTTGACAAAAGGACTACAGAGAGAAAGTTTCAGATAAATGACTTAGGCCTTGTATGGTGCAATCCAAATTCATCAAGAAAATTCAATTTGTACCTTGAAAAACCTAATTTTTAGACCAAAATGTCAAAAAGCACTGATTTTGGGGGTCACTGACTAAAAGTCAGTGAAGGTGGTTTTTAGCATAGGTTGGAGAGGTCTGTTTTTGGTGCAAAATATTTTAGTGCTACTTTTGGATGTCACTGAATTGCGCACATTTTAGATGTCATGGACTAAAAGTCAGTCGGGATCAAATTCAGCGCACGTCGGAGGGTGCCTGTTTTAGCACTAGCACTGATCTGAGGTCTGACTGACTTAGCGGTAGCTCAGAGGGAAGTTGGTTGGAGGTGAATTTAGTGAAAAATTTGGTATGTGATAATTTTAGCACCAAAGTTAGTGAGTGATGGTTTTAGCATCGAAGTTGATAGTGACTGATTTTAGTGCAAGTCAGTGACTTGAGTTTTTAGCGCAAAGTTAATGAGAGGCATTTTTAGCGCCAGATTTGGAAATGTCCAGGGTGACAGTATACTTAAAAATATATTTAAGTATTAATTTCTTATACTTTAAATATTTTTAAATATACTGTCAGGATGTTTGAGATAGGTTCTAGATCCATAGGATTTGATATGCAGATTCTAGATTTTTGGGGTTCCACTAGATTTCAGACTTGGCCAAATCAGGGCTTCAAGACCATGTGACAGGATGAAAGTCTATGAACCCTTTAGTGAAATCTTGTGGAATTTGACATGATTTTGCAACTCTAAGACTTGGAAACTAAGAATTTCAACATGACACATCCTTCAATAGCAGTTTCAAGGGCAATATCTAGTGACAGGATTTTGGAACAAAATGCAGTACCATCCAATTTCAGTGCAAAAGGTAACAAATGGCTATTTTTTTAAGCACAAGACCACCGAAGACACCTCCAAATGATATCAAATGACTTCAAACATGTAAACTACTCAAATTTGGAACAAATCATGCACTCTAAGCACGAATTCACTCTCTCATCATCATAAGTAATAAAGGTTGAGACTTCAATCTAAAGAAAAAGAGGGGGTCTCCATTTGTCAAAATGGGGCATGTGTGCAAGGCACAACAAAGGGTCACAATAGAGGTGATCTCTTGGTATCCTGGACCTTACAAGAGAATCAAGGGGCATCCCAGGAGGCCTAAACAACATAGAACACATCATGGGGGAAACACATCACGAGGGATAAAGGGTTAGAGATACTTACCTATGAGGATCATCGAACTAAGTGTTGTCATCAAGCACATCATCGTCATCTTCCCATTCTTGAATGTTAGAGGAAAGTGGGACATAAGGTACCATAGCCCAACTCTTCTTCTTGTTTGCAAATTATCTATTCTTAAGATCGTCTTGGTTTAGTTCAATGTTTGGTGAGATGTTTTCTTGTTGAGTTGTATGCATTATGCTCTTGAGAGATGGAAGAAGGAATTTGGTTTGAGTGATCTCATTATTTATCCAAGAAAGTTTTAATGTAGGAGACCTTTCCTCATCCACTAGTGCTACATCTTTTGAATAAAGAGTATAGGAATGAGGGGAAGGTAAGGTGTTGTGAGGAGAGGTAATCGATGTTTTTAAATCCTTAGTGATGTCCAAATGAATTGAATATTCAATCAAAGGAGGGAGATTAAGGGTCTTCACTTCCTTAGTGATATCCAAGGTGTGTGAACAATCAACTAAAGGAAGAAGGTCAGTGGGATGATCCATGGAGGTTTAATGCATTATGATAGGGATAGAGTTTTTATCATTGTTAGATGGAAGATCATTAGCTACCCATGGAATGTTCTTTGGTGAGTGGATTTATTCTTTCACTAATGCTTCCTCTTGGCCAGGGAGAGCATTGGAATGACAAAGTGGTGGTGGCTCTTCATTTGCTAATGCTTCATCTTGGCTAGAGTGAGCATTAGAATGAAGATTTGGTGGTGCGATATTAAGAGATGTGTCAATGAAATCATCCTCTCACATCAAAGTGTCCTCATGAGGAGGAACAACTATGGGAGAGGGATCATAAAGTAAACCAAAGTTATCATCACATGTTTTAGCAATAGGTGCCATAGTAGAATGTTCCATAAAGTCATCGAAGGCTTCATCTAACACCTTGAGGTCATCGCTAGTATATATATTTTTGATCATGAATTTAGTGAGATCATCTACTATCTGAGGATATATTCCCATGAGATTTGTGAAGCTATCAAAATCAGATATATAGCAGAGGATTTCATATGTGGAGAACATAGAGAGATCAACATCATGTATGTGTGCTATTTGTTCCAAGACTTGAGGATATTCATTGGTGAACTTAGAGAAATGATCAATGTCTATGATGTATGCAAAAAATGCTTCCAAAGATGAATAACAAGAAGTATCCATGATGACAATATTGAGGGAATTAGGTCTTTAAATATTAAAACTCACAAATTTCACAATCAATCAAGAGATTTGAATAAAGTGTATAAACACCTAATGTTGAAATACACAATGTGTATTGTAACCAATGTGCCAATTTTCACAAGATGCTATGAATTAATGCCCAATTTTCAAATAACCAATGGATTTATGCTTTAATATGAGTGCCCAATCAGATTTCAAAGTTTTTTAAAAGTTATGCAAAAGACAAGTGCAAGACTATGTATGAAAATGACCTAAAATGCTTGGTTTTTTCAACTTTTTTCAATGCAAATAAGTGAAAGAAAAGGTGCTGTAAGGAAATTGATCAGGGGAAGGAAATAATATGTCTGATATCAGTCCAATAGATCCATAAAATCCTTCACAACACACTTTTGATGCAAACCTAGAATGATGACTAGTCAAAACCTAGTGAAAGTGCTCTAAAATATGCGATTTTTCACAAATTTTGAGTGCAAAGACCCACGAAAAGGGGTGTTGTAAAGAATTTTAGGAGGTGTAGAAGATTATAGCAGTAATACCAGTCACCTAAAGCCATAAAATATTTCACAACATGCTTAGAGTGCAAATCTAGGTCAAACTCTAGGTCAAATATAGGCAAAATATGCAATTTTCTACCAAATTTCAATGCAAAAGACTGTGAAAAAGGGTTTTGTGAGGAAAATGATGATTGAAAACAAGTTATAGCAGTAATAACAGCCACATAATTCCAAAAAATATGTCACAACATGCTTATAGTGCAACTCAAGATCAAACCCTAGGGAAAATATAGCCAAAATATGTATTTTTTCACCAAATTTCAACTGTAAGGGCCCAATAAAAAGGTGTTGTAAAGAATTTTAGGAGGGGAAGCAGATAATAACCCTGATAAAAGCCAATTAATGTAGAAAAATCTTTTACAACATGCCTAGGATATAAAGCTAGAGAGACGATAAGGCCAAATCTAGTGAAAAATCAAGGTTTTCAAACCCTAGACATGAAATTTTGCAAGCAAACCACTATGATGCAACACTACAGTTAGAAATAAATCCTAATTAGTGTTTTAAAATGTTAGTAAAATATGAAACGAGATTTTGACTACAACCCCTAGCTAATGCAAAACTAGGTTATATGAAAAAATGCACAATTTCAAGCAATTTTCAACAATTTAAGCATGAAAATGCAATCTAAATGAATGATAAATGGAAAATTTCTATATTTTAAATCAGATCTGATGATAATTATAGAAATTTAATGAAATTAAATGCCAGTTAATCCAAATTATATGAAAATGCAAGCTAAAGAAGCCAATTTTTTCAAAATTTTCAAATATTTTAATTTTTTTATAATTTTTCAAATGCAATAAGATGAAAAATGATATGAATAAATGAAAATATGAAGCACAACACTCAGCAAGGTTCCAAATTCAATAAAACACAAGTTCACGAAAATGCTTAAGGTAAAATTTGGATAGAGGGTTTGATTTGATGGTTTATGTGTATCCTCCTTTCACCTTAAACATTCAAGGACTTTAGGTCGAGTAGGAATTTACTATCAAGCCTTCAGTCACTTGGAATGTAGGGAAGATTGGAATTGTTTAGATTTGTTGTTTAATTATGCCCAATTATACTCAAAAGCCTAATTATGCAAATTCAGAAGCAAACAGATAAATCACAGAAAATGCTCATAGACAGAGATGCTAAATGATAATCAAATGCATACCAAATTTTGAAGTTCAGGAAGAAGAACAGTCAGGGACTAATGAGTGGGCACCCTAGTCCAGTGCCACCATTTTCTTCAGGATTTGGAAACCTTTTGCAACCTATTCCAACTGTCCCAGAGATTTTCCTGTTGCGAGATCCAGAGGACTAATGAGCGGGTGCTCGAGTCTAGGTCCCTATTTTCTCTTCAGATCTACAATTTTGATAGTCTGCAATCCTTTCCTGCAACTCCACTTTTCCTGCTCCTACAACCTGTAACTTGCAATCATAGAAAAATGGGTTAGGGGTTGTGGTGTTTAGAGGCTTGCCTCAGTCAAGCCTTGAGAGACATTCAAGTCTTCCGAACACCGTTGTCAGAGAAAGAGTGCATATCCCTGTGGGATAGAGCCAAAATCTAAATGATAAATGATTGAAAACATAATTGATATCATCTTGTAGTGAAGATCTCATGGAAGGAAGACGCTCTTCATGCCATGAGGAGATGGCTTCTCAAATCTGCAAATACAAACATAATAACAACACAAAGTCTGCTCTACAACACACAATGAATGCCTTGGATCACTTCTACACAAGTTGATGAATCAAAATTTCCATCTAATGTCCATTTAGTTTACAAATGAATGCCTAAACATGCTTATATGTGCAACTACAAACATTCTCACCAAGAATTTTGTAATTGAAACTTATTGTGTTGGCATAGGACCTAAATAATGATCACAAACTAACACTCAAAAATTGGGCCTGACCTAAAATAGGGTGTGGGCACCCAAGTCCACCCCCTATTTTAGGTAGGGTTTGTCACAAGTGCATCCCTTGAGTCCAAATTGCCATGGAACTTCAGGGTTTTCTCATCGGGAAGTCAAATTAACATGAAAAGTACTCTAAATGCATAAATAGGACCCGAGAGTTAAACCTTAAGAGGGAAAAGCCCCCAAGATGACATTTTTCAATGTAACAAGTACATCAGTTATAATGGTAGGATTACAGAGATAATCTCATTCTAGTGGCAATCTAAAAAGACATACAACAACTAGACAAAAAAGTATGGGCCTGCATGATTGAAAGGAAAGGCCAACCACCACCTACCCTATATTGATGAAGCAGATCTACTTCAAGCGGCTACACATTTTCCAAGTCTATGTACTTTTTCTCTTCTTCTCTCCATTGTAGTAAATGTTCTTAATGCCAAAATGGGCGGTGCATTGTATCATGTAATTCTCTGAAATGACATTGTAATTAATGCTAAGTACATGTTCTTGGTCAATAAAAGAACTTTTGTTACTCATTCTTGTTGTTGTTAAAGATTTTGGGAACTTTGGGAGAGTGAATAAAATACAAGTTCTACTAGGTTGTCTCATTTCTTGTCCTGTAAGTCTATGAATTTTGTTTTGAATATATTTTTGCATAAGTTTTATCAATTTCATGTTGATTATAAATGAAAAATGCTATATGCATGTGTTCTGTTAACTATCTCCATGCTTGTAAGTGTTCTTCTTTTGAATCTAATAACTAAGTGTTATCTGAGATTCTAGAATATAGGTTTTCTATATTGCATACTTAATCTTCTACTTCTATCCAAGGAATAGATTAAATGTTCTAGGTTAAGTATGGGGAAGAATGTATTGCAACAGGGATATATGTAAGTAGAGTTAGCAGGATACTTTGTTTTGGGTGGTGTCTTTAAGGCAGATGCTGATTAAACCCCTTGAAACTTGATTGTTAGTTAAGTTTATACAAATCTTCACACATATATGTCAATGTGACTCCATGCCCTGAGATAAGCACTGGTAAGAATTGGTATTGAGTTTATGAATCAAAACCCAATTCTTACAACCAAGCACAAACAAAAATTTGATCAACATTTATAAACTTTTATGATTTTAGGAGTAGTTTAGGTTCAAAATCCTTTTGTTTACAACTGGAGTATGGTCTAAAACTAGCCCCTTTGCATTTATCTTACAGTTTTGGCCTTCATAAGAAAGGATTCATCTGCATTATGTCAATACTTGGTCACAATCAAAGATTTATCCTGTAGGTATTGAGTAGGGAATACCTCCTAGGTTTTGCAAAGCCTAAAGAAGAAGAGAATACATTTAGAGTCCATCTCTTGTATTGTTGGCCTCTGACATGAGGATCCCATTGATAAGTGATGGCTACCTTTTAGGGAAACTTAGGAACTATCAGTTGGAAAATAACCAACAATCACAAAAGATGCCATAACGGTAGTCATAGGGTTAAACTCTATCGGTAAAGTGCCTATATTGAAGGTTGTGAAAAATAATATAGTGACAGAAGCCATTGGAGCCAAATTCGATAAAAGGACATTGACAATCAATGACATTAAAGATCATGCAATTAGATTTGCATCCATGGTGATCTGCTACAAGATCTACTTCACAAACTGAGAGAACTTTGTCTTCGATACTGCCATATACACTACATATGAGATGGTGAAGAAGAATGCAGAGTATGACCTATGTGAGTTACTTTGACAACAATTAATGGAGAATATGAAGAAGACAAAAGAAAAAAAGTATCCCTTCAAGTTTGGTGTGTTGATCATGTGCTTATTTTTCTATTTCATGCAAGAATTACCAAAAATGAAGTTGATTGGTCTAACTTTCAACCAGTTGCTATTCAAATTAGAAACCACCTGAATAGCATAGGCAGCAGAGATGTATAGAATGCAGCCGTATGGGGCTATTTCAAGAATTTTCAAAAGGCTATGCATTCTAGGCAAAGGATACCTAAATCAATTGTTGAAAAATACAAAAAATGACATATGTTTCATTGTAAACAAAGATCAATGTATGATGGAGGCCATTGAGCCTAGGATCATCTGGGTCCTCCCAATGGGCTATGAAGTGGCATAAAACATACTGGATGGTTATGCTGACCTTATGTTAAAGAAACCCAGAGACACCAATGAGCCAAGATTTGGTACCTATGAGGAATTGTCTATGAAAATACATGTTGAACTAAGAAAGCCAGAAACTTAGCAAAGATGAAGAAATTGGTAGAGGAATATGCCCAAATCAATGACTCACTAAAGAAGAAATTGCTAAAACAAGAGCAAGATTTGAAGTAGCTAGGGCAACTGAAAGAATGAAGGAAAGTGAGCCTAAAAATCCTCCAGAATAATTTGAGAGGAAAGAGAAGGAGCCTGTAGTAACAAAGAAGAGAACAAGAGTAACTACTTCACAAAATGCATCTGCATCCTCTGGTCCCACACCCTTTGTGGAAGTACCTGCAAAGAAACCTACTGATAAAATGAACAAAAGAATGAAAACCAAAGCCAAAAGGATGCATGTAAGTATAAGTGTTGATGATGAAGAAACTAAGATAGATGAGGAAGTGAAGAAAATGAAAGCTGAGGCCACAAAATCCTTTGGGAGTAAAAAGGAGAAGCCCTTTGGTGAGGATAAAATCAAGAAAAAGACAAGGCAAGATAAGCCTAAGAAAGGAGAAGCAATAATAAATTTGGATGATGTCTTGAAGGATATAACTGTTGATGGAAATCTAAAACCTATAGCCCAACTATATGATGATTATGTGGATGCAGACAAAGAAATCATTGAAACTGTTGTAATCAGATATCTAGAGATGTACAATAGAGCTCTTATTGAAATAATTACAGATCTCCCTAATACCCTTGCAAGCATAATGTCTACCAAGAAGGAAGCAACAATGGTAAAAGATTTTGAGATAAGAAAAAATACATTGTTGAAACTATGTTGAGATGTGACTCCTGAGGAGAGATCCAAAGTCTTCAAGACTCTTGGAGATAAATTTGAGACCAAGAAGAGGATCAACACTCTAATGTCTAGGGAAACAAAAAAAATTGTAAAGGATATTAAACAAGTAATACTTGATAGCCTAAGAGATTAAACATCCCAAACATTTATGATAAAGAAGACACTAATGCTAATAATGACACATCTATTCGAGAAGTTAGCCTAGATCATGTAAAGCCTCACAAGTCATGTAAAAGAATTTAAACCAACTCAAAAGTAAATGAAGTAAATAATCCACTTAAATACAATATTACAATATCCAAAATAAAAAGATGTAAATAATCCACTTAGCTACAACATTCAAAGATAAAAGGTCTAATTAATCCGCTTAATCACAATATCTCAAATAAAAGATAATCTCATAAATAAGAATCTCAATGTCATTAAATCTTACATAATTGCGTGCTTCATCTAAGTAACAAGCATTAAAAAATAATATACATAAATTCATTGGCAAGCATGCCATAATACATCCAATATAGGGTACAATCAACATGTACAGCAATAATAAATAAATCAATACTCTTCAACCACACGAACCAAGTGGTCCACCACCTACAAGCTGAGAGACGAGAACAAGGCCTAGGTGCTTTTCCACCAAACCATGAAGTATTTACACTTCCCCGGATCCATTCATGAAAAGAAGGAAACCCAACCCTACATGAAATGTCTAGCTACCTGGTAACAACTAGCAGGAGGGAAAACCCGATGCGACCCTGATGTCCGAATGTGCAATTCTAAATAATGAAAAGAAAATCATCTCACAACATGATGTCGCAGAGATATCAATAAATAAGTTTTATAAAAAATAAACATCTATTTCAATGCCATTTTGATTAGATCTAATCATTATAAGTAACCTGGTTCAATTCCCAAAAAGAGGAAAGGCATTTCTAATAAATCCACTTTCAGCATCCTAGTCCCAAAAGTAACCCAATACATTCCTATATAAAAACTACTTCTTTCCCCAAGAAGCAAGAAAATAAAGTAAAGAATTGAAAATACAAGTTTTCAATTAATCAATCCAATCCCTTTTCCCAAAATATCAATTACGGAAAAATACACTTTCAAGCAAGAATCGATCTCTTGAACATACAATTGCAATCATAAGTTATCAAATTGATATAACTTTCTAATCTAGTATTTTAGTCATTAAATCTTCAAGAATAGTCTTTCTAAAATATGAATTTACCTTACTGTCATTCTTGTGATAGGAAGTTTTAAAAACAACGAAAACAATAGATCAGACTTCCTATCGTAGTTGCGATAGGAACTGTTGCAGGAATAAAGACAGTGAACAGAGAACAAAGTTTAATTTAGTTTTCAATCAAAATGTAAATATAAAAGGTTTTCAGCATTCATAGGAAAATAAAATAGTAGTCTATTGTCTCTGATTTTTTATGTTACATAATGTTTTAACAAGTCTTTAATAGTGTTATAGGCTTATAAGTTTCAATTGTCATAAAAGATAGCTACAACACTAGTTCCTCAGTATTCATAGATAAAAATGGATTTGCTACAGGAACATATAAAACCAAAAATGAAGCTACAGAAACATATGATTTTTGGCTATTTTTCAGAGGTTGATGTTTAACATAAGGAGGTCAATTTTCTAATTTAAATCCAATTTCAGCCAACATAATAAAGAATTACAGACATTTTAATGTTTGACAGGGAGAACCTAACAACGATCTGGAGATTTATAATAGTTTTCAATCAGTTTAAAAATAATTTAAATCAGAAAACAACGACTAGGTTTCAACATAGCACAAAGGTAATCACCATGGTTTCAGGCAATCAAACAAAGGAAGGTAAATATTTATGTTTTTAGAACCATCGATCATACTAGCTAGAAATCAGGTGATGGCAAGAACCTATGGGTCTATCCATACATGATCGACCAAGAATAGTCAAATGGCCATAAGAAAATGGACAACGGCTAGCCAAAGAATAAGCGGCTAGGAAATAAGGTGAAACAACCATGCAAAATAAGATAAGCAGCCAAAAAGGAGGGACAGCTAGGATACAGGCCGATTTGAGTTAGAACACTGGCAAGAAGAAATATTACAAGTCACCCAGGTAGATACAAGAGGAGGATGACTTAGGCAAAAACAAATATCGAGCCTAGTAAATACAGTCACCCAATATACAAGCAGATAATAACATCTATTGATAGCCATAGCAATGTAATTTCAAGAAGACAAATACATGAATAAAAACTTAGTAATAGCAGTCAATTGATGATGAGTTACAATTGATGTGGCTGCCTTCTTCTCTTTTTCCTATCACTGCAATTCTCCTCTACTTCTGTCGCTCATGAAAAACTCCTTACTTGGCTACAAAACGTGGGTATCTCTTTCTGCCCAGATCTCCTTGTTTTATTCCCATTAATCTCCTCTATTTCTAGCGATCTCTTCTTAGTTTTAAAACTGAAGTTTGTATTTTAGTTTGCATGAAAATAATAATTTAAAACTCACAATGTTTCTTATTTAAAATCAAATAATAGCTATTTAAGTTATCTTACTGTCGTATGGATGATAGGAAACATATTTAAATCTTTTATTGACTCATCTAAATACAATAATACTATTTTTAATATAGTTTAACTATTGTTATTATAACAAATCCAATTAAATAATCAAGAAGAGAAATGCAATACAATATTGCATATTTATATATAATTTAATATAATTATTTATTATTTTTTAAGGAACATATTGTCTTCCAAACATCTATAGACAATATTTTATTATTTATTTAAATAACACACAATACATCATTTGAATATATTTTGAAAAGACATTAAATTTAAGTAATCTCATCATGCATTCAGAAATGATTAATAACCCCACATTAATGCATAGAAGCCATTCAATAATGCATATTCAACTATGTGATGTGTGTGATTGCATTAGGGTTAACCATCCCATCAGTTCTTGCCAAGTGGCTAGAACACCTCTACCTCAACCATGCTTTCATCTTCAACGAGTACTTGCATTCATTCACACTCAACTCGACGTCAATAGGTTAGTGTCTCCAAAACATAGCCGAGGCAAATCTTTGTAATCATCTCTACAATATTCAATATTTAAAATAATTTCCAATTTTCATCAATATAATTCATAATAATTACCTTCACGCATGCAGAATTACTTAAGGTAAAAGTCAATCACAGTAATTGTTTACTAAACTAGAGTAATCATATTGTTCATAACAATGAGACATCACAGATCAAGAGTTGGATAAAACTAATGAAGAGATAAAGGAGAAAGAAGATGATCAAGCCCCTACTACTAATTGGTGCAGGAGCACCTACCTGACAGTTGGCCTTCATGAGGCAGTCAGTTAGTTTGAGTCTTGTTAATGTTTCCAAGAAGGTCTGATAAGACCAAATGCATGTAATAAGGTCATGCTGACCATGTTAAGATCATGCTGACCATGTTTTACTATTTTTAGATAGTTTGTTAGGACAGCTGTATGCTGTAGGACCGGTTGGA
Organism: Cunninghamia lanceolata; assembly: GCA_027924645.1. Classification (NCBI taxonomy): domain Eukaryota; kingdom Viridiplantae; phylum Streptophyta; class Pinopsida; order Cupressales; family Cupressaceae; genus Cunninghamia; species Cunninghamia lanceolata. The sequence goes on along the minus strand of BSBN01000261.1, from coordinate 25,538,339 downwards.
TCTCCCAGCCGCCTGGAGAGATTTCCCAGCCGCTTGGAGTCGGGTCAGTAGTACTCGCAGGAAAACCTATTTATGCATGAGGATCGGTTGGTATTGCATATCATCGATCAGACTTTGTGAGGGAGAGACTGAATATTGTAATAGCATCTTTTGAAATCGAATAAGAGATCCTGTTGTGTTCATTTTCTGTTTGGTCTCCACTGTGTGATCGATTTGCTGGTTTGGGGGGTTTTCATGGATTCGCTGATCCATTCCACCGGTTGATTCGTCAGATCGGTGGAATGGCGATGTACAGTAGGTTAGGTTTTAGTTTGCTTTCTGTTTGCATGCAGGTGTGCAGGATCGCCGTCGAGAGATGTTGAGAACCCTAGCATGGGTATGTGCTAGGTCGAGCTGATAGTTAGAGTTTGGAAGATCACCCTGAGAGTGGATCGGGTCATCCCAGGAGGATCGGCGAATTGAAATTTCGCTAAGGTTGGAAGTTCGTCAAAACGGCATCATCAGGATATTTCTGCGTATATCCTGTAGTCGCTTCGGGCATCGTCATCCGGATAAGTGGAGAGGAGCATGATGCTATCGATTGCATGAAGTGAATGAACGTCGGGGTGATCATCATCAGGAGTTGCCGAGGAAGAGCGTATCGGCATCAGGTAGAAGATCAGGTTGATCGCGGGCCGAAAAAGTTAAGTTTGGCCAACAGCAGGATATGACGTCATCATCATCAGGATATACGTCATCAGGATATTTCGGAGCAGCAGGATATTGAGGAGCTGCATGTGACGTCATCATCATCAGGATATACGTCATCAGGATATCGGGGTGACGTAAGCATCGAAGGGACGGTGCGTGGAGTTAAGGTTTGTCATCATCAGGATATATGGGAGGAACCGGATGTTCCATATCGTGCTGATGAACATGATGTTGAACATCATGATGCTGAACATAGTGAAGGTTGAAGTTGTCGGTGCGATGAATAGTGGATGTCAGGAGGATGTTCTCGCTTGCCGAATATGATGATGCTGCCGATAGTCGAATAAGATGATGCTGTTGACATACGAAAGGGCGAAGGCTTGTCATCAAGAGGATATCGGTCAGCAATAGTAAATATGATGATGCTGACAGTGTAAAGGAAAATATGATGATGATGATGATGGGTTGCGGACATCCATGCTATATGTTAAGGTTTTAGTGTGGATGCCTCTGCATCATAGTGGTATCAGAGCTCAGCAAAAGGTCTGGGCTGTTGTGTGTTGATTCTGTCACCGAAAGGGCAGAGGTAGAGTTTATTGTGTGTTGTGTGTTGAGTGAGAGGTTGACAAAATGCCTCCAAAAGGTAGTGGTACTGCAAGGGAATTACAGGAGATGAAGGAAAAACATGCTAGAGAGATGAGGAAGATGAAGGAGCTTGCTGAAGCACTTCAAGCCAGGCTTGTAGCCCTGGAAAAGAACAAAAAGAGGGAAGTGGAAGACAGTGAGTCTGAAGAAGATGAAGATACTGTGGAAGAGTATGAAGAGGTAGCTGAAGATCTGGATGCTGAAGACCAGAAATTTGCAAAATTGTTAAAGGCAGTGCAGAGTGATAAACCTAAGGTAAAGGTTGATGCTTCCAAGTATAATGGAAGTTTGAATGAAGATGAGTTACTGGATTGGATTGCTGCACTTGATAATCACTTTGAATGTGAAGATGTTGCTGAGGATCAGAAGGTAAAGATTGCAAAAACCAAGTTAGGAGGTCATGCTTTGGTTTGGTGGGATTATGTACAATCTGAGAGAAGGAAACAAGGGAAGTCAAAGATCACTTCATGGGATAAGATGGTAGCAAGGATCAAAGGGAAATTCTTGCCAAGGGATTATGAAATTCAGATGTTTAAGAAGCTGCAATTTTTGAGGCAGAAGGAAAGGGATGTGAAGGCATATACTGAGGAGTTTTATAAATTGAGTATGAGATCTGGTCATCATGAGAATGAGGTAGAAAAGGTGGCTAGGTACTTGGCTGGTTTGAGATTGAACATACAGGATGAGTTAGTTTTAGCTAACCCTAAGAATGTGGAGGATTGTTATCAAATGGCAATCAGGATTGAAGAAAAGATGAATAGAGGACAAGAAAAGTCCATGAGAGGAAGAGGAAACAATATGAGGGGAAGAGGAGCAGCCCCTACACAAAAGCAAACCAATGAGGGTCAAGAAGACACTGGTAAAGGACAGGGACAGTCTGATTTCAGAGGTGGATGGAAAGGTAATAGAGGTAGATTTGGAGGTGGTAGAGGTTCTACTACATTTTCAGGCAAATGTTACACCTGTGGTGAGTTTGGTCATCCATCTTTCAAATGTCCAGAAAACAAAGGTTCATCATCCAGAAATGATAGAACTAATGACAAGAGAGTACAACTTGTACAAGAAGAGAAAGTAGAGAAAAATGTGCAGAGTTCAAACACTTATCAAAGAGATAAGGAACCTGACTATTATGCATATCCTGAGGAGGGAGAAGCATTGATGCTAAGGAGAATTAGTTTGCAGGCATCAAAGGATCTGATGCAAAGGAGAGCTCTTTTCAAGACCATATGCAAGAGCAAAGGTAAAGTATGTAAGGTTGTCATTGATACTGGTTCAACAGACAACATGGTATCTCAGGAAATGGTGGATAAACTGAATTTGGAAAGGATTCCACACCATCACCCTTACAAGGCATCTTGGGTGAGTGATAGTCAATCACTTTTTGTCTATGAACAGGCATATGTGGATTTTCAGATTGGAGCATATCATGATAGGGTTTTGTGTGATATTTTGCCTATGGAATGTTGTCACCTACTGTTGGGTAGACCATGGCAATTTGATAGAAGGGTACTGTATGATGGGTATGCTAATACCTACACCATCAAGAAAGATGGGAAGACTATTCTGTTGATGCCATTGCAGGTAGATGCTGCAGCACAGGAGGCAGCCAAAATCATTTTAATGGGAAAGAAGGAGTTTGTGCAGATGCCTAGAGGAGCAGGCATAAAGGCAGGTGAGGATACTGCAGGGAAAGCAGTTGTTAAGGACAACAGGTTGCAGAAAGTTTTAGTTTTGACTGACAGAGGTCAGCAGCAGGTGCAGAAACAGGTTTGCAAACAGCAACCAGTTGAGAGGAATGACAAGGATGTTGTCATAGTTGGGACTATTGTTTGTCCTATAAAGGTTGAAAGGTAGATAGAGTTGAACAATACAGAAGTTCAAGAGGCAGTTCAGACAGAGGTTTTGGTCAGACAAACTGACAAACACCAGGTATGTAAGAGAAAGGCCTACATTGACAGGCATGAGGGTTTACTTGCAAGAAGGCAAGTTACAGTTCAGAAGTCTTGGAGCAGCCAAGAGCCAGCAGAGGACAAAGCTGGAACAGTTCAGAATATTGCAAAGGCAAAGTGTAAAGGTGGAGGACTTCCACAAACCAAACTCATGGGACATGAGTTCTTTTCTGTTGGGGAGTATGGTGCAGGAGCACCTACCTGACAGCTGGCCTTCATGAGGCAGTTAGTTAGTTTGAGTCTTGTTAATGTTTCCAAGAAGGTCTGATAAGACCAAATGCATGTAATAAGGTCATGCTGACCATGTTAAGATCATGCTGACCATGTTTTACTATTTTTAGATAGTTTGTTAGGACAACTGTATGCTGTAGGACCGGTTGGATCTCCCAGCCGCCTGGAGAGATTTCCTAGCCGCTTGGAGTCGGGTCAGTAGTACTCGCAGGAAAACCTATTTATGCATGAGGATCGGTTGGTATTGCATATCATCGATCAGACTTTGCGAGGGAGAGACTGAATATTGTAATAGCATCTTTTGAAATCGAATAAGAGATCCTGTTGTGTTCATTTTCTGTTTGGTCTCCACTGTGTGATCGATTTGCTGGTTTGGGGGGTTTTCATGGATTCGCTGATCCATTCCACCGGTTGATTCGTCAGATCGGTGGAATGGCGATGTACAGTAGGTTAGGTTTTAGTTTGCTTTCTGTTTGCATGCAGGTGTGCAGGATCGCTGTCGAGAGATGTTGAGAACCCTAGCATGGGTATGTGCTAGGTCGAGCTGATAGTTAGAGTTTGGAAGATCACCCTGAGAGTGGATCGGGTCATCCCAGGAGGATCGGCGAATTGAAATTTCACTAAGGTTGGAAGTTTGTCAAAACGGCATCATCAGGATATTTCTGCGTATATCCTGCAGTCGCTTCGGGCATCGTCATCCGGATAAGTGGAGAGGAGCATGATGCTATCGATTGCATGAAGTGAATGAACGTCGGGGTGATCATCATCAGGAGTTGCCGAGGAGGAGCGTATCGGCATCACGTAGAAGATCAGGTTGATCGCGGGCCGAAAAAGTTAAGTTTGGCCAACAACAGGATATGACGTCATCATCATTAGGATATACGTCATCAGGATATTTCGGAGCAGCAGGATATTGAGGAGCTACATGTGACGTCATCGTCATCAGGATATACGTCATCAGGATATCGGGGTGACGTAAGCATCGAAGGGACGGTGCGTGGAGTTAAGGTTTGTCATCATCAGGATATATGGGAGGAACCGGATGTTCCATATCCTGCTGATGAACATGATGTTGAACATCATGATGCTGAACATAGTGAAGGTCGAAGTTGTCGGTGCGATGAACAGTGGACGTCAGGAGGATGTTCTCGCTTGCTGAATATGATGATGCTGCCGATAGTCGAATAAGATGATGCTGTTGACATACGAAAGGGCGAAGGCTTGTCATCAGGAGGATATCGGTCAGCGACAGTAAATATGATGATGCTGATAGTGTAAAGGAAAATATGATGATGATGATGATGGGTTGCGGACATCCATGCTATATGTTAAGGTTTTAGTGTGGATGCCCCTGCATCACTAATGGTCAAAACAAAGTTAACAAGGACCAATCAAGGACAAGTCCTCCTTCGGATCAGCAAACTGGTGATCAAGAAAACTAGGAAAAGGATGCAGAGCAAAATAAAGCCAATGATCAAGAAAATGAACAAGCCAATAAGAGCCCCTCTCTAGAACAAAACATTGATGAACAAGAGGCCATGGATCTTGAACCACCAAAGCAGAATCAAGAAGAAGAAGTGTCTAATATAGCAAAAGACACTAATGCCTTGCAAGATCCAGTAGATTCTATCAAAGAATTTTTAGAGAAGCAACAAGGGACACAAGTTTTGGGTGATCCTGAGTTTCTACAAGGACCAATAAATTTGGCTTCAATGACTCCCTTGCAAAAATTTAAACTAGTATCAATTGTGCAAGCTAAGGCTCGGGAAGAAATTCTAAGGTCTCACATCTAGGACAACAAGCTCATCAAAGAAGCATCTGGTATCTTGGAGAAGTTGATGCCTATTGTTGGTGATTGTCTTGATGCAATCATAACAATTTTAGTTAAAATTCACATATAATGAACCAAAACTGACTTAAAAGATATGAAGGAATCAGTTAAGATTCGCTTAATCCCAAGTTTCATATGGTCGGGTCTTGACCTGTTGGGCAAATTCAGTTGGTCAATGTGAAGCTGTAATGTTCAAGGGGGCTTACGTGATTTAGGGTTCCCTGTTGGTTAACTGGACTCAAACTATGCAACAAGGGATTGTGAATATCAGTGTGTTGTTCATTCCTTTCTTGCATAAAAGTGTTACTGGATTTCAAAGCTTTAAAATATTTATATTGTAGTGAGCTTTCTTCTTTCTAATATTATGAAAACTGTCTACTTTCAAATTAGTAATGCATACTTCTTCAAATTCGAGATGATTTCCATTAAATTTCTACGTTTTTAGCTAAGTATTTCAGATGGGTTGGGAAAAGTTAGAAAGATCTAATATAAACTTCATTTAAATCTACCGAAGGATCTAATTGTTCTGTTATGCACTTTATAAATCATACAGTAACTTGATCAAATCCATAGACAAAAACCTTAAATGTAAGTTCTGAGCATTTTTCACAAACATACACTTAAAATTGCAAGCTCTAAGAGAAAATGTTTCAAAACACAATGAAGAGCAAGAAAACACTCAGAGGATAGATGCAGAATTCCAGATTCAAATGTATTAGAAACAGACAGTCATATATGATTTACAATGTCGGGATGACTCTTAGCTTCATTGATCAAACTACAGAAAACTTACAAGCTTTACAGATACAATAAGGAAGCCAGATGTTCCATGCATTCCTTATTGCAGACATAGGTGACCTCCTTCTTCTACTTCTAAACTCAAAGGTCCCTCTATTCTAAATGCTATTCTCTACAAAATCTCTGCTGCTACAAATCTTTAAGTAGCCCCTGTGTAAAGTTTTACAATGTGGAGAGGCACAATATAAAGACTCTGATTATCCTCACTACAGATAAAACCCTAGTTAAGAACTGGTTCAAACCCCTGGTTATAGCAATAAATGTCAGAGAACCAGCCTCTCAAAATATCTTTGAGCATACATCAAATCTAGGCGAAAAATATTGTCTTTCTAGAAACCCTAGCAGCTCAATAATAACTTATGTGGTCTGCTGCAATAATGTCTTCAGCTGCATTTTGTCTTCATCAATGAAGACCTTTGACTTCCTCACCCTTTGTCCTTATCTTCCTCTGCTCTTGAAATCTGATTTCCTCCTCCATGATGTCATTGTCATTAAGTTTCAGCTCCTTCTTCAACTGCAAACCTACAAAAACAGACAAGCAATAAGTATCACTTTACTTAATAAATAGCAGGAAATTGAAACACCTGTTAAATTTAGACATGACTGTGTGAATGCATCAATCAGGCCCTGAATTCGTGAAAAATCACGTCTAAAATGCATACACAGTGTTAGAAAATGGTCCAGTCAACCACCGTTGACCCAAAAAATGCTATCGGGCTCCAAAAAATGCCCTCAAAATTTCATCGCTTCGCCCTTTTACCACCCATCGGCATGAGATTACTCATCGCCAAGACAAACCAAACACTGCCGATATTGAAAGTTATACCGATGATAAATCATTGGTGAGACCATACCTTTCAGGGAGACAAAACCAAACTCCACCGATAGACCTTGTTATGCCGATGACCAAATGTTTCATCAGCGAAAGAACAACCTTCGGCGAGAAACTTTCGAACTCAGCCGATATCCAATGCTATACCGATGAACTTCCTTCTATCAGCGTAAGTCTTGAAATTTTACTCCGATCGCTATTTGTTACGCCGATCACCCTTTATTAGCGTGAGTTTCTTTTATCAGCAAAGGTTTAATGTCTCGCCCCGATCGTTTATGTTATGCTAATCGCCTTTGATATACAACTTGGACGTGAAGCCCCCATTTAACGGATTTCATCTTCCTTTAGATTCCGGTTTGTATAAACTGTTGCACATCGGCCTTGTATGTCGAAATATACAAGTCAGAATCCATACTATGAATTAACATTGTTTAATAATCACTTTGGGTCCACGTTGTATATGTGTTTGTATATCCACTTGCATGCTCCGATTGCTATTCATTATGCCGATGTCTCCTTATATCGGCGTGACTCCTCTCTATCGGCGAAGGTTTAAAGTTTTACTCCGATTACTATTGTTATGCCAATCACCTTTGATATACAACTTGGACGTGAAGCCCTATATACCGTATTTTGATTTACCTTGAGTTCCACGTTGCATGCTACTTAATGTATAATGACTCTGCATGCAAAAATACATCAATCGTGAGACACAAAGTGGAATCCAAAAGAACATTATACTTTAACCAAAAAAAACACCTTGGGTCCATCTTGTATGTGTAAATCAAAAATTTTAACCAAATGCATACAAGGAAAAAGACATATAACTGACATTGTATTATGCAAAGTGATCTACAAACCCGAATGTTCATTTTACCGAAATAATCATAACTTGCAAAATATGGCGAATTTTAAGACGGTTCAAAAAGCAACCCTAGCTCATTTTCCACAAGGAATCCAACCATATCATGCATTGGTACTGAAAATGTATATTTCTCTATTTTAACAAAGTTTGCAAATTACAACCCCCTTTTTCCCTTTACCACCAAGCAAAACAGCACACACAAAAGCAAAAGCAACAACCACAGCAGGGGTCCTCATTTTGCTAAGGAGTAAAATGGGGCATGTTGTGAACATCACAACACCTACATACCAAAAGGATACATCATTGTCATCAACTGATTAGCTCAAAGGCTTGATAAACTTTGTAAGTACTCATTTAGAATCCTTTGAAAAGTCTGCTGATATAAAGGTTAGGAAGGAATTTGATGATAAAAGATTAACAGAGTTGAAGACTAAGCTAGACAGTGACAAAATTTTGCAAGATAATAGCATCAAGAATATAGAGTGTGCTATTAAGGAAGCTTGTGACATATACAAATTTTACTTATCATGGCCTGAGACCACTAAGGAAATGGAAGATAATATCAAAGCTATGGAACTTCAATTAGTGAATATTTCTAAGTCTTATGATCCGGCATTTGATTCCATGAGTAGTCAGGAAATATAGGTTGTAAATATTCATAATAGTATTTAAGTAGTCTACTGAGAAAAAAGGAAGAAATGAAAAGTAGAATGTGCCAATTGAGAGGGTTAATAAGCCCTAAAATTGATTCAATGTCAAGTCTAGCTACTAAAGTCTTAAAGGTTAAGGCAATAACTGACATACCTACAATTGTGTAGAAGGCAGAAGACTTAGTTTTTGAGATTAATGGTAACACTCAAATTTTGAACAGTGCTAAGAATAGGTGTAATGGAGAATTAGCACAATTAAATATTGTTTACAATGATATACTGTCACCCACATCTAACTAAATTGAAAGATTGCACCTATACATATGCGGACAAGTAGAACATTTTTGGGGTTTTGACACCATTTTGTTACCTATATATACACCTTTACCATTGATGTCAAAGGGGGAGAAGAAGATCCAATGAAAAATGGCCAAACATCTTAAGGGAAGAAGAAAAATAGGGTGTACATAGTAAGGAGGAGCAGATAAGCATTTTTCACTAAGTGTTGCCATAAATGCCAAAGGGGGAGATTGTTGGCAACATTGTCAAGAGACACCGCTGATATGCTAAAGACTTGATGTTGTCATTGCTGGCAACAAGGCATGGAAAAGAGACTTTACTCTGGAAGACTAACTTAGTGTGGCAACAAGGCATGACAAAGGGATTTTGGCCAAGTATGGATAGTATACAGAGCAAGGAGTAAGTGACAGTAATTGTGATGGTATGCCTTCACAGTTGAAGATCACATTATGTGTTTCTGATATGTTATTCACAACTATTTGGTAAGGTTATGTTCCAGTGTTCAAGTCACAACTTCCTCCGGAAGTTATACTATGATTTGTCTAAGTTTGGGTGAATAGAGATGAGTCCGAAAAACTGCAGAGTATCTGAGTAAATTGGTCTGCATTCCTCCATTGGTGAATATTTTGATTTGCAGTTTTGAGGCAATATAGACACATGGTATAATCATCTAAATCCAAATTTGTAGATCTTGAAGTTCATCGGTTCACATTTTACAAGTTCTCTAATATCAGCTTCCAATTTGATAGTATTTCTTTGTGACTGAACAATAGTTCTGAGATGCGCACTTTTCTATGAAAGATTATTATGCTCTGTGGTTCTGAAGGTATGATAATAGATCCATAATGAATATTGGTTATGAATTTTAGAGTCTCATATGGTTCGCATTGAAAGTTATGATATGATAGTCAAGTTAGTTGAGTGTGCACTTAAGGATAAGGCTGACACTCAGTTATATCCTTGTGCGGTAAAGATATATTTCTTAAATCATTATTCTAAGTAGATATAAAATAGGTCCACACCTATATGAAGATCCCCGAAGGTTTTCATTGGTTTGCATAACTTCATATAAAGAATTCAAGCTGACAGAGTATGAGCTTTTTGTGTACTCGTTTCATCACTGACAAGCCGACTAGATTTTTGGGTCAGATATGATTGCAGATATATATTCTTGGTGGATTTTAGTATTGGAGGGATGGTGTTGTGCGAATATAGTGTGAATTGAATGTGTATGTGATCTAAGGCAATTTTGTGATAAGAAAGAAGCAGTAAGGGCAGAAGAATAGAGTATATGTAAAGCAGAGCAGAAAAGTAGGGTAGGTATAATAAAGACTTTTGAATCCAGGTGTATTGAGATATTAATGGAACTGCACTTCAGCATTTTATAGATGCATTTGTAGCAGTCTTCTCTTGGCAGTGAGCCTATTGCAATGAGCACTTCTTTGGATAGTGAGTCCTTGGGCAGTGAGCCTTCATGTAATTCAGTTTTGATATCATAATATATTGTGAGCTAACACCCACTATGGTTTTTCCCTTTTTGGGTCTTCCACCTAAAAATCCTGTTGTCTATGTGTTATGACTTTGTGGTTGCTCTTCTAATGTTTACTTTGCTTTCATGTTATTGAATTTGGTAAATAGATTAATGAATATGTAAAAGAAAAGTTTTACAGAATACTGATTCACTTCCCCCTCTCAGTATTCTTTGTGCTCAATAGAGTTATGATGAATATGTCATCCTATAGAGAGATTTGATTTAAAAGCACTTATACACATGTCTCAACCCCCAAACACTTCCCACACCAACTCTAATAATGAATCCCCCTAATAATGGATATCTCAATTATAGTATACATATTAATATAAACTATAATGGAAGGGTTCTAGAGATACATGGTTATTCTTTTAGGTAGGGTCATGACGTTACCAAAAGGTGTCCTATAATTGATATAACATAAAATTGGGTTGGATTGTAATGGACTTGCACAACCTTGGTGTGACCACTTTTTCCTTTGTCAACTACATTAGAGTTGGGATTAAGAAAGTGCCCATATGATTACAAGGCTTCGAAATAATACATGCCGATATGTGGTGTGGAAGAAAGATAGATTCAAGACCCTAACAAGACAAGCATAGTGAATGTCACTTCCTTTGATTGATCTATCCAAAGTAGTCTATAGAGCATAGTGAATGTAATTTCTCAACCTGCAATACCTACCCATATCACATTAATTAAATTAACCCCTTTCCCCTAATACATGAGTGTGTTGGATCACACTTTGGTTATTAAAAAAACCCCAATATATATTAACATGATAACATATTCCTTTAGAGGTTAATCACCTAGGTCAAGGGTGTAGGGTGTGGAGTGCACCTTGCAGTTTGCAATATGAAAGCTATGAAGTTAAATCACACTTTGCAATTTGGCCCTAGTTGTATTGTGGGTTTGTAGGGAAGGATATCAACCATACAACTAGGAGTAGGATAGGGAGGTTTGTCAACCATAGTGGGGCATAAGGCATGAAGTGAAATTTTTAGTTCGTAAAAATTAAATAAGAAAGGGCAATTACAATCCATGGCCTAGGCATAATAACAACTTATGTGCATTGAAAAATTTAATGATGGGCTTGCAACTACCCATGGGGAGAACAAGTCCACAAGATAAAGTGATAGGGGTGCAAAGTGCAAAATGTAATTGCAAGTCCACCCTAGAGGAAAACACTTAGGAAATCAAACATGAACCCCACAACATGAAGTTTTGACACCAAGGCATAATGTAAAGACCTAATAGAGGTGAAAATCACAACACAAAACACAAATTTTTACTGGGCCCCATTAAAAGGAAATATTAGATTGGTAATTAATGGTGAGCTAAGAAAGAGTAAGAGCATCAATGAAGGCATGCCAAATGCATTTTTGGGGCCATTACCACCATATGGAACATTAGAGTATAGGTGGTCATCATAAAGGGTTTATGTAGTATAATGTGATGTTATGTAATTAAATAACTTGCACAAGAGAATAATATAATAGAAAATATACTACAAATACTTGATAATAATAAGCCACTTTGAGGGGGCAAACCTCCAAATAGCTTGAATGAGAACACAATTCATAATATAATGATAATAAAATTACCACTACCTCATATATATACTTAATTATGCTATGGCTACCACCCAGGCCAACATAGATACTGAATATAACCCCTAACTACCTATATATGACTATAATAATGATTATATACTTAATTAAGAGTTATGGTAGCCACAAGTTGACTACTCATAACCTTAAGCACACTATAGGATTAAGGAAATAGCATGCCCCCTATTCAAAGAAGCATTGTCCTCAATGTTGATCAATTATGGATGCTTTTGCACAAAATCCTTATTTTCCCATGTACCATCTTAAACTGGAGAGTTCTTCCATTTTATCAAGTAATTTGTGATTTCTCTTATTTGTAACCTCTTGTTGCATGTTTGAAGAATTCCTTTAGGACCTAGAATTATTCTTCCCTCCTTATCAAGCTCTAGTAACTCAATCAGTGCTACAACTTTATGCCTAATAACTTTTTTCAAACATGAAACATGGAAGAGTTGGATGAATTTTTGTTGACATAGGTAACTCTAATTTATAGGCTACACTGATAATCTTTTGCAACAACTTATATGGACCATAGTACTTGGGTGCAAACTTTTTATCCTTCTTTTGTTGTTTTAGAGACATTTGCTTATATGGTTGTAATCACACAAAGACCTAATCTTCCACTTCAAAAGTCCTTTCACTATGGTGTTGATCATCCTATTGCTTCATTTCATTTTGTGTCATTGCTAGAGGTTCTCTCAAAGACTATAAAGTACCTCTTGTTGATGTTGAATGTGTTCTTCAACTATATTTGAACTTTTGGTTGTGCCCTCAATGAAGAGGTGATTAATGGCTGTTGGTACCCATATAGTGCCAAAAATGGAGACATCTTGGAAGAAGTATAGAAGGAAGTGTTGTACCACCATTCTACTAGTGGTATTCATTGTACCCATATCTCTTTTTTATCTAAAGAAAAACATCAAAGGTACCCTTCCAAGCATTTTTTGACCACCTTAGTCTATCAATCAGATTTTGGGTGATATGATGAGCTATGAGCAAGATGAGTGGCCAAACATGAGAATAAGTTAGTCCAAAAATTACTTGTAAATATAAGATCATGATCACTTACTATAACTTTTGGAGTCATGTGTAGTTTTTGAATAGTATTCATAAAGGTTGTTGCTATATTGCTTGCTACTAACATATGTGCCAAAGCACAAAAGTGTGCATATATGGTGAGTTGTTCCACAACAACCATGATGACATTTTTTCCTTTAGATCTGGGGAAACCTATGATGAAATCCATAGATACATCCTCCCACTACTAAATTGGGATAGATAAGGGATGTAGAATCTACTTGGAGTTGTAATTGTCTTCCCTTTATTTTGTTGATGTACCATGCATTCTACTACAAGTTTTTGAACATCCCCTTTTAGCTCCTTCCAAAATAATTCTTGCTTGAATCTATGATAAGATTTTAAGAATCTCGAGTGCCCACCTACTGGAGAAGCATGTAGTTTTGTTAACACCTTAAACTTAAGGGTTGAATTATTGCAAAGGTATAGCATATCCTTGTACCATAGAACATTTTCTTTCGATGCAAACTTTTCTAACACACTTGAATCATGTTGGAGTTTCTCAATGAGAGTTTGAGTATCTAAGCCCTTTTGCCACTCTTCTCTTTCCTCATTTGCCCAATATGCTTGTAATATGGAAATGACATACAATAGTGACTTTATGGGTTCATCCCTCCTTGATAGAGCATCAACCACACCATTATCCTTTCCTTTCTTATATATGATCTCAAAGTCATATCCCAACACTTTGTGACCCATTTTTGTTATTTTTTAGATGACAACCTCTTTTCCAAGAAATATTTGAGACTATCATGATCTGTCTTTACCTTAAAGTTTCTTCCCATTAGATAAGGCTTCCATTGTTTGACTTCATGTAAGATAGTTAGTGTTTCCTTCTCATAAATTGGCTTCAATAAACTCTTACCTTTAAGTTGGAAGCTCTCAAATTTTATGGGTCTTCCTTTTTTCATAAGTAATACTCCTATGCAATGATCTAAAGCATCACATTCCATAATTAATGTATTAGAAAAATTGAGGGTAGCTAGGACTGGAGTTGTACACATGGCTTCCTTTAGTTACTCAAATTCCCTTGTAGCTACCTCATTCCACTAGCATGAATCCTTCTTCAACAAATTTGTGAGAGGTGATGATATGTTACCATAATTCTTTACAAATCATCGATAATAACTTGTAAGCCCTAAGAAACCACAGAGGTTCTTGAGAGTCCTAGGAATTTTCTACTCTATAATAGCCTTGATCTTATGAGGGTCCACCTTGACTCCCTCAAGAGACACAATATGACCTAGGTAATCAACTTCTTTGACTCTAAACATACACTTAGATGGCTTAGCATACAATTGAATCTGCTCAAGAATATCCAAAACTTGATTTACATGTTGCAAGTGTTCCTCCCAAGTTTTACTATATATCAAGATGTCATAAAAAATATCGAAACACATTTCTACAGAAATGGCCTGAAGATAGCGTTCATCAAACTTTGAAATGTCAATGGTGCATTTGTGAGACCAAAAGGAACTACCAAAAATTCATGGTGGCCCTCATGGGTTCCAAAAAAATGTCTTGTGTACATTCTCATGTCTAATTTTGATTTGATGATAACCAGAATGAAGATCAAGTTTTGTAAAATAAACAACACCATTAAGCTCATCTAATGAATCATCAATTATCGAAATAGGAAACTTATCAAGTTTATGGTGAACTTTTTGAGGTCTCTATAATCAAGACACATCCTCCAAATCCTTCTTGTGCACCATTAGTATAGGAGAGGAGTAAGCACTCTGACTATGCTTGATAATATCTGCCTTTAGCATCTCCTGAACTATCTTCTCAAAATCACTTTTTTGTTCATATGGATACTTGTAGGGCTTGGTGTTGGGTGGTTGTCTCCCTAGTACTAGTTGAATGGCATGACCACGATCTCTTTTAGGAGGCAATCCATTTGGTATCTCCTTTACGTATTCATCTTTTCCATTTTCATTAAAAAGGCAAGAAACACTAAGAGTAATAGTGAAATTAGTATACCCATGTCACTTCCCATTTAGTTTTGTGCCCACCTTGGTGGAATGCTTTCAATAGCATAACAAAAAGTAGCATACTCTTCATGGTATGTTTCCTATCCATCCCTTTTTGCACCATTTTTCATGCATTCGACACTCACCCACCATCAATACACCTTCATTTGTAGTTATTTCTAAATATTTTCTTCCTACCTCAAAATTATCATTTCAGCTTCAAGGTCTATTTCTAAGTGGCTTGTGATTGAGTTGGTTCAATCATGGACCATGCAGGAATGAACCTAAAATTCAAAAATTATAAAATCCAAATTATATGTTTCATGTCACTTTCTACTAGCTATTATGAGCTAACTTAATACACATTTGTGTAACATGTTGCTATGTCACACGATATACTTAAAAGACATTTAATGTATACTTAATTTCATCTAGGACATGTGAAAGGTGATTAGAAGAAGAATAATTAGAAGACATCTCAATTTCTAAAGAACAAAAAATGATATCATTCATCATCATTAATCTAGCCCACTAAAGTTAGGAGAACTCATTCACCTATCAATTTAGCAAACTTCTAAATGGTGTCCTTAGACACCATCTTGACAAGTTTAGCTATCTAGAAGACAAAGAAAAATAGGTTTTCAAGTGTATTTTCTATCAGATAGATGTCTCACAACACATAAGGAACTAAGAAAGTGGTTGATAATGATTAATTTAGCCCACTAAAGATAAGAGAACTTGTTCATCTATTAGGTTAGCAAACTTCTAAATGGTGTCCTTAGACACCATCTTGACAAGTTTAGCTATCTAGAAGACAAAAGAAAATAGGTTTTCAATTGCACTTTCTATCAAATAGATGTCTCATAACACATAAGGAACTAAGAAAGTGGTTGATAATGATTAATTTAGCCCACTAAAGCTAAGAGAACTTGTTCACCTATTAGGTTAACAAACTTCTAAACGGTGTCCTTAGACATCATATTGAAAAGTTTAATTGTCTAGAAGAGAAAAGCAAATAGGTTTTCAAGTGCATTTTCTATCAGACAATGTCTCATCTGTCTCACAACATAGATTAAATTTACACAAAAGACCAATATAGTGACACTTAGATTGAACTCAGACACTTGAGAACGAGCTAAAGAGTTCTCTCAAATAGCATAAAACATGAGACAATGATCATACAATGGCAATTAATTATTCAACTCATTATTACACAACCTTGACACTATTCTTCCATCATTAATTATAAAACTAAATACCTCTATCCATCAAATTCAATTTCCATATATTTATTATAATTATCTATCCCCACTCTAGTTAATCTAAATTAAAACTTATCAACTACATGTATTTATTTAACCTAAATTATTTTATATAGTAAAATTTATAAACAGTATGTACTCGTTACTTGACTATCTTCCCACTCTATTTAAACATCATCCACTTTAATGGTCAAACTATCAGTAGTAAAATTACAACTCACCCATACCAAAAAGTGGTAAATATCTGTCCTATTTTTATTAGCCAAAACTAACATTCCACTATTGAAATGGATGATATTTAAGAATAGCCCTATCTTCCGTGTCCGCACCTCTTGAGGTGCCTCCCCATATCTGGAAAACAAAAGGATTGACACCCTACAAATTGGTATAAAATGGTGAATCTTCAATGCACAATTTGAAGAAAAAAACTCCAAACCAAGTCAGTCATGGAACGAGGCTCAGTATTGATGGGCAAATACGAAATAGAAAAACTGATAGGAGAGGGAGGATGGGGCAAAGTATACCGCGCAATTCACACAAAAACAGGCGACACAGTGGCCATAAAACTTCTGGACAAGCAGAAACTTTTCGCCGCCTGTCTCCGCCAAATAGAGAAAGAAATCTCCAACATGAGATCTCTGCGCCACCCAAACATAGTGCAATTATACGAAGTCATGGCCACCAAAACCAAAATATATTTAGTCATGGAGTATGTAAGCGGTGGAGATTTCTTCGACAAAGTCCAGGCCGTCGGAAGTTTCAGAGAAGACGAGGCCAGAAAATATTTCCAGCAATTGATCAGCGCAGTGGATTTCTGTCACAGCCGTGGGGTTTTCCACCGCGACCTCAAGCTGGAGAATCTGTTAGTTGACGGCGATGGGAATCTGAAGGTTGCAGATTTTGGGCTAAGTACACTTAAAAAGAAGGGTTCCAAGTTGTATGGAGCTTGTGGGACGCAAGAATATATTGCGCCTGAGGTTTTGACCTGTGTTTTTGGCTACGATGGCGCCAAAGCTGATATTTGGATGTGTGGGGTTATTTTGTATCTGTTTTTGGAGGGGCGTTATCCATTTGATCACAAGGTTCATGTGTTTTTCAAGTATGTTAGTTGGCAGAAAAAGGAGTTGAAATTTGATATGCCGTGGTTGCTTTCTGATAAGGTGCAAGAACTGGTGGCCAAGATTCTGGATCCTAACCCTAAGACGCGGTTTACCATAAATCAGATTATGGAGCATCCATGGTTTGCTAAAGGCATTGAAGCTGTAGAAGACACAACAGGTAGATATTGTTGTTGGAATTGAATGTTCAAGTTTGGTCATGTTAGTTTAAGACTACCAGTCTGTTAATTTGTAAATTTGCTATACAAGCAGAAACTGTATTACCTCAACAGTTATAGAGTCAGAAATCGCCCACCCTAAACAACTGGACGTTGTCGTGTCAACTTTTCCCTATTCTTAAATATCATCCATTTCAACAGTCAAAGGTCAATTTTGGCCAATAATAGTAGGACAAATATTTAACACTTTTTATTGTGAATGAGGTGTGAAATTGATATTGATTGTTTGACCATTGAAGTGGATGATATTTAAGTAGAATGAACTTTTGCAGTCTACTTGCTCATTGCAATGCCCTGACCTGTTCAACCATGTCCTTTGTTGAACGAATTGTTAAAAACTGTTCAGTCAACTAGATTTTCAACCAGCCCACAACATTCAGGCTGGTTAAGCCATCAGAAATGTCCTCATGTAAACAGCTGGCACTGGAATAATTAATTAAGTATTGAAGTTTGGTCCTATTAGTTTAAGAAATCCATTCTTCTGGTTTGTAAATTTGCTATACAAGCAGAAACTGCCTCACCTCAACAGTTATACAAGTAGAAACATCCTCATGTAAACAACTGGTATTAGGGAAATTAATTGAGTATTGAAGTTTGGTCATATTAGGTTAGGAAATCCAGTCTTTTAATTTGTAAATTTGCTATACAAGCAAAAAACGTATTCATGTAAATGGCTGGTAATAGAGAAATTAATTAAGTATTGAAGTCTGGTCATATTAGTTTAAAAAATCCAATATTTTAACTTATAAATTTGCTATATAAGCATAAATTGCCTCACCTCAACAGTTATACAGCAGAATGTCCTCATATAAACAGTTGGTGTTAGGGAAATTAATTAAGTATTGAAGATTGATCATATTAGTAGAAGCAGAAATGTCCTTATGTAAACAATTGGTATTAGGCAAATTAATTAAATATTGATGTTTTGGTCATATTAGTTTAAGAAATCTAGTCCTTTAATTTGTAAATTTGTTATATGAATAGAAATTATATCACCTTAAAGTTGATATGAAAATATATGATTTATGATTTTTTTGTTTTGGATTAAAATGACTTAACCAACTCACTTAAGTATACACATAATATAAACATATAAATGTAAATAATTTTAGGTCAATTTTATTTCAACTAAAGTTACAACATACCAAGTTCCAACCAAATAAGTTTTATCGATAGAAACTTATTATCTAAACATATGGTATTTTCTTCACATTTCCTATACATACAAGAACCTATTATCTAAACTGACAGCATGTAGTCTCCTAGGGCTTGATTTTATGGGGAGTGGAGCTACGCTTAGAGGTTTTTGGGTGGATTCAAACTAGGTTTAAAGTCTTCTCGAGGGCTTGAATTAGGATCTATGGTGGATTTCAATACTAAGTTTTTATCGGAATTTTACTTAATTTTTCTCATTTAAGCTAAACAAATAGTATATAGTTTTCTCAAGGGCTTGATTCTATAGTTTAATTATTACTATTTTTGTTAACTGAAAAAGTGACTTTTAATTAATATTAATTCAATGCTGGTGTATTGTGTTTAATATATTGATTGTTTTCTTGGAAAATCAGGTTTTACATAAACAATTAGTGTTGTGTTTACATGAAAATCTTAATCTTCATATAAATAGTCAATGCATTAACTATACGTTAGATTTCTACAGAAACAATTAATTTGTTAACCAATCCAAATATCCATGTATAAAACTTAATATGTTAATCACAATGTATGGATTATCTAAGCTCTTCCTTAATAACATACATTTCTCTTTCTATTATTTTTTTTAAAAATATATATATATATATATATGTAATCCAATTTATTCTTTATATTGATAGAGAATTTTTCATTGTATTTAAATAAATTTCACATTAAAAGACAAAATAAATTAAAATAAATGTTTTGTGATAGCATTTTCTTCTTTCTAACTCTTATTTTTCATAAATATGTATTAATATAGATTTTTTTTTTCCAGAAGATTCGATTGAAAGTTTGAATGGAGAAATTGAACCCAAATCTCTTAATGCATTTGAGATAATCAATTCAGGGTTTGATCTCTCACCTTTGATTAGTGGGGATGATGAGACAAGAGAAAATTCAAAATTGTGTTTCACATCAAAGCAACCTATAATTAGTATTGCTAAAAAGCTCGAGAAAATTGGGAAGGAGAGAAAATTTAGGATGAAAAACACGCATTGTACAGTGAATATAAAGAGAGAGGAAGCTGGTAAGAAAGGGCATTTGGAGATTAAAGCTAAGATATATGAAATAGGGCCATCATTGTTTAGAGTAGAGGTGCGTAGAAAACGTGGAGATTCATTAGAATATAAAAAATTTTGTGATGAAGAACTAAAGACATTGTTTGGATGCCCCAAGGCGATGATGCACAAAAGCATTAGTTAAACAACTTAAAATGTAAGTATAATGAAAAATGACTTAATTTATAATTTATTTGCAAGTTTACTTGGAAGTCTAAGTGAAAAGATAGTATAATATCTATGTTGTGAGTGAAAATACTGTAATAATTTTGAAATGTATTAGTGAAGATGATGAGTATTATCGTCCCCTTTAAGTTAAATGTTTTAATATAAGCTAAATAAATGAATTATTAAATAAATTAGAATTCTAATTAATATAAACAAGACAATTTTAATATATGAAAAGTAAAGCATAATTGAAACAATAAATCTAGAGTATTTAGTTCCTCAAAGTTGTGATACATGAATCAATTGTGATGTGTCCATAGCTCACCTCATGTTTTACTCATTGTACTTCTAAACCTACACTAATGGAAAATCAATGTTATGCCTATAACCTACTATACAAGGGTGTGGAACTATGCTAACTTCCTCCATATGCCTTTGTTAAGTCCCTTATTTTTCTTTCATGATGTATAATAAATAAGTGTGTTGGTGATAAAAAATGTATCCCACAATCTTAGAGGATGAACCAAGACCTAGACTTAGGTATGTTTGTTAGTTTATGCTAAGGGATAAGACTCATGGTAAGATTTGTGGGCAATTAAGGGCCAATTGACAAGAATGGGTAATTCTTTTACACTTCTAGCTTTGAAGGCTAAAGAAGGTGATATTTAAGGTCGACAACATGATAATTAAAGAGAAAATAGCAACACATTAGGGCTTTAGTTAATCTACACCCTATATATAGGAGTACCCCAATGATTAGACCAAAAACCTTTTTTAAATAGATAAAGACAAGCTATGTATGCAACCAACAATATTAACAAAAGCTATGTGTCACTCTTCTACACTTTTATCTTTGCAAGGCCAAGGAGAGTGATTTTAAAGGTAAAAAACATGATAATTAAAGAGAAAATAGAAAACACACTAGGGATTTAGTTAAGCTACACCCTATGTCTAGGAATACCCTAATGATTTGTCACTATTCACTTACTAGCTTACTGATAACCAGACAAAAACCTCTTTTAAATAGATAAATACAATCTATGTATCCAACCAAGAATGTGAACAAAAAATTTATTCCCAAATGTGATATCAGTTATAGGATCATTCTTCATACATAACTTTTGAGAATATAGTAATAAATGACCACATCCAAGATGATAACAAGCATTAGATTTCATAAAATAAAGGTTTGGTTCTATCAATCTATAGCTATTTTAAGGTCATAAATGTAGATCCGATAACATTCTTTTGAATCCATTGATCTAGTGCCCAAGTTTAAAAGGCTTAAATAAAATTTTGTGCCTATACGATTTATGAATGAAAAGCAATAGGATAATGATGTTGGGATAAGTTGCCATTAACTTGCAATCCTAACCAATTTTATTATTTAATTATATCATTTGGATTGTTGTAATTAACTCCTAAATGATAAGGTCAAATTTGGGCATCCACTTTTTGGGTGGGGTCCATGAAGACTTGTTGACAACTTCTTAAAGTCTATTTTGAGAGTTTGATAACTCTTAGTGAGTGGCAGATAACTTGGGCGTTCCCTTTTGGAGGTGTCTTATATTTAGACTTAGAGTTTATTTTTTTATGTACATGAGTGGATGTTGTTGATACAATTTGTATGGATATATGATGGAGTTAGCTAAAGTGTTAGAGATGCATGATATTGGAATATTGTTTGCATGAGTTCATAAAAGCTTGCATGGACTTGCATGTTTTTGCATGTCACTTGCATGTGTTTGCATACTGTTGCATGTTGTTTCTATGTACTTGCATGTGCTTACATGTTGTTGCATGTCACTTGCATGTGGTTGTATGTCACTTGCATGTTGTTGCATGTTTCTCCTATGGAATTGCATGTGCGGTTGCATATCAATTTTATGAGGTTGCTTGCAAAACACTCCAACTCTAGAAAACTTGCAAATCACTCCTCTAGTTTTAGTTAATGGGTATCTATTGCATGTTGTTACAGATGTTTGCATGTCACTTGCATGTACAAAATAGGTTAATTTAGAATAATATTGGGGACACTGATTGTGCAAGTTGTTGTGTGAGAATTGGTGTGTGTTGATCATTTCAGTTGACTGAAATAAGTTGGGCCAACTTGGGTGGCCAATCTTGAGACTTTCAATTGTTTCTTTTATTTGGAAATATGTTTTATGTTGACTAAGGTTGTGTGGGCAAACTTGGGTGCTCACATTCAGGACTGGCAGTTAACATGAAGTTTGACTTAGTTTGACACTAGTCTTCTCTATTTGGAGCACTAGGTTTTTGCATGAGGACTTGTCTCATGTTATTAACTACAATTTATTGTAATTTGAGTTTTAGGTTTTTGAATTATGAAGCTGTTGTATTAATTAAAAAGCACCATACATTTTCTAGAGAGCAAGATTTCAAAGACTTAGAAGAAAAAGAAGTTTTTGAAGTGCATCAAGGACTTACAGGAATTTCAGTATTGAATGTAATCTTTTCCAAAGAGATTTAATACAAGCAAGAAACATCTTTGAGTGTGGAGTTTTTTCCCGAAATGGTTTCTCCATGTAAATATTTGTCTTCTTCTTGCAAGCTATTTTCTTCTCTTCTACATTGGATTGAAAGTGCAAAATCACTTATACATTAATTGTTACAGATTAATCTTAGTTTTAACTTTGTAAACACATAATTTTAAAGTTTATAGCAGTAGTTCTACTTTCATTTTCAACATTTGGTATTTGAGCTAATGATTCTATTGAGTGAGGGACACCTTTCTCTTAAAGGGTAAGTGCAAGAAGATGGGGGGCCAAAAAGGGGTCTTAAGTGGCCACTTTTTTCTGAAATCAAGAAATACTGGCCTTGGATGAGAAATTGAGCATAGTTACACTCAAAATTTGGAGATGCAACCAAAACAATGTTCGTAGTGCTTCGAGTCTACTTTCTAAACTACTATTTTTTTTTAAAATGGCATAGATTAAGGGGTTCAAAAGAGGGAGCGACAAAAATTCGTGTTGTTTCTGTCAAAAAAACATAACATAGCATGTTTTGTGGCTCCCTCAAAAGGTCAACTTTTTTTGGTATTTTCAAAATCACTTTGGTGAGAAATTAGCTAATAGCATGTAGTTTATGCCTGATTTTTCTGATAATTTTTTGATGAATATTTGATTTTTTACTAATTTTCAAAGTGGACACATCCTAAAAAATAGAATTTTGGCCGTGCTACCCCTATAAATTTTGAAAACTAATTGAGAATCATTTTTTTCTTTTTTTAATATTTGTAGAATGGAGTCTAGTTTCTAAATATTTTTTTTAAAATTTCAATGCATAGTTAATTTACAATGAAAAAAAGACCAAACAGTGGTTTTTGCCTAAAAACAGACACACACAAAAAAGAAATTAAAGATGAAAGGCTTAACATTGTTAAAATGTGAAAAAAATCACATCGTCAAATAGCTAAGAGAAAGCTTAACATTAACCAGGTGTTCGATTTGTTTGACCTTGAAACACGTGCAAATCTGAGGGTTAGCTCGAATGAAATTATGTGAAATCTTGAAGAATATGGAAAAACACGTCTGTGACTATTCAAAAGGCACTCCAAGCCTTTGGGTTGGAAATCCAAAGAAAATCCCAAGCCCAAGGCTTGGGATTCCCAAAGCAAGATATAACGCGCTCGCATTATGTTCTGCTTTGCATTTTTCCTTTTCCACAACTCTGTTGTTTGTCATGTTTGACATAACGCGAGCGCATTATAATGCGCTCGTGTTTTGTTCCCCTTAATTTTTTTTCTCTTGAAGTCTATTAATCATGTATGTATGTATGTATGCCTATATGTATGTATGTATCTATGTATGCCTGTATGTATGTATGTATCTATGTATGCCTATATGCATGTATGTATCTATGTATGCCTATATTTATGTATGTATAGTGTCGAGGGTAGAGGAGGGTAGAGATGGGAGTTAGCCAGATAGGGAAGGAGAGGGGTGGATAAGGATTGAGTGATTAAGTTTTAAGGTTGAGGGTTGAGTGTTTAGGGACAGGATTTAGAGTTTAGGGATAAGCGATTAGAGTTTAGGACCTTGAGGGATTAGGGTTTAGGGTTGAGGCTTTAGGGATAGCGTTTAGGGTTAAGGGTCGAGGGATTAGGTTTAAGGTAGACTCTTGAGGGTAGAGGGATTAGGGATAGGGTTTAGGGTTGATGGATTAGGGTTTAAGGTATAGTTTAGTAGTTCTTGTGGATAGAGCCAGTAAACAATGGGAGATTATTTGCCTGTTTCATAACAATATACCTTTCCTAAGTGCGGGGTGGACAGCAAGAAACATAGATGTACCCCAATGCAAATCTTTTCTCATAATGATCATCCTTCTAATTTCAACTGTTAATTACTCACTGTGGATGTACCATACGCAAAGCTTTTCTCATAGGGTTTAAGGTATAGTGTTGAGGGTTGAGGGTTTATTGATAGTGTTTAGGGTTGAGGGTTGAGGGATTAGGTTTTAGGGTTGATGGATTAGGGTTTAAGGTATATTGTTGAGGGTTGAGGGTTTAGGGATAGGGTTTAGGGTTGATGGATTAGGGTTTAGGGTTGACAGATTAGCATTTAATGTCAAGGTTAGGGTTAGAGTGTCAAGGGTAGAGGGATTAGGTATAGGGTTTAGGGTTGAAGGTTTAAGGATTGAGGGTTGAGGCTTTAGGGATGAGGGTTTAAGGCTTAAGATATAGTGTCAAGTGTTGAGGGTGTAGGGATAGGGTTTAAGTTTTAAGGTTTAAGGGTTAAGGGATAGGGATTAGGGTTTAAGGTATAGTATTGAGGGTTGATGATTTAGGGATAGGGTTTAGGTTTGAGGGATTAGGGTTTAGGGTTGATGAATTAGGGTTTAATGTTGAGAGTTGAGGGTTGAGGGTTGAGGTTGAGGGATAGGGTTAATGGTCAAGGGATTAGGGTTAAATAAGAGTGTCGAGGGTAGAGGGATTAGGGATAGGGTTTATGGTTGAAGGTTTATTGATTCAGGGTTGAGGCTTTAGGGATGAGGGTTAAGGGATTAGGGTTTAAGATATAGTGTCGAGTGTCAAGCATGTAGGGATAGGTTTTAGGGTTCAAGTTTTAAGGGTTAAGGGTCGAGGGATCAGAGTTAAGGTTTGAGGGATTAGGGTTTAACGTTGAGGGTTGAGTACATTGAAGTTTGAGGGTTAAGGGTTTTTGGATAGGGTTGAGGGTCGAGGGATTAGGGTTAAGGGATAGGGTTGGAGGGTTTAGGGATAGGGTTGCAGGGTTGAGGGATTAGGGTTTGATGTTGAGGGTTGAGGGTTGAGGTTCGAGGGTCAAGGGTTTAGGGATAGGGTTGAGGGTTGAGAGATTAGGGTTAAAGTAGAGTGTGGAGGGTATAAGGATTAGGGATAGGGTTGGAGGGTTTAGGGATAAGGGATTAGGGTTTAAGGTATAGTATCAAGTCGGTTGAGGGTTTAGGAATAGGGATAGCATTTAGGGTTTAGGGATGAGGGATTAGAGTTGAGGGATGATGGATTAGGGTTGAGGGTTGAGGGATTAGGGTTTAAAGATAAGGTTTAGGGTTGAGGGTTTATGGTTTATGGTTTAGGGATAGGGTTGAGGGTTGAGGAATCAGAGTTAAGGGTTGAGGGATTAGGGTTTGACGTTGAGGGTTGAGGGTTGAGGTTTGAGGGTCAAGGGTTTGGGGATAGGGTTGAGGGTCGATGGATTAGGGTTAAAGTAGAGTGTGGAGGGTATAAGGATTAGGGATAGGGTTGGAGGGTTTAGGGATAAGGGATTAGGGTTTAAGGTATAGTATCGAGTCGGTTGAGGGTTTAGGAATAGGGATAGCATTTAGGGTTTAGGGATGAGGGATTAGAGTTGAGGGATGACAGATTAGGGTTAAGGGTTGAGGGATTAGGGTTTAAGGATAAGGTTTAGGGTTGAGGGTTGAGGGCTTAGGGTTTAAGGTATAGTGTTGAGGGTTTAGGGATAGGGTTTAGGGTTGAGGGATTAGGATTTGACGTTGAGGGTTGAGGGTTGAGGGTTGAGGGTTGAGGGTTTAGGGTTTAGGGTTTAGGGTTTAGGGATAGGGTTGAGGGTCGAGGGATCAAAGTTAAGGGTTGAGAGATTAGGGTTTGACGTTGAGGGTTGAGGGTTGAGGTTCGAGGGTCAAGGGTTTGGGGATAGGGTTGAGGGTTGAGGGATTAGGGTTAAAGTAGAGTGTGGAGGGTATAAGGATTAGGGATAGGGTTGGAGGGTTTAGGGGTAAGGGATTAGGGTTTAAGGTATAGTATCGAGTCTGTTGAGGGTTTAGGAATAGGGATAGCATTTAGGGTTTAGGGATAAGGGATTAGAGTTGAGGGATGACGGATTAGGGTTGAGGGTTGAGGGATTAGGGCTTAAGGATAAGGTTTAGGGTTTAGGGTTGAGGGATTAGGGTTTAAGGTATAGTGTTGAGGGTTTAGGGATAGGGTTTAGGGTTGAGGGATTAGAGTGAAGGGTTGAGGGATTAGGATTTGATGTTGAGGGTTGAGGGTTGAGGATTTAGGGTTTAGGGTTTAGGGATAGGATTGAGGGTCGAGGGATCAGAGTTAAGGGTTGAGGGATTAGGATTTGACGTTGAGGGTTGAGGGTTGAGGTTCAAGGGTCAAGGGTTTAGGGATAGGGTTGAGGGTCAAGGGATTAGGGTTAAAGTAGAGTGTGGAGGGTATAAGGATTAGAGATAGGGTTGGAGGGTTTAGGGATAAGGGATTAGGGTTTAAGGTATAGTATCGAGTCTATTGAGGGTTTAGGAATAGGGATAGCATTTAGGGTTTAGGGATGAGGGATTAGAGTTGAGGGATGACAGATTAGGGTTGAGGGTTAAGGGATTAGGGTTTAGGGATAAGGTTTAGGGTTGAGGGTTGAGGGATTAGAGTGAAGGGTTGAGGGATTAGGATTTGACGTTGAGGGTTGAGGGTTGAGGGTTTAGGGTTTAGGGATAGGGTTGAGGGTCGAGGGATCAGAGTTAAGGGTTGAGGGATTAGGGTTTGACGTTGAGGGTTGAGGGTTGAGGTTCAAGGGTCAAGGGTTTAGGGATAGGGTTGAGGGTCGAGGGATTAGGGTTAAAGTAGAGTGTGGAGGGTATAAGGATTAGGGATAGGGTTGGAGGGTTTAGGGATAAGGGATTAGGGTTTAAGATATAGTATCGAGTCTGTTGAGGGTTTAGGAATAGGGATAGCATTTAGGGTTTAGGGATGAGGGATTAGAGTTGAGGGATGATGGATTAGGGTTGAGGGTTGAGGGATTAGGGTTTAAGGTATAGTGTTGAGGCTTTAGAGATATGGTTTAGGGTTGAGGGATTAGAGTGAAGGGTCAAGGGATTAGGATTTGATGTTTAGGGTTAAGGGTTTAGGGTTTAGGGATAGGGTTGAGGGTCGAGGGATCAGAGTTAAGGGCTGAGGGATTAGGGTTTGATGTTGAGGGTTGAGGGTTGAGGTTTGAGGGTCAAGGGTTTAGGGATAGGGTTAAGGGTTAAAGTAGAGTGTGGAGGGTATAAGGATTAGGGATAGGGTTGGAGGGTTTAGGGATAAGGGATTAGGGTTTAAGGTATAGTATCGAGTCAGTTGAGGGTTTAGGAATAGCAATAGCATTTAGGGTTTAGGGATGAGGGATTAGAGTTGAGGGATGAGTCATCAAATGTAGATTTATGGGTTCGATTATATTGATTGCCTCTCTAGTTTTGGGGTGTGGATGTTTTGGAATCAATCAAGAAGTCTTCAGGAGACTTTGTGGAAGTGGATTGGCAATCGCTTGACAGAACCCCTGCTATTTATGCTTGGGTAAGGATTTGTCACAAACTAGAACTTCTACTTCCAAAGAAGATCTATCTTTCTTCCTTGATGGGCATTTTCTATCAAGAACTTGATTATGAGGGCTTGCCCCTTCATTGTTATGCCTATCATATGGTGGAGCATCTAGCAAGCTCTTGCAGGAAATAGGAAAATTTCTCCCTCAAAAACCTTGTGGTCATTCAAGTCTGAAGGGGAAGGTTTGGAAAGAGAAATGCACAAGATGTGATCAATCTATATCAGGATAAAACACGAGTGCATTATAATGCACTCGCGTTTTGTCTTGCTATAGAAATGGTAAAAAAGTGTTGACCCCTATGATCCAGGCCCACATGCTCTATTTTGATACTGATTCTATGCATGCTCTAACAAAAAAGAAGTGCTTTCATGCTCTTGTGAAGTTCACATGCACATTTGACACATTGTACCACCTTTGCATGATCTTTCCACCACCTTTTCTGCTTTGCCAACTTGAGGAGGAGGAAATAACATAGTTTTCACACCAAGTTTGATATATATCTATTCAAATTTCAATTTTTGTAGTGTTGCAATGTTAATTGTGATTTAATTTTAGGAATTTAACATTATAGATTGGTTAATAGTATTGTTTTTAGTAATTATATTTGAGTGTTATTCAATTTAACATTGAAAAGGAAGCAAGTGGTGAAAAACTCAAATTGTTGAGGAGTTTGATGCAAGAAGAAAAAAACACTACATAATTGGCTACTCTCTCCATTCGAATCTTTGTTTTTTAGGTATGTCAAGTCTTTACATGCATATTCTTTACATTTTCCTTAATTCGGATTGAATTACTTTATCATGATTTATCATACATGTTTAAAATAGACACATTCCCTATCAAGAAAGCAACCTACAATCTCACATGATACCATGTATATTTTCTACACTTGGGCTCTTTAATAATTATGTGTAATAAACAGACCTTAACATACCATGATGTCAAACTATACAAGAATAAATCCTTACAACATAATAAAAATACAATCCCACTATTATCTTGTATTCATTTCTTAGGAAGTAATATTGGTCTCTTTATCATGCTACAGACAAATTCTCCGTCATACCGAGGAAATGATCAAGAATTAAACCAACACAGGAAGAGATAGAAGCTAAGACTGCAAAGAAAGCAGTGGCTATGAGGGAAATTCATGAGAAGAGGAAATTGGACATAATAAATGAAGACATACCAATCGAAGAGGAACCACAACCATCATAAAGAGATATGGTATTGGCGGCACAAAGAGAATGAATGCAAAAATTTTGTGCTATGAGAGATTTGAATACCATAGTTGGAGACACATCCTCTATCACAAGTCAACATGTAGGGACACCATTTACCACATATCAAGTTGAGAGTACATCATCACTCACATGTGATGAAGGAGGTATGCCATTGTTCCCACCTCAACCTCAAGGTATGTCATCTATTCCATCTTCAATTGAAGGTATGCCATCTAGCCCATCTCATTTAAATATTGATGAAATTCCTAATGTTGAGATGAATTTACCTAACTTAACACCACCTATAATTTTGCATAGAAAGCCAAAGTATTTAATTGAAATTGATGAGAATATTTTGCAGCCAATGGAAAGTAAGATTCCAAAACGCACTTGTAGAAGATATGCTCATAAGATTTGGAGATTGTTCTTTGAAAAGTTAAATGAGACTGCAAGATGTCAACTATTCATTTGAAATGATGTGAAGTATAAAGTATAGGTCCATCATGAAGATTCTTGGGTTGAGAACATCAGAGGCTTCAAGTGAAAAATCTATTGTCAAGAATCTAATGAGTGCATATGAGAGTGTGGGTAACACCTCACACACAAAAAATAGTAATGCAACATGGTGTGTGATTACATTGACTATAGTAAGTAGTCAAACGAGGAAAGATCATCTCATTAGAAAGATGAGTCAAGAATTAAGAATTAATAGGAAAACTTTATCAAGAGCCGTTGGAAGACGCCAAAGAATTGAGGACACTAATGCCAATGAATTATGGGCGTTCTCGGGGAGACTACCACGAAAAGATAAACCAATTGTTGAAGCATTGAGATCACTAATTGAAGACTTTTGGAAGAATTACACAAGGGTATCTCTGAATCAAAGGGAGGTGGTAAGAAGGAGTATCAGTAGTCAGAACCATGAGTCACATCCAAAGCATTTTTTGGATGAGACTCAAACACAGTTTTATGGTAAATTTGCAGAGAAGTATCCTCAAATTAAAATTTGTCAAAGATATTTTGAAATGCTAAAACCCTTCTATGTCATGATAAATCACACACGCACTACTTGTTGTTGTAGATTACATATTGAATTTTCTAACCATTTTGATGCTTATAGGTCTATATGTTTCGATATGCATACTAACAATGTTTTGCAGGGTTGTGCCTGTTGATAACTGAGAGGGGGGGGGTGAATCAGTTATCCTAATTATTTCCCTTATTGAACTTTTCTTTTAATTGATGTAGCATAAAATCAAACACAAAAACATTAACCATGAAATAAGAAACACATGACACAGTATTTTTGACGTGGAAACCCTGTTAAGGGAGAAAACCACGGGGTGATTAACCCAAAAATTATTCTCTGTTAGAAGA
The DNA here is from genome assembly GCA_027924645.1 of Cunninghamia lanceolata. Taxonomy (NCBI): domain Eukaryota; kingdom Viridiplantae; phylum Streptophyta; class Pinopsida; order Cupressales; family Cupressaceae; genus Cunninghamia; species Cunninghamia lanceolata. Next base: position 25,507,916 of record BSBN01000261.1, on the reverse strand, counting down.
ATAGGAAATTACAAAAATGGCACTTGCCAATTAGGGCTCACTGCCCGAGCACACTGCTCACAAGAGGCCCACTGCCTACAAAAAGACACACTGTCTACAAAGTGATGAGAATCACAGTCTTGAACTGATTGGAAGCATCTGCATATGCTGGAGTTCAGTTCCGGTTAGGCTCAGTACACTGATCTGCTGCACTTCATCTTTCCTCTGTTCTTTATTCTGCTATCTTTCACATACCGGATCCTTTTTGCTACCTCTGCTCTTTCTCTGGACTTATTCGCATATCTCTCTACACACACTACTCACTTCACAACTAAATCCATCCTCTATATATATCCGCACAAGTAATTTCATCACCTTTCTAGTCGGCATCCGGAACAGTCTAGTTTCTTATAAACTTTCATTCTGTCGGCTGAATCCTTCCTCACCAAGCAATGCGGATCAAGCATATACTTGTAGATATCATTAATCATGTCGGCCAAACATGATTCATGCCTTCACAACCTCTGTCATCAATAGTAACTCATCCGGAAAGCAGTCTGATACTCTGCCAGTCAGTTCTTCCTCTGTTTTCACTGTCTCTCAGGAATCCGGTACTCAACCATTCATATCTTTTTCCTTGTCCATCACCGGAGGCTAAATCCTTGGAATATACCACTCAAGGTAGTCCTCTTGACTTCCCCAAATCCGCACTGCACCAAGACACTTCCACTGAGAGGTCCGGACCAATCTGTCGGACCTTGCCACATGCTCTGTTCTTCTTCACCGGACCACAACATTCTTTATTCTGACTTCCGGTAGAGACACATCATGACTTGCGGATATGTGGGATGACCTTTGTTGCCATCAATGACAACAACCATGAATCCATATAGTGTCTCTTGCCAACAATCTCCCCCTTTGGCATTGATGGCAACACTTAGTGAAAAATGACTAAGTGTTTTCACTATGCTCCCCCTTTGCTGATGCTCTGTCTTTATATACAATTTCCGGAACTCCCCCTTAGTTGGATCCCTCATTTTTCACTGCTCCTCACTCCCCCTTTGACATCAATGGCAAAGGGTAGGGTCCGCACACCAAAATTTTCAAAAATTTTCTCTATATAGCCGCATATTTACATACTCACATGTATTGAAGAATGTCTGCAAAGGATGTCTGCAATTGGATCATTTCTATAGCCCAACTTTGCTTCATTCTATCCAAAATTGAAATTTGACCACTTAGCAAAAATGCAAACGCTTCTGCCCGCTTGAGATCTGTCGGATCTTTTGTTTGGGCGGTGGTCTGAGCATCACTGATGGCCTCATGCATGGTTTCCAACTTAGGGATTATAATCCTTCTAAGTTCTCCCATCCGGTTGGTGATGTTCTTCCTTTCCTTCTCAAGATTTTTTATTTCATTCAAGACTGCAATAGTCTGACATTCTTGATTTATTATAGAGGAAGAGAGAGGATCAAAACTTTGAGATAAGCTTTGTAGCTTATCCTGTTCCTCTTTTATTTTCTTGTCAAATGCTGCTGTTGCCTTTGACCAGGATATACAAAATTTATAGATATCACCGCCATCCTTAAGAGCATTCTCTAAGCTCTTTATTCCAATGCTTACAATCTTCCTATCTTTAGAAATTAATTCTAATATCTCTGAAAATCTCTTATCCAAATTTTCCTTCCGGACCTTTTCTTCAGCTGATTTTTCTAGAGAATCAAAATGTGTATCAACACTGCTGACTAAGGTTTTTAGATTACCGGAAGTGGAGGCTGTCGGATCTATTTGGATTGATGGCATGATCTTCACAAGTACTCCGGAGGCAGCCTCTATCAACTCACAGTCTTCCATATGAGACTTCAGGAGCTTTTTATTTGCCTTGGCATTTGCAAATGAAGCTATCTTCATTGTTTGTACCGGAGAGAGAGAGAGTCAAAATCAAATGGGCCTTTTAGAAGCTCCGGTTCATCAATCTCTAAGGTTTCTTTACTCAAAAATTGTTGAACAGTTTGTGCAGTGTCTCTTGCCGGAGACAGATGTTTCTTTTCTTCTGCAATCTTAGAACTGTCAACCTCTTTGTCTTTCACCACTGCTTCCTTCTCCTGTAATTGCTCTTCTTCTTTGGATCCGGAGACTGTAGGGGAAACCGGAGGAGAGATGCTAACTTGTTCATGGGCCCCTTCTTCTGGAGCAGAGGGTCCCAAGTCCTCACTTGTCTGTTCAGGGCTCACTTCTTCTGGAACAGAAGATTCCAAATCAGCAGCTGTTTCTGCACCTAAGTCCTCTACAACAGGAAGATTGAACCTTTTGAAGGCCTTCCGGAGGATCTCTTCTGTTTCTTGGGCCACTTTGTCAGTCCTTTGCTTCTGAACTCATCTTTGCAGTCCTTGAAGATAATGTTCATTGTCTTGGGATCAATTTGAGGATATAGCTGAATAGCTATCTGCTCCCGGATCTCAAGATCTTTGGCATGAGCATTATTCTTTCTTACTTCCATTTCCTTCTCTAGGCTTTTAGGAATGAGAGATATGATCTCAATGAAAGCCTTATTGTATATGTTCAGATATTTAACTGTGGCTTCCTGCAGAGTCTTTTGGTCTGCCTCACTGAAGTCATCATAGGATTCAGTCATTGGTTGAAGGTTTCCATCCACCGTGACCGACTTGATTATGCTCTCTAGTGACAGAGTGGGCTTTTCAACAGTTACCTCTGCCATTTCATCCTTGTCTTGGCCTGTGGAGGGCTTACCGGATCCTTTCTTCTTCTGTTTCTTTACTTCTCTTACTCCCTCATCTGATTCTGTTTCCTCTTCATCCTTTTGGCTTCCATAAGCCCTTGTGGCTTTTGTCTTGGATCTCTTACCGGATGCCTGGACTTCCGGTTTTGAACTTTTGGTTGAGGGAGGTGCAGATCTCTTTGTTGATCTGGTCCGGGTGGGAGCTCCAACCGGAGCACTTTCTTTGCTTTTCTCTTCTTCCTCGGCCTTCCTCCTCTTTTCCCGGCTGGCATCAAGTGCCTCCTTTGAGATACCTAGGCCTTGAGCAATGTGCTCTACTTCTTTTCTTACCTTTCTTTTAATCTCAGGTTCCCTGAGTTCTACATGTATTTTTACACTCAACTCCTCAAAGGTTCCAAACCTTTCTGCCTTAGGATCTTTGGGCTGACTTAGCATGTGTTGAACATGCAGCTCCACTATCTGTTCATCAACTTCATACCCCATGGGCATGATCCAGACAGTCCTTGGCTCCACTGCCTCCATTAGGCACTGATCAGTGTCAACCATAAAGCACACTGAGTCCTTGTATTTCTCAATGAGAGACTGAGGAATTCTCTCTCTTGCTTGCATCATGCTCTGAAAGTTTTTGAAGTATCCCCATAGAGCTGAATTTCTCGCTTTTACATCCCCAAGTCCATGCAAGTAGTCTCTTATCTGGACTGCAACAGGTTTGTCATTCTGCCATACCCATCCACTTGTTCCGGGTAGCTCATTCATGAAGTAGAAGAATAGACATACAATAAGAGTACCATACTTGAAGGAATTCTTCTTATCCTTCTTGATTTTCTGTATATTTTCCATTAATTGGCTTAGCAGTAGTTCGCAGAGGTCATATTCTGCATTTTTCCTTAGCATTTCAAAAGCAGTGTATACTGCAGTTCCGGATACAGAATTCTCCCTGCTGGAGTGGTAGATCTTGTATCCTATTATCATTGATGCATATTTGATATCCGGATCAGAGATGTCTTCAATGGTCATTGCCCTTTTGTCAAATTTTGATCCGGTGGCCTCTGTTACAATGTTGTTCTTGACAGATTTGAGGATAGGTACCCCTCCGGAAGAGTATAGGCCAGTTACTGCTCTAATTGCCTCTTTTGTGATCTTACAGGGTCTATCTAGCCATAGAAAGTTGTCATGCATCCTGCTCAGTACATACCGGACCCATTCATCTTCTTCAAAGCAGGGGAAATGAATAAATTGCTCAAATTGTTTCTTCTGAATATCCTTATACTCTGGTTTAAGCTCAAAAGCATTGTCAATCAGCTGCTTGTGATAGAGGTCTCTTAATTTGAATTCCCCAAATTCCTCAATGTTTGCATGTATGTAAACCCTAATGTCTTCGGTGTGTAAAACTCCGTGAGGAACACTAGAGAAGGCTCCTAGTGGGTCTACCTCCAATGATTTGTAGGGATGTTTCTTGAATGAGGGGCGAGGTCTATCGGAGATCTTAACTATGTTTGGAGTAGCCATTCTTCAAAGATTTGCAGTGAGGTAATGAAAAACGGAGAATACCTTATGCGCCTTCGGTTTGCACGGAGTGGTTGGATTGATTTCTTTATCCAATAGCTTCGGCAGGAGATCCTTGGTGTGCTTGAAGAACCTTGTTGCAGAGCTCCACTTTTCGCTTCTTCTCGAGTGTAGAATGAGAAAATGACCTTTGAGAAATCCCTTAAATTGCTCCGCGAACCCTAATACATGTCTGCAATAAATGCTTCACCTACATCATTCCGGTTTGCCTTGTCTGGATAGCTTGGAGTATCCCGGATTAGTCCTGATCTGTGGATATCATCCGGATCTTTCAATCATGAATAAATCGAGGTAGCATATTACAAGATCATCTCAAACACTCTGTCCAATCCGCAGAACAAGATAGTGCATTTCTGGATCTTTCCGGACCTTTTTGTAATCCTTTATCATACCGGAGCATCTCCCTGAACAGGTCTTATTTGATCGATCACAGCTTCTTCATAACTTCATGCGGACCTCTGAAAACTTGACTGAAGTATCTCAAGATTCATATCTACAAACCCTTTGATCCGCATCTTGTGCCACATCCGGCACCACTTGTTTGGCTGGGGGAACAAGATTTTCTTTGAGTCTCCCCCTGAGCCTGAGCTCACTTTTAATTTCCGGAAGAAATATCAGCACCAGAGTCTGGTGCGGATCCAACCTCTACATTCTCTAAACTTTTCTTCACCCAAATCTTGCTCATCTGATTCCTAACCTCATCCGCATTCATCTTTTGTTTACCCTTGTCTTGATTCTGATTATACACCGGACCTCTTTTGTCCTGATTCTTGTTTCTGCAGACTTTAGCATTATGACCGGACCTATTGCAGATTTGGCAAATAACATTTCTTTGCATATTTGACTGATATCCTCTTGATCTGCATTGATTTGCCATATGACCTATTCTATTGCATGTGAAGCATCTACCTTTGAATGATTTGTTTACTTGCATAATTCTGCATTCATGGGATTTGTGTCCATACCTTTTGCAGTTGAAGCACTGTCCGGAGAAGGATGAATTATTCTGATTCATTCTCATTCTGCACTGATTAGCTTTGTGACCAAAGTGGTTGCAGTTGTGGCAGTATCCATTGAAGGATGGATATCTTTGAGCATTTGGCTGTCTTACCGGAGGTCTTCTAGGCCTGCTCCTTGGATTTTCTGATCCAAGATTCTTCTGACCGGATCCGGAGCTTTCTCCTTTCTCATATCCCAAGCCATACTTGTCATCTGTCCTCTTTTGACTTCCAAGAAGAACTTCAAGTTGAGCAGAACTTATCTTGAATTTCTCTTTATATTCATTTGCTGTTTGAAGGTCTCTTTTGAGAGAGGCAATTTGATCCTCAAGTTTTCCTTCATTATCTTTGGCATCTTCAAGATCAGATTCAAGGTGTCTGATAATCCTGTCCATCTGGTGGCATTCTTCTGATTTTTCTTTAAGAGATTGTCTTAGATTGTCTTCAGCCTTTCTTTTTTCTTCAATCTCTTGAGTAAACTTTATAGTTCCTGATTCCATTTCATGTCTTAACATAATGACTTCTTTTGATAACTTTTCACATAACTTGGTTTGCTCAGTCAATTCCTCATTTGTATTGCTTTCTTCACTTTGTCTTGCCAACTGTTGAAGCAGCTCCTTTCTCTTTTTCATAGAGAGACTTAATTTGTCTTTTAATTCTCTCATGAATTCATCAGCCTGTTTGAGTCTTTCCTTTAATTCACTGACTTCAGAATTTGACTGTTCAAGATCCTCAAGGGCAGTCTTGAGTTGCTCCCTTAAACCATATGCATCCATTTGAAATCCCAGATCTTCCTCAAGCTGTTAGGCTCTATTAGGAGGAACTTAGCTCTGATACCAATTGTTGATAACTGAGAGGGGGGGGTGAATCAGTTATCCTAATTATTTCCCTTATTGAACTTTTCTTTTAATTGATGTAGCATAAAATCAAACACAAAAACATTAACCATGAAATAAGAAACACATGACACAGTATTTTTGACGTGGAAACCCTGTTAAGGGAGAAAACCACGGGGTGATTAACCCAAGAATTATTCTCTGTTAGAAGAATAGGAAATTACAAAAATGGCACTTGCCAATTAGGGCTCACTGCCCGAGCACACTGCTCACAAGAGGCCCACTGCCTACAAAAAGACACACTGTCTACAAAGTGATGAGAATCACAGTCTTGAACTGATTGGAAGCATCTGCATATGCTGGAGTTCAGTTCCGGTTAGGCTCAGTACACTGATCTGCTGCACTTCATCTTTCCTCTGTTCTTTATTCTGCTATCTTTCACATACCGGATCCTTTTTGCTACCTCTGCTCTTTCTCTGGACTTATTCGCATATCTCTCTACACACACTACTCACTTCACAACTAAATCCATCCTCTATATATATCCGCACAAGTAATTTCATCACCTTTCTAGTCGGCATCCGGAACAGTCTAGTTTCTTATAAACTTTCATTCTGTCGGCTGAATCCTTCCTCACCAAGCAATGCGGATCAAGCATATACTTGTAGATATCATTAATCATGTCGGCCAAACATGATTCATGCCTTCACAACCTCTGTCATCAATAGTAACTCATCCGGAAAGCAGTCTGATACTCTGCCAGTCAGTTCTTCCTCTGTTTTCACTGTCTCTCAGGAATCCGGTACTCAACCATTCATATCTTTTTCCTTGTCCATCACCGGAGGCTAAATCCTTGGAATATACCACTCAAGGTAGTCCTCTTGACTTCCCCAAATCCGCACTGCACCAAGACACTTCCACTGAGAGGTCCGGACCAATCTGTCGGACCTTGCCACATGCTCTGTTCTTCTTCACCGGACCACAACATTCTTTATTCTGACTTCCGGTAGAGACACATCATGACTTGCGGATATGTGGGATGACCTTTGTTGCCATCAATGACAACAACCATGAATCCATATAGTGTCTCTTGCCAACAGTGCCATATGTGCCCCACCAACATCTTCAAGAGACTTCATATCAATAATTTTATGTGAAAGAGAGGAAGGTCAAATATTCTACAAGAAATTATGCTTGGATGGCACATGTCATCATTGCGGTGGCTTGCAACATTTGCCAATATGTGAACATATGGAAAGAACACATGCAGTTGGAAATGAACTAGTAGAGTTTGGCAAGTATAAAATAGTGGCATACAATACAAAAGATGGTAAAGAAGCAAAGAGGTGTGAATTGGTTATTGAAAAGATTCTAGTGTATCAGTTTATTCCTATATTTTGTGACAGCATAGTGTATGAGTATGCAAGACATGCCCATAGAGCTCGATGGTTGGACTTGCAATTCAAGTTATGCAAGGACACATTTCTGGTTGGTAGCATTGTTTCAGTCATCGACTTTGCAGAGAACTACAGTCTATAGCCACAGCATGAGGTGCAATCACAATATTACAACTCCACACAAGTTTCTATATTTGTGCACATCGCATTCATTCATGCGAATGATAGTACAGAGGATGACAGAAAGATCATAAGGGAGTATAATTTCTATATTAGTGATGATTGCACGCATTCTACAGAGTTCATGCAAGGTTGCTTTCAGGTGTTCTACAATGATTTGGCTAGAAGGGGCATATCATTCAGTCAGCATATCATATGGTCAGATAATTGTGCATCACAATTTAAGAACTTGCAGAATTTCTATTGGCTGAGTAGGAGGCATAATTTTACAGGTATTCAGCATATGTGAAACTTTTGTGAGGCCAGGCATGGAAAGGGGGAGCATGATGGTGTAGGAGCATGTATCAAAAGAGCCATATGTTGTACACTAACAGGATCAAATGAGATGCACTCTTTTAGAAGCTCAATTGTAGGTTCATGGAGTATCCATACGCAAAAGATGTCATGCTTTTGTTCTTCCTATACAATTCAAGTCTAGGATGAGTGCGAGTCAAAGGAGTGGGTTGACGAATGGCATTTAAGTTATCTTAGCCCACTTGACACGTATCAACCCCTGACGGCACTGGAACTAACATTGATGGATTCATCAGTTGACTTTTACCACATATTAGATTTAGTTCAACCAAGTAATATAGGGCATGTATATGCATCTAATTTCATCTAGTTCAACCAAGTAATGTCATCTTACTTTGTAGTGTTTTTGTAATGTTGATTAATTTCATCTAATTTGCTACACATATCAATGCAGGGCACGTATATGCAGTTATTGCAAATGAAGATAATGAAGAGGGAACAGATTATTACTTATGTCGTTGTGTTGAGGCCAAAAAGAAATTGGAGGCCCCTGTTACAGATGGAGAAAACATCGAATACCCTACAGATTATTACTGGAACATGGCTTAGAAGGTACCCACATAAGAGTGTTAATGTTTGGCCATTTCAGGACTTTGACACGCATCGAAAGATTCTTCATTACTCGAACCTTGTCGTGTCATCCAATGTTCATTTGATAAAGTATTAGGGTAGACTTTTGAACAAAATCTTGTGGAAAGTGCGTGAGTCTGACCATGAAGCAATACTTGACACAATAAAGAGTAGAGTAGACTTGGATGGTTCATTGAATTAATTTGTAAGTATTCACATTGATTTTGTAAAGTCATGTTACATTGAGTTGTAAGTATGCACATTAATTTTTAAGGTTTGTCTTTTTTTAATTTCTTGCTGCATTTTTACACATACACATTCTTACATCATCATATTATGCATTTTTGGTGTCCTACTCCTGATGCGACCAAACTAATTGTTCCAATGCATCTGGATGGGTACATTTATTCTAGGCATGGTCCTATTTTTCACCCAAACATGTCAAAACAGTCCGAGCTACATTGTACCGACGATATCCCTAAAGAGTCCAAAGTGCAAAAAGGCAGCAATCTTTGACAAGATGTTACTCAAAAACTGTGTCACTTAGAAACATTCCGTCTAAGGAAACGTGATCACGTAGAGTACCTCTACAATAACCTCTCTCAGTTTTTTATATCTCTGAGGCATTTGCTCATGGTGAAAGGTTTTCTGCTGCCCCAAAAATCATTAGAAGGAGGCAGTGTAAAGTTGCAAAGGGGTGTAACTTTTGTCCTGCTCCTGACGTGACCAAACTGACTATTCTAACACGTCTGGATGGGTACATTTATGCTAGGCATGGTCCTGTTTTTCACCCAAACATGTCGAAACAGTCTAAGCTACATTGTACTGATGATATCCCTGAAGAGTCCAAAGTGCAAAAAGGCAGCAATCTTTGACGAGATGTTACTCGAAAATCGTGTCACTTAGAAACATTTTGTCTGAGGAAACGTGATCACGTAGAGTGTCTCTACAATAACCTCTCTCAGGATTTTATATCTATGAGGCATTTTCCTGTGGTGAAAGGTTTTCTGCTACCCCAAAAATCGTCAGAAGGAGGCAGTGTAAAGTTGCAAAGGGGTGTAACTTTCATCATGCTCCTGATGTGACCAAACTGACTATTCCAATGCATCTGTATATTTACGCTAGGCATGGTCTTGTTTTTCACCCAAACATGTCGAAACAGTCCGAGCTACATTGTACCGACGATATCTCTAAAGAGTCCAAAGTGCAAAAAGGCAACAATCTTTGACGAGATGTTACTCAAAAACTGTATCACTTAGAAACATTCCGTCTAAGGCAATGTGATCACGTAGAGTGCCTCTACAATAACCTCTCTCAGTTTTTTATATCTCTAAGGCATTTGCTCGTGGTGAAAGCTTTTCTGATGCCCCAAAAATTGTCAGAAGGAGGTAGTGTAAAGTTACAAAGGGGTGTAACTTTCATCCTGCTTCTGATGTGACCAAACTGACTATTCCAATGTGTCCAGATGGGTACATTTACGCTAGGTATGGTCCTATTTTTCACCTAAACATGTCGAAACAGTCTGAGCTACATTGTACCGATGATATCCCTGAAGAGTCCAAAGTGCAAAAAGGCAGCAATCTTTGATGAGATGTTACTCGAAAATCATGTCACTTAGAAACATTCCATCTAAGGCAACGTGATCATGTAGAGTGCCTCTACAATAACCTCTCTCATTTTTTATATCTCAGAGGCATTTGCCCGTGGTGAAAGGTTTTCTGCTGCCCTAAAAATCGTCAGAAGGAGGCAGTGTAAAGTTGCAAAGGGGTGTAACTTTTGTCCTGCTCCTGATGTGACCAAATTGACTATTCCAACGCATCTGGATGGGTACATTTACACTAGGCATAGTCCTATTTTTCACCCAAACATGTCGAAATAGTCTGAGCTACATTGTACCGACGATATCCCTAAAGAGTCCAAAGTGTAAAGAGGTAGCAATCTTTGACGAGATGTTACTCAAAAACTGTGTCACTTAGAAACATTTCGTCTAAGGCAACACGATCACGTAGAGTGCCTCTACAATAACCTCTCTCAGTTTTTTATATCTCTGAGACATTTGCTCGTGGTGAAAGGTTTTCTGCTGCCCCAAAAATCGTCAGAAGGAGGCAGTGTAAAGTTGCAACTTCTTCTTAGGCGCAAATGTAAGGGTACACAAGGGGAAAATGGTGCCTAGATGACTTAGTGCATTTCAATGACTTCATTCACATGTTTAAATGTTTGAGAAACTCTCCTTTACTAAGTACTTGTCCTCATGTCAACGTTAAGCTTTATACCTCCTAGGCACTCAATTAGGTGATGTCATTAGATACAACTTACCCTGTCATGTCCCCGTTTCTGGTTTGATCATCAAGTGAAGAATGGATTAGCCTATTGCTCATTCCTGAAAGCTAATTCAGAATGATGAGGGAATGAATTGGTTTTTGACTAACTCAATCTCATTGTTTTCCAGGAACAAAGTCAAAAACTCAAAATTTGGCTAAGTTTGGAAAGCAGAAAATTGACTCTTGGAGTTTAGGTGCCAATTTCACATCAAATTATCCAAATGAGTGCCCAAGGATGTGGAGTCTTCAATCAAGGCACTCTAGTAGGAAAAGTTGTTTGGCCTTCAAGATGAGGTTGCCTTAGTGAATTAAGTCAGGATGAAGCCTATTCACTCTAGGCGCCAATCTCAAGTTACACAATCATGAATGGGCGCCTAGAGCAATAAGGTGCTACATCATGGTTCCAGGACCTTGAAATGGTGCCCAAGCATGTAGGAGGAATTTTCAAGGAGCCAGAATATTTTTGAAACTCTAAGGAACTAGTCCAAAGACTCTATGGCGCCATCTTGATACCATTGAGTCAACTTTTGAACTCAAACATATTGAAACAAGGTCTAGGAAGCTAGGTGCCATCTCTTTCTAGTTCAACCTCTCAGATGCGCCAACATTGGAAAGACTCTTAATGAGTGCCTAAGTTTGAATTGATCTTGTGATTGAAAGTTTGGTGATGTATTGGTGCAAGACGATCTTCAGTTGAAGCAATCTAAGTTCCAGGAAGGGTTTAGAAGTTATCAACCTCTTCACTAAGTTAGGTGCACTTTACAAGCTTTCTTACCCAAGAGTTGCACCTCATTAAGACAAGGCACATCTTAACCTCTGGGACTTTTCCAAAGAAGCGCTTCAGTTTATTAGCACCTTTGGACCTTGTTTTGCATTCTGAAAGAGAAGGCGCACTTTGGAGGCATTTCTAACCCAGATTGGTGCCTAGGTATAGTCATCTCTCTAGAGCATTACAATGTGTTTTAAAATGAAGGAGGACATTTTATAAGTTGGGGAATTGATCATTGAAGACCTTGGAGTGTTTGAATTACTCTAAGCAAGAAGGTGCATTTCCATCGAGTAGCATACTCTAGATAGTGCCTAATGCCATCAAGGCACAATTCCACCCTCACTTTGGTGGCCTATCATTAAGAAGGGGCATTGGGCATTCCTTAAACAGTTCTGAGCATTTGAAGTTTGTGAAATCACCAAGGAATGTTGGGTGCCATGTGTATCCTCAACAAGCTTGAGTTTGCGCCTAGACAAGTTGGCACTTATTCATGTTTTAACTTCCTTCTTGAAGCACCTAACTTGGGAAAAAGTTATCTTGTTGTTAGTCAAGTGTTTGATGTGTTTTGGAGACTCCAAAAGACTTACTCTTGCTAGGGACTCTTCTTGGCAACTACAACCTTCAACTGGTGCCTAGATCCTGAAGAAAAACACTTGCAAGTGTGGGCGCACTTTCCTTGTACTGGAGCATCAAACTGGTGCCTAGAAATCATAATGCATGAAGTGAGCGCCTAGGATCCTATTGGTCCAATAGGTGGTTTCGGGATCCGTGTCAAGTCATTAGAGATAGATATTTTGGCTTATTTGATGATGGTCTCAAGTCTCTCTACCAAGGCGCATTTTTGATGATTTTCTTATTTAAACTCTTATGAAGACTATCTCATCCCTAAGTGCTCATCCTCATGATTTTCATGCACTTAGACTTCAAGGCGCCAAAACTAGTAGGAAAATATTTGGGGGGAAACCACGCTAATAAAAGTTGGGTAAATTTAACCTTCGAGTCTGATTAGGCTCCATATAACAACAATATTTATATCATGTCCCTTTGCTTTATGAAACAAGAAGTATGTGTCAAGTCATAGGGATAACACTATGGTCCTTAGAAATTTCTCTGTGACTTTTGATAAGATTATCTACTATTATGTGGATGCTTGATAGTATTAAAATTATTGGACATATAGTTGAGGTGACCATTCTTGTTATGATCATCACTTTTCACAAGGGGTATGTCAGTTATCCCATATATCATTACATTATGATTATTTTTCAATATCTTGATGGTGGAAGGATTGTTTTCACTATTATCTCTAGCTTGGGAAGTCATCAACAATCTAACTTTTGACGTCGATACAAGGTTCTTTTGAAGGCAAAGGGTGCCTAGGCTTATGGGGCTCAATTTGATGTATTTATTGAAAGTTCAAGATGAATTGATGCTTATTGAAAATGCCACTTAGTCCTTCATTTGCATTCTAGGTGCCATTTCCTATTGACTTATATACTCCTCCTCATGCTAGGGTGCCATAATGAAGTGGTTTAGACAATAGGTACACTTCACTTACTAGAGGCTTGTTCTCCTTCCACCTTAGGCGCACTTCTATGGTGGAATAGGTGTTAATGGTCTTAAATGAATGCTCTCTCTAAGTTGGGCACCCTTTTGAGGCTTTATGAGTTGCAAATTGCACCTTAACCCTTCATGCTTGTTGCTCAATGTTTGAATGTTTAAGAAAGTCTCCTTTAGGTGCTCATCTTAATGACTCTTTCTCAAGGCGCAATCATCCTAATGACTTGGATATTCATCCTAGTGTTTCAGGATATCAGGCTACCAGACTTAGTCATTTTTAGGATCTCAAACATAAAGAATAACATGATGATTCATTTTTTTGTATTGCATATAGTTGACATTCTATGCTACTCATAAAGAATATTAATATTTTTTGTTCAACATGATGATTCATTTTTTTTTTAAGTACAACTTTTATCTTTTAAGTCCAAAATGAGGTTTAGGTGATACTTGAATAACAATAGCTAGCTTATTAGATCAACAAACATCCTATGTAATACAATTGGACTTTAAATATTTGAAGTAGCCATCTACAAATATCCATTCAAACGTGGATTTCTAATGCAAGTATGGACGCCATCAATAAAAAAGATTTGTATTAACCAAATATCCATATAGGCATACATCAATATCTGTCGATATAAGTATAACATATGTACAAAATAGCCATATAGGCTTACAAGAATGCCATATAGGCATACAACAAAGGAACACAATAAAAAGTCATTCCCCTCTAGCTGATGAAGAGAATAAATCACGGGCAGCCTTTGATCTTCTAGGGGTTGGAGACGCGCATGTGGGTGGTCTACTACGAACCCGAGGGCTACTCCTATTTAGTTCTTCCTGCATCTTTAGCTATTACAATAAAAATATAGACATTAATATATAGAAATTACATGTTATAAAAATGAAACATTTAACAAAATAATCACCTACTGCTAACATATAATCTATCTCCTCGCTTGCCTCAGTAGCAGGAATAGGCCCTGGTGATGTCATGTCCTATAGAAACCATCCAGATAGAAATTAAACTTCAAATCAATAATCTTTTGATTTTTTAAAAATAGACAACTATACCAATGAATGTAAATTGAAATTTACTAATCTACCTCATACCCCTGTTAATGCCATGGAGCTATGAATTGCAGAGGCCACACCATGCTCCATTGCCCTCTGAACATGGGGAGGTGTCTTCGCAGCCTGCATCATCTGCAAATAAAGCAACATTATTCAATTACGAAAACTATAATAGTGATGCAAATCATGGCTCCTAACATACACACACATTCATCTAAACATGGAAGTACACACAATAAAGCACACAAGTCACATACAAAAATCTAGTAAGTACAATTCATTCATTAAACTATTTATTTTATTACCTTCGTAAAACTTTGAAGTCCACCACCGCTGGCAGGTGTTGCCGTGAAATCTACAATATTAACCTATTCAACATCTAAAATCAGATATTAGAATACCATTCATATAACGATGCTATTCACATGTAATATTTATAATTGTTTACTAGTTACATACCCCGCCAGTAGATGATCTAGTGTAAAATGCAGGTGGTGAACCACTGAAAACTACATCGACGCTATGACCCTAAAATTTCATTAAAATATCAATTTAAATTAGTTAATCTTGCATTTCAAAAATAAAATTTAATAAATTAAATTTAATAAACTTGCTAATATTTACCTGAGTATCAAGGCTGAAAGTCTCACTCAGGAGGGTATCTATCATCACCATCTGCTCAGCTGCAGATGTAGCCTGTGCACCTACGTCCTAACTATCCATGGGGTCATAACCACAGGCTGACCCACAAATCTAACAAGTATGGGGTGGGACCCTACCCCTCACACTATCTCCCAACCCACTATGTGCTGCACGACGAGCATGCGCTATGATGCTCTGGGTCAAGGCACTAATGGACTGAAGTGTATCAACCTCAACACTCTCCTTCACAATGGAAGGGATAGAAACATGTTCATGGGCTGGTCTACTGATTACTCGTCTCACTGCCCACTGTGGGTCAATAAGTGCCCCTGGTCTATCTTGTGCTAACCCCCCACCTCTACCCTGGAAGTCCTGCATATCAAAATAGTTTGGCACTTTATTGAGGACAAACCCATAGTAGAGTTTCCTCAAAAAGTATTGTGGGACCTCATTATTATTGCATGGAGGATGGTCAAAAACCATCCACCACCTCTGCCCAAAATTGTCCCTTATCACTTGGTTGTTGCACCAATGGATAGGGAACCTCTTACATGTAATGGGTGGAGGTTGATTTGTTTGTGGGTTTGTGAAAATTGAACACAAGTCTAATTTTGTAATTTGTAATTTTTCCACATCTTGGTATGATAGCTTGTCTACATAACAATCTCTAAACTCTCTCCTCTTATCCGTCCAACTAGTTATTTTCTTGCTAATTGAATCTACATTTGATAACATAGATTCAAGAGATTCAGCAAGCATGGACCCATGCAAGGTTGAAGTGGAAGCATCTTTCAACCTTGCAATTATATCTTCAATTTATTTTTTGTTGTTTTCAATTTGCCCCATTATATTTTCTTGTGTTCCAGGGGCATGTTGAGGAATGGATGGAGGAGGTTGTTGTTCTGCAGGCATTTCCTCCTCAGGATTTTGTGGATTTTGAGGAGGAGGAGGAGGAGGAGGTGCATTAACATTTCCTGACATTTAACGAAATATACATCAAAAAACAACTCAAACCTACCTATTTAGAAGCAAATTCAAACAAAAAAAATAAAACTCACTCCTTTGGCGTGCGCGACATCATGGCCGCATTTTGGCAACGAATCAGCGAGATTTTGGTGTTGAATTGCTTTTCCAAAACGTGAGCGTGCTTCCTAGGGTTTGCAAGCCGTGGGGATAGAGGAGAAAAATAGAAATGAAATGAAATGACATCCCTTTTGATTTATTTATAGTGGTTCATAACGCGAGCGCATTATAATGCGCTCGCGTTATGTATTTTTTTTTTTTAAACCATTTGGCCACTTTTTGGCCCCCCATCTTTTTGCACTTACCCTAAAGTGTTGAAGGTTTTTTTTCTACAGTGGGAGCTTTTGTTTTGTGGGTTTTGTAGATTTGTGAATAAGATTGTCTACAATGGGTTCTACGTCTTGTCTAGATATTGAGAAGTTTAATGGATCTAGCTACAAGATGTGGAAATTGAAAATAGAAGATCTCTTAGTAGAAAGATAATAGTGGTTAGCTATTTCCAATGAGAAGAAACCATCTACAACTATGTCAGATGAAGAATGGTTAAAACTTGATAAAAAAAGCACGAGGAACCATAAGGTTGTGACTTACAAATGTCATCCTCTTGAATGTTCCTACCAAAGCTACTGCATACAAGTTATGGAAGAGTATAGGTGATATTTATCAAACCAAAAGTTTAACTAACAAGTTATACCTCAAAAGACAGTTGTATTCTTTAAAGATGAAAGATGCTAATTCTGTTGCAAACCATTTAAATGGTTGTACTTTGATTTAAAGTCAACTTGCATTTGTAGATGTTAAGCTAGAAGATAAAGATAAATGCATCTTGTTACTTTATTCTTTACTAGAATCTTGGGAAAATTTAATTGTTGCTATCAATGGTAGTGGTCTAGATCCAAAGATGGACAATATCATTACTACTCTTCTTTCAAACTAAATGTGAAGAAAGTCCAAAAATGGTGGATCCCAAGATGCTTTACATGTAAGGGGTAGGACTTAGGAAAAGACACCTAAATGGGATAAGAAGAAAGGTAAGTCTAAAGGACGTTCTAAAACCCTTGATAAGAACAAAGTAAAGTGTTGGAACTATGGGAAAGAGGGACATGTGAAGAAGGATTGTAAAATCAAGGAAAAGAGTTTAGATTCCTCCACAAAAAAATCCTCATATGATGGTGACAATGATGCTTTGATTATTTTAGCTAACACTATAAGTAATGATGTTTTCTTTATTGATTTAGGTTGCTCTTATCATATGACTCCCAACAAGGAGTGGTTTTCCAAATATTCAACATATGATGGAGGATAAATTTTCCTTGGTGACAATAGTAATAAACAGATAATTGGCAAAGGAAAGGTAAAGTTGTATTTTAGTGATGGAAGGATTAAAACCCTTCATGATATTTTACATATTCTAGGACTTGCAAGAAATTTACTTTCTGTATCCAAGTTAAATGATTTTGGAATGCATGTGACATTTGACAAGTCTGGTTGTAGGTTGGTAAGAGGGAATTGGGTGGTTGCTAAAGGATCTCGGATGGGAAATTTATTTAGACATAATGCATCTACTTTGAATAGTTCAACCAATGTAATTGACACTAAAAATACATGTATGTTGTGGCACCATAGATTGGGTCAGATTAGTGAAAAAGGTCTTAGGACCATTATTAATAAAAAATTGGTTGATAGTATTTCAAATTATTTTGTTGGAAAAAATGATTTATGTGAGCATTGTGTGTTTGAAAAATAGAGTAGATCACCATTTCCTATTGGAACAAATAATGCAAAGAGTTTATTGGAGATTATTTATTCAAATGTGTTTAGACCAGTGGATATTGACTCTTTTGGAAAATCTCGATGTTATGTCACATTTATTGATGATGCTTCAAGATACACTTGGATTTATTTTGTGAATGCTAAATCTAAATTTTTCACTAAGTTTAAGGAATTTAAAGCCTTAGTTGAGAAGCAAATGGATTATAAAATAAGGGTTTTGAGATTGGACAATGGTCGTGAATATTGTTCTAAGAAATTTGATGAATTTTGTAAGCATGTAGGTATTGCGAGACATAAGACAACACCTTATACTCCCCAACAAAATGGGGTAGCAGAAAGAATGAACCAAACCTTAATGGAAAGAGCTAGGAGCATGTTGAGTAGTGCTAAGCTAGGTCAGTGTTTTTAGGCTGGGGCTGTAAGTACTTCTTGTTACTTAATTAATAGATCTCCATGTTCAGCTCTTGAAGATAAAACTCCTTATGAAATATGGTTAAAAAGAAAACCCTTTGTTTCACATTTAAGGATCTTTGGTTGTGAGGCTTTTGTTCATGTGCCTAAAGAAAAGCATACTAACCTAGATCCAAAAACTTAGAAATGCATCTTTGTAGGTTATGGTGAGATTGTAAAAGGTTACAAGCTTTGGAACCCTCTAACCCAAAAAATGATTTTATCAAGAGATGTAAGTTTTAGAGAGTTAGAGCTTATGAAGGTGAAGAACAACAAAAGGAAAAAGAGAAGAATAAAACAATGCACTTTGAAACATATATAGAAAAGCAAGAAGATGCACATGTTGAAGAACAACTAGATGGATTTGAGAATGGAGAAGAAGAAGAGAGTTCAGAGAGTTTAGATAATGATGTGCAAGATGAGCATAGAGAGGAACAAATAGAGCTTCTTTATCTTACTTTGAGAAGATCCACAAGACAATGAAATCTAGTTAATAGGTATAGCCCACCTAATTTGCATTGTGTATTTTCTTTTATTATTACTCATGATGAACCTAGATCTTACAGGGAGGCTCTATCTTTAGAAGATAGCGAGTCTTGGTTACAGGCTATGCATGAAGAAATGAATTCTTTGAATACTTGTGACACTTGGGATCTTGTTAATTTTCCCAAAGGAAGAAAGACCATTGGTTGTAAGTGGGTATATAAAAAGAAAATTGGTGTAGATGGTAATGTAGAAAGATACAAGGCTAGATTGGTGGCCAAGGGCTACTCCTAGAGAGAGGGTGTTGATTTTAATGAAATTTTCTCTCTAGTTGGTAAATTAACTTCTATTAGATTCCTTTTATCTATTGTTGCTGCTTATGATTTTGATATAGAGCAACTGGATGTTAAAACTACTTTCTTGCATGGGGCTCTTAAAGAGGATATTTATATGAGGCAACTTGATGGTTTTATTGTTAAAGGAAAAGAAGACTTGGTTTGTAAATTAAAAAGATCTTTGTATGGTTTGAAATAGTCACCTAGAATGTGGTATCAGAAGTTTGATGCTTTTGCATTGAAAGTTGGTACTTGGACATTCAAAAGGAGGAAGGTCAAGGGTATCCACGTCCTTAGTGATATCCAAGGTACTTGAATGTTCAACTAAAGGAGGAAGATCAAGGGTCTTCACATCCTCAGTAGTATCCAAGGTACTTGAACATTTAACCAAAGAAGGAAGATTAATGGAATGATTCATGAAATCATCATGTGCTATGGTAGAAGTAGAAATAATATGCTCAACATATTCTAATGCCACATAAGAGAGATCATTCAACTGAAGAGAGGGTAAAGTAATGTTAAGGAATGTGTTAATGTGTTGACCTCGTTTTCAACACTTCCAAATTTAAACTTTTTGTGTCAAAATGACAAATCTAACCATGCTTTGAATCCTTTCTCCAGAGTCACCTTTCAATTGAAAAACACCAGTGTCATGTTTTTCCTGCATGAGTCATTAAGATAACTTATTTCTGAGATGTCACAATCTATTTCCCTACATCAAACTTTGCATAACAACATCATTTTGGAGCATAGATACTCATCATCTCACTGAGTTTCTCAGGCACACTTGTCTAGTTTGCAGCATTTTATGAAAATCATTAAATATTGAAAATCTGTGATAGATGGTGCGAAATAATTTTTATAGAAGTGTTCGTGACTAAATTTAACCTAATGTGGCAACTTTTTGGGTCAAGAAGTCTTATGGTTTGAGAGATTTTAAACTTTCAATCTTTCGGCGGGCGGTTGGTGGAAACAATAAAATTGTGGTTTCTGTAAGGGCTGGAGCAAAATTATTTCGTACGGAGATTTATAATGTTAATATGGACAACTTGGAAAGATTTCATGATGATCTGACTTTCCAGTTGAAAGTTATGCACTTTTCGCCATTTCTCGTGCCTGCACAGTTTGCAAGTTGCAAATTCGCCTAAGTTGAAAAGATATCACATCAACTTGTACTTTTGGCAAAACCTCATGCGAACTTTTGAATTCCGCTAAGTTGGCGTCAGCTTTCAAATTCAGTTAAGTGAACATCTACTTTCACTTTTGGCAAAGAAAGGGTGTACTTTCAGTTTGCACTAACTTGATACAACATGAGGTTGTGCAAAGTTATAACTTGTGAATTGGTGGTTAGAAATTTTAACAAGTTATAATTTTCAAAAAGGTATAAATTTTTAAGTTATAAATTTTTACAAGTTGTGAATTGAAGGTTTGTGGAAAGAGCAAGTTAAAGAATTTTAATAGTTGCGAAGTATGACTAGGTAGTTATTATAACTACCTAGCAACTCACACCCCACTCTCCTTCTCTTTCGGCCATGAAACTAGGCTTGAAATCATAAACACAATGTGATTTAATGTCAAGAATGTGGCTGTCAAGGATCTTAAGCATGGCTATGTGGCATCTGACTCTAAGAATGATCTTGCCAAGGAAGCTACAAACTTTACCTCACAGGTGATCATCATGAATCATCTTGGCCAGATTGGAAATGACTATGCCCCCGTGCTAGACTACCATACTTCTCACATTGCCGTCAAGTTTGCTGAAATTCATGGCCAACAGTGGAGGTAGCGATCCTGGAGATACAACGTGCAACCGGTAGAACCATGGGCTGAGATGGGCAAACGCTTCAAATATGGTTGGTGTTTACAAGTGATTGAGCTTTCTTAGATGCGGCTTGATCTACGATAGACAATTTATGGGCGTATTTGAATTCTACTTCCAACATGCACACTTCCTACGGTCATGGCAGTTTGTTAGTGTTTTGAAATGGTTTTTGAATTCTTCCTTGTAACAAACTCCCTTTTGACCAAACCGATGGTTTAACGGGCTCCTTGTTCAGTTGATGCCAAAATAGGAGTTTTCAAACAGCAAAGCAGATATTTTTCAGATGTTGTAGTTGCCAGTTCCTAAACGCACATATATGCAAAATGAGGAAGGTTAGACAAAGCATGAAACTTGTTTGACACAATGCCTTAGAGAAATGTCATCTCTTGGACTGTAATGATTGCAGGATATGTACAGAACGGGCTAGTTAAAAAGGCCTTAGAAAATTCAAAGCAAATGCAGCATTCTGATGTAACACCAAGCACCAAATTGGGAGCCTTCGAATAGGTAAAGACCCTCACCAATGCATAATGGAATGGGAGCTTTGGAGTAAAGGAATGGGCATCCATTAAAGTATAACAGAATGCTGAGAAGAGGTGAATGCAACGATTCCAGTTTTGTATGAAGTATGCATGCAAAAGAAACAATTTTGTAGAAAAGGTTGCAGAAACTTGTAAGTAAATGCAAGCACCAGGTGTAAAGCCAAAATTTTCAACCTTTTCCAGCATCATGTGGAGGATAAAGGAAACTTGCAATTCCTATCGTACTCGGTGTGGAAGGATAAAAGATACACATAAAATGTTTGACAGAATACTTCATAGAAACGTGGTCTTATAGAATGTAAAGATTGCAAGATATACATATAAAGATTGTAGGATATCTGTTGTCAAGGCTTTTGAGTCTTTCAAAGAAAAAGAGACTGGTAGTTATAAAGCTAAGTTTTGTGACCATTTGCCTGCACCAGCATAAGGATATAAACATCGATCAATTATTCTTTCGTCGAATGTTGCAGTTGCAAGTGCCTTTGTTGACCTGCATGTGAAATGTGGAAGCATATACAAGGCACAACAAATGTTTGGAAAAGATTTTTCATGTCATGGAATACAATGGCCGCTGGGGTATGATCTCCATCAAGGCATAATGGAAAGAAGGGTTTTGTCAGATATTATAAGTCTGAAAACATATATACAAAATCTGGAAGCATAGACAATGCTAATGAACTATTTGACAGAATCCTTCGAAGAGACATCATCTCATGAAATGCAGCGATTGTGAGACACGCACAAAAAGACATCTCCCAGTTTGTACCAAATGAGAAATTCACAGTATAGTATGGCCATGCATAATAGAAATAAGGTTTTTGTCAGGTATTATTGCGAATAACTTAGAAAATATGCATACAAATGGGAAGCTTAGGAGGGCGCATAAGCTACCTAGCTGTGCTAGAAGACACAAGCACTTGTTTTACCAAATAGATCAATAAAATGTGGTCTCTTGGAGCACAATGAGTGCAAGATACATACAAAAACAAATTACTTGAAAAGGTCGTGGAAACTTTCTAGCAAATGCAATTTTTACGCATTGAAACCAAGAACCGTTGCCAGCATCTTCGCTGCCTATGACAAAAATAGAAGCTTTGGAACTAGGGAAGGTATCCATCAAAGCATGATTGAAAATGTATTTCGTTGCGGTTGCAAGAATCTTCTAGGCCAGGCCATCATGATTAAGGGATATGCCCATAACAGATTTGTTGACAAGCATTGTAATTTTTCATGCAAATGTACTTCTCACCTACACATTAAACAATATGGTTCATTCCCAGTATGTCTTACGGCATCAGTAGTATCTTTGTAAAGGACACGATTTGCTAGGTCTGACTCTTCTATGCCAAACATCTTTGCTAGCCTGTTAAAGAGCTGATCATAAGTACTGAAGAGTGACAGATCAAGGGTCTTACCTACATCTTCAGACTC
This sequence comes from Cunninghamia lanceolata, assembly GCA_027924645.1. Classification (NCBI taxonomy): domain Eukaryota; kingdom Viridiplantae; phylum Streptophyta; class Pinopsida; order Cupressales; family Cupressaceae; genus Cunninghamia; species Cunninghamia lanceolata. The sequence continues at coordinate 25,485,068 of BSBN01000261.1, read as the reverse complement.
CATAAACACTTTACAATGTACAATGCCATCTTCAGCATCGATGCTTGATCCTTAAACCATGCACGGCTAAAGAGGCCATTGTTAACTGCAGAATCAAAGGTCTCCCCATAAGAGAGTCTTAATCCAGAATTTTTGGAGAGTTTGGAAACATCTGACCTAATAGTCATTACTCTTTGTGATTTATCTAAAGCTTCTAGATTTCCATCTGTTGAGCTATTGCTCATGAGCCCTGGTGACCCAATGTCCTTCACTGTCTGATGACCTGGGCCATCAGATGGCCTAACTCCTGATTGTTGTTGCTGTGGAGATTTGGAAGACTGTTCTAGGTGAATAGTTTTCCCAAAGAGCAGAAATGGTGCACTCCTTGTGGTTGAGCTACCAGCCTTCCCATTGGTTGTTTTCTATTCACTTGGTGATGAATTGCCCACTGTTAACAAACATGAGAGGTTGGTGTGCCATGTGGTCATGAGTAATGTATATACGTGGACTTGATTGCACTGCACTCGAAGAGAAGGGACTGCATGTCTTGTTGGTGCTTCCACCATGTGAAGAGTTCATTACCTAAGATAATCAAGGGTGTAGCGTGCAATAACTAATGTTTATTCAAGTGGCAATGAATCTACTTATCAAGAATTGCCTAGTTACTACAATTCTATTATAACTAACAGCCAAGATAAAAGAATTAGACTTGTTGAACTTGCAAATCAATTTTGTTGTTGCATGGGAGGTTCAAAACAAGACATATGAAGAACGAAATGAAGTTGAGTTACTTAGCTCAGGAATTGAATGCAATTGATGCTTTAGATTCAGGCTTGGTGTGCATTAGGAAATTGCTCTCTTACAATAAGATCCTAAGACTATCTTGAAAACATTTCAATGAGCCATTCAGATTGATTGTTCTTTTATGTATGCCTATACTATTTGTCGTCATGAGAATGTTGTTATGGAGGAATTAGAAAACAATATTAATTGTCATCAAAGTGCATTACAAATTGATCCCCAACATTATGATGATGATACAACTTGGGAATGATATGTCATTAAGTTGAGAGGTTATCAAAGTTACAAATGTGGTAGTTTTGAGGCACAGAATACATGGATTTGTGATTGCCCACCAACATCAATCTAATCAAATGGAAATAGGGTATGATTTAAGAAGAAAATGTAGTATCTTCTTCAACTAGTTCGTCTCCTTCAATTAGATCCATAATGCTTTGGGATTGAAATGAGAAATTGATGGCAATGGAATTCTATGGCTATGATTAGAATGGGAAAATGTGCAAAGTTATTCATTCTATTCCTATCTTGTTGCCATTGTCACAGCTCATGTTTTGCATACGCGGTTGTAGAGGTCTAACATCCAGGTATACAAAGGAATCATCAAACTTTGACAAGGTTTGACCACCAAATGGAACAGATGAAGATGGAAAGAACTTAGCAAAGTTCACAACTCAAAACTTACAAGTTTTTATTTACCTTTTTGTAAAAGTGACTTTTGTCACTTATTGTAATTCATAAGTTAGAAAATGAACTTTATTCCCAAAAAGTGGTGTAAAATATAACCAAAAATAAGGTTCATTATATTTTTGTATTTTAAAAAGGTAGTTATTAGGTAGTTGTGAGGTAGTTACAAAGTGGTTACTAGGTGGTTATGGGAAAAAGCCTATAAATATGAGGCTATTTCAAATGTATAGGGAGAGGACTCTTTAGAGAGAACTTTTGCGGGGGGAAATTATGAAACTTCTTGGAACATTTTTGATTCTACACATTGTATAGTCTACTTTTGGAATTGTATAATTTTGAAAAGATAATGAAGAATGCATTTTCAGTTCGTATGTTCTTGATGTATTTCTGAGTTATGATTACTAGTTTCTCGTATGTCAAATTGGTGATCTTTCTATGTATTTGTGTGAATCAAAGTTATCCATTAAAGCATACAATTAGGGTGATAAAGCACAATCAAGTCTCAGTATCCTGATTTGAAAGTGTTTAGATAAATTATCTCTTCGTACATTGAGATTTACTGTCTGTTTTCATCGCTGTTGGATATATGTCATGAGATCCATCATAGAGTTTAGGAAAGTGGTTTCTATCTTTGTGGTCAAATCCCCTTGTACTTTTCAATAAGATTGTGAAACTCCTATTGGTTTTCATATGTCTACCATGAGGGTTTCTACATGCCCATTTCTCCTGTCATTTTCTTTTCTTCCTTTTTGTACTTTAAGGTTAAAAGTACACAAAAACCACAAATACCCCTATCATACAACGGAGCTGCCCCTCTCAAATGCAGAGGAAAGTTGTTAGTCTAGTAACAACTTCTCCAACTGTTGGGACTATTTAGTCACCACTCTAAGGGCAACGAGTCTTTTCCAAATGTTATTTCACTGTGACAAATTTGTTTACCAACACAATGATATCATCCTCTTGTGCTAAAATGTTCTCACTTTTGAGAGAGGGATCCAAAACATAAGGTGATGTAGGTAAAGCTAGGTCACCATCATATGCTTTAGAGGTGATGATATTATCATGAATTGTGGTAGAAGAACTATCACCATCATCATTCTCATGAATATTCATGGAGATGAATTTAGTAAAGTATTCTAATATGGATAGAAGTAATGCTAAGAAGCCAATAATACATGTAAGTGTGATATGGAACAAAATTGTACAATTGAATTTAGACATGATTTGAGTATCTAGAATAAGATTGGAATTAATGATCTACAAGTGCAAGATAAGCAAGGCTTTCAAAAATGTGGTGTTTTTGATAACCACAACAACCAAGTCTTGCAAATGTAAGATGTGTAGTATATGCAAATTATTTTCCTAAGTAAACACAAGAGGGATTTAGAAATATTTTCTTTAAATGAAGATGCATAAGTGTCAAATGAATCTAGATAGTTTTGTTTGTTTATGCTATTGCTTTACAATTTCAAAGAGAAGATGAATCTTTTAATTTAAAAAAATATGAAACATATGATGAGTTATAGAAACTTGAAATCAGATTTAGCAATCATTCAACATAGAAAAGATCTAAGAGTAAGATTACAAATACAACCATTAAATGCAAGACTAGCTAGTGTTTCAACATCAAACCCTAGATCTTAAATGCTCATTCCTAAACCAAAATTCCTTGATGCAAGATTGATTTTTCTTTGTAACCTGAACACAAATGATGTTTATGAAATGCTACAACAATGGAAAATAAGATTTGAAATGTAGATGACAGCAAAAAAATATGAAACAAGATATTAATTACAAACCCTAGGTTTTGAATTTGACTAGGTTTTCCAAAAAAATTAACTTTTTTGACAACACCCTAGAAAATAAAAGTTTTAAATGTAAGATGCAAGACCATGAAATGATTAAATAATGTTATACCAGTCAGATCTGATGAAAAAATCAGAATTTAGATCTCTCTATGATGATGTAAAACCTATGCAATAAAAAAAAAATGCAATAAATGTTTTTTTGTAAGCCTAAAATGCTTGATTTTTTACTTTTCAAAGAAAATATGCAAGAATTTATTTTCTTAAACATGAAGATGATATTCTACTACAAATTAAATCAATTTAATCATGCCACAAAGATCTTAAACAACTCACTAGAGTCTCCAAACCCTAGGTTCAAAATTAGCTAAATTTCTTAAAAATGCAAGGCTTTTGTAAACCCTAATAATGAAATAATGTAAAATTAAGTTATGAAAGTATGAAAAATGATGAATGAATGTAACCTAATTAGATATATGGTAGAAAATGGCTCAACTATGAAACAAGAAGGATGCGAAAGTCCAAGAAACAACGTGCTCACCAAAATGTTAGATAGAAAAGAGAGACTAGCTCAAGAGATCAAACTAGACCAAACCCTCTTCTATCTAACATTAGGACACAAGCTAAGCTTGGCTTATACCCAAGATAGAAAGCCAAACTATAGGGTATTTGTCCCTTTGTTTTATATAGGAGAATCAATGAAATCCAATCAATCAAACTAGGGCAAAACATAAAACCCTAATTGAGCAAGATACGAGCATAACAGACTATCAAAAACATATATGAACAATCTAAAAGCATAGAATAGACCAGTGAATAGAAAAGAACCTAGATCTAGAACTAGGAGCCCATGGTGCTTGGGTGTCCTAGACCCTAATTAAGGTTTTGTAGAATTTTATATCTCCTATGTCTTCGCCCTTCTTTTTTCCTTCTTCTTGTAACTTGATTTCTACAAATTCCTCCATATGCTACCTGCACACACACAAGAAGGAAACTAGTTGGGTGCTATTTAGGATCTTACTTGACTTAAGCTATGTGAATGGTGTTTCCACCTACACAATAGAAAATATGATAGATAAAAAGCATGTGTCCGAGGAGGGTAGAGGCAAATCTGAAGTAGAATGGAATGCTAGAACAAAGCATGAATGAAAGAAGTCACCATGAGCATGGAAACCCTAGCATGCTTGATGTGGCATTACAACTTGACTCAATAAGTTGGTGTAGCCCAAACAATTATAAAGATCTTCACAAGACCTATAATAAGTTAGTGTTGTAGCAATAATCCACCATAGAGAGCTTTAGAGAAGAGTAAAGAGCATGAGAGAGAAGAGAGAATGCAAGAGTGCCTAGATTACTTAGAGAACTTAGAGATGTTCAAATGAATAAACTAAATTTCTTTTATATGTGTTCCTGCTCACAAATGACAAATAAAAACAAATGAGGCCAATATGAGGAACCACTTAAGATTTCTTAAGCAGACATACCACCAAAATAGTTCAGGGCTAAATGAGGGACCAGGGCACCTGGACGCCCTTGTCCTTTAGCCCCAAGAATCTTGGCATAAGTCTCTTTACATGTTCTTAGGCCGGTCTCATAGTTATTTTGTCATATTTTATCATCGATATCGAGAATTAATCATTTCATGTTTAGAAAGGTGTTAAAATTGGTCCTGATTAACAAGTGTAAAAATTTTAGGTCCACCCAGGGGCTAAACTAGGTGTAAAATGCTAGTGTACACATTTTAGAATGTACCAAGATGGTGAGTCCATTTCAAACATCCATATAATAATTTCTAGCTTAATAAATTAGTTAAGGATTAATGGTGAAGCTATGGAAGAGCAAAGGATTATTGAAAAAATCCTTAGGAGTTTACCCTTAAGATTTGACTTGATTATGATTGCAATAGATTAGGATAAAGACCTTTCAAAGATAACAACAGAAAAGTTGATGGGTTCACTACAAACCCATGATAAATGCCTAAATAGATACACTCCTTCCCTAAAGAAATAAATAATAGAGATAGAAGTCAAATAGGTAGATGAAGAGGCTACTCTAGAAGAGTAAGCTCAAACAACCAAGAGCAAACAAGCAGCCCATAGCCAAACTCTCAAGACAAGAGAAGAGTAGTAGCTCAAACCAAAGATATGATAAAAGTAATGTATAGTGCTATCATTATAACAATTATGGTGATTTTGCAAGTGAATGTAGAAAAAGGTAGAGTGACCAAGTGAGACAAAGTGCAAATGTAGCTAATGAAAATGTAGCTGAAAATAAATAGTTCTCAAACATGTTCATTATGTGTAATATTGCTAAATAGAAAATGCTAAGGTTTGGTATTTGGATAGTGCTTATAACAACCACATGAGTGGTAATACAAGTTTGTTTACCTCCATTGATAAGAATATTAAGTCTGAGATTAAGATGGGGAATAATGAAAAGGTTCTAGTCATGAAAATAAGTTTTGTCATCATTCAAATCAAGCATGGTGATAAAAGAGTAATCAAGGATGTATATTATGCCTTAGGCATAAAACATAATATTTTGAGCATTGGACAATTGGTCCAAAACCCATATAAAGTCATAATAGAAAATGGAGAACTCATCAATTATCTTTAACAAGAATGAGAGAAAGAAAAAGATTGTAGTAGTCCAAATGATAAGAAATTGAATGTTTCCCCTTAGGATGCAAATTGATTTCTTAGCATAGTTTTAATTTGTACCTTCCAAGCACATAAAGAATATACCAGTGGCACAATAGTCAACCTTCAAGATACTCATCAAAGACCCATTAAAACTTTAGGATTTAAGGTATGGGAACTTAAGCTATTTTGGTTTAAATATTGTGTCCAAGAAAGATATGGTTAGGGGGCTACCAACAATTGTAGAGCAAGAAAATGTGAGGCTTACATCCTAGGAAAATAACATAGGTAGCCCTTTCAATTAGGGAAATCTAGGAAGGCAAAAGCACCATTAGAGATGGTGTACTTAGATTTATGTGGCCCCATGAAAACTCTCACCCTATCCCAGAATACATATTTCAAGGCATTCATAAATTATTATAGTAGGAAGACTTGGGTTTATTTTTTTAAAATAAATCAAAAGCCTTCGATAAATTCAAGTTGTTTAAGGCCTTAGTTGAGAAACAAAGTGCCACTTCATAAAAATGCTCATAATTGATAGAGGGGCAGAGTATGTATCTAAGGAATATAAATTGTTGCAAGAATGAAGGCTTTGGGAAACAATTCACAACTAGATACACTTGACAACAAAATAAAGTTGTTGAGAGGAAGAAATGTAACCATCCAAGAGGTGGTTGTGGACATGTTGAAGGCCAAGGGGCTTTCAAAGGAACTCTAGGGTGAGGTTCTAATAGAAAAAGTATACCTACTAAAAGGATGCCCAATAAAGGAGATGTATGAGGTAAGATTCCCCAAGAAGCATTGACAAATAACAAATATAGTGTGGAGCACCTAAAAATCTTTGGGTGCATGGAATATGCCTTTATTCTAGAGGGGAAAAGATAGAATTTGAATATAAAGGATAAAAGTGCATCTTCATTAGTTATAGTGAAGAATCTAAAGCATGCAAATTGTACAACCCTATTACGAAGAAGGTTGTGATCAACATGGATATTGAATTCATTGAGAATGAACCATGGGGTGCCACAGTTGACACCTCCATAGGTATCTTAGTAATGGTACCCATAGATGATGAAGAAGGTGGAAATGGAGAGAATTTCTAGCAGTCAAGGTAAATTAGCAAGGTGAAACTTCTACAGCACTTCCTTGTTCATCAACATCACAACATACTCTATAGTCAAGCAATTTCAGAATGTTGATCACAAAGAATACTGAGCAGGGCAGGTGAATCAATATTCTGTAAAACTTCTCTTTTACAAATTTATTAATCCATTTACCATATTCAATAACTTGAAAGCAAAACAAACATAAGAACAACAACCATAAAGACATAACATAGACACTAAGATTTCACATGGAAAACCCAAAAAGGGAAAAACCACGGTGAGTGTTAGCTCACAATATATTATGATAACAATACTGAATTACATGAAGGCTCACTGCCCAAGGACTCATTGTCCAAAGAAGTGCTCATTGTAATAGGCTCACTGCCAAATAGAAGAGAAGAGAATATAGAAAGAAATGGCTCACTACCAAGAGAGGACTGCTACAGGTGCATCTACAGAATGCTGTGGTGCAGTACCAATTAGTTCAGTATACAGATTCAGAGGACTTCATATTGTCTGCCCTACTTTTCTACTTTGCTTCACATATACTCTGTTCTTCTACCTTTACTGTCATTTTGCTAATAAAAAACTACCTCAAGTCACACAATCATAGAATTCACACACTATCACACTTATCCATACCTCAACACTAAAATCCATCGAGTATATATATATCCGCAACAAGATTTATCTCACAATTAGGTCAGCAAGCCAAACATGAAACGTGTATACAAATGGTACGCCTTGTCGGCTTGATCTTGTGCACAAACAATAATGTGGACCAAAACAAACATACAATAGTCTTCATATAGGTTGGGACCAATCATTCAACCACTTAGATTGATTATTCAAACAATATATCTTCTTTGCATATAAATCTAACATGCCTGTCGGTTTGTCCCTTAAGAACACACTTGACCAATTCATCTGTCACATCATAACTCCTACTGCGGACCATATGACACTCTATAAATCATAGACAACAACATTGTGAACCTCTTAGCATACCTTTAGAACTGTGGAGAATAATATTCTTTCATAGAGAAATGTAGATCTCATAACTATTGTTTTGTCATAGAGAAATACTGTCAGACTGGAAGTTGATACTAGAGAACTTGTCAAATATAATCTGATGGACTTCAAGCACTACAAATCTGAATTTAGATTCTTATGACATGTGTCTATATTTCCTTAGAACTGCAAATCAAAATTCTCAATAGTGGAGGAATGCGGACCACAAGTGCTTTACACTATTTCAGGCTTAACTCCATTCATCCAAACTTAGACAATTCACCATATGACTTCTGGAGGAAGTCAAAACTTGAACACTAGAAAATGTGATCATCAAATATCTATGAGCAACATACTTGAACTACATATAATGATCTTCAACTACGGAGGCATATTGACCCAATCTCTGATACTCTATAGCTTGCCCATATTTAGCCATTTTGACTAAGTTAGTCTTCCAGACCTTTACCAAACCTTGTTGCCATCAATGACAACATTCTATCAGTAGTGTCTCTTAATTATGTTGCCAACAATCTCCCCCTTTGGCATTGATGACAACATTTAGTGAAAAATGCTTGTTTGCTCCCCCTTACTATATGCACTCTATTTTTCTTCTCCCACTTAGGTGTTTGCCCATTTTTCATTAGTTTTCTTCTCCCCCTTTGAAATCAATGGCAAAGGTGTATGTACAAGAGTCAAAATTGTGTTAAGATAGCTAAAATTGCTTCTTTAATAGCACTCTATATACCTTTTATTCCATCATCTAATAAATTTTTATCATTGATCAACATGGTCTTCAACTCAGTTAATCTCTTCTCATCAAACTCTTTTCTTACTTTCATTTTATAGACTTTTCAAAAGATTCAAAATGCACACTTACTAAGTTTATGAGTCCCTTTAGTTGATTTGTTGAAGTCATTGATGTATCCTTTTGATATGATGGCATCATCTTATGCAAAATGTTAGATGCCACACCAATGAGTTCACTGCCCTCTATATGTGACTTCAATATTTCTTCCTGTGTCTTTGCTTGCACAATTGATACCAATTTAAATTTTTGCATAGGGGACATTGAGTCCAAGTTTATTAGACCTTGCAAAAACTTAGGCTCATCCAAGGCTTGTTTTTATTTTTCTATAAATTCCCTGAGAGACTCAGCAATGTCTGTTTCTATATTAGAGACTTCTTTATTTTGCTCTGAAGGATCTAGATCCATAGCCTCATTTCCATCAACATTTTTCTCTAGTACATGGCTCATCTTAGTTTGTTGACTCATGAGCTTTGTTTTCCTCCTCAGTCTTCTCCTTGTGTGCTTGGTCATCAGTTTGTTGTTTTGAAGGAAGACTTGTCTCAATTTTGTCCTTGACAGCAATATCAGTAGCAGGGGCTTCTTTCTCCTTTGACTCTTGTCATGTTTATCTAACCCTTGGTCTAGGCTCACTTCTGAAATAGCTATGTCATCTTCAACCTTTGTTTCTTCATTGTCATATATGGTTGGGACATGAAATTCCTTCAACACTCTCATGATGATCTATGTTTCTTTGACAACTTTCTCAATGTCATCTGCCATTAGAGTGTTCATTGTCCTCTTTTTTCTGAATTCTTTATGAAGTGCTAATTTGGATATTTTTTTCTTTTCTTCTGGGGTGATTTTAGGATAGTTTTATTAATGTATGCTCTCTAAGCTCAATGTCCTTAGCCATAGCAGCTTCTTTCCTTGTAGACATTATACTTCCCAAGCTTTCTGGGAGATCAATAATTATTTCAATGAGAGCTTTATTGTATATGTCCAAGTATTGGATGACAGCAACCTCAATGACCTTTTTGTTTACATCATCAAAGTCATCATATAGTTGGGCAATAGGTTTTAGATTTCCATCAACTGTAATGGCCTTCAATACTTCCTCCAGACTCATTATAGTCTAGTCTTCTACATGTGCTTCAGTCTTAGACTTCTTTCTCCCTATATCCTTATCGAAGGTCTTCCTTTTAGTGGCACCAAAGGGTTTGCCTTGCTGAAAACGAGAGGGTGGTGTACTCTGTGCCTTCATCTTCTTCACCTCTTCATCGGTCTCAGTTTCCTCATCATCAACTACACCAACACTGATATACACTCTCTAACCTTTGGTCTTCTTCCTCTTTATTGTTTTCGCTTCTATAGTTGTTGAGAAGGGAATATTGGAGGATTTAGATGATGTTCCAGAGGAACTTGTACTTTTTTTGGTGCAGCAGGTGCCTCTTGTTGCACCTCTTGAACTTTCGGAGCTTTATTAACTTCCTTTTCTTGATCCTTCACTTTTTCTTTAGCTGCTTTTTCTACTTCAGCTCTAGCTCATGTGGCTGAAATTTATTCTTTGGTGAATCCTTTGCTTTGTGCATATTCTTCTACTATTTTCTTAGACTTTTTCTAGATTTCAGGCTTCCTTAGTTCAACATGAACTTTTACAGATAGCTCTTCATATGTGCCAAACCTTTCCTCTAAGGTATCCCTAGGTTTTCTTAAAATGTGTTGGGCATATCCAACACATCAGCTACTAACTCATACCCCATTGGCATAATCCAAACTGTTCTAGGCTCAACAGCCTCCATCATGTACTAATCCTTGTTGATAATGAAGCATATATCATTTTTTATATTTTTCCACAATTGTCTTGGGGATCCTTTTCCTAGATTGCATTAGGCTTTGGAAGTTCTTGAAATAGCCCCATAGGGCTGTAGTCTGTGCATCATGACTTCCTATATTGCTTAGATGATCTCTAATTTGCACTGCAATCAGTTGACTATTTAACAAGCACAAATTCTTCATACATGGTAATTCATGCATGAAATAGAAGAATAAGCAGATGACCAACTTACCAAACTTGAAGGGGTATTTGTTATCCTTTGTCTTCTTTATGTTTTCCATTAATTGTTGTCATAGAAATTCACAGAGGTCATAGTCTGCATTCTCCTTGATCATTTGATAAGTAGTGTATATAACAGTACTAGAGACAGAATTCTCCTGGTTTGTGAAGTAGATTTTGTAACTGATGCAGAGCGCATAATGGAAGCGGTAAACCCTAACAATAAACTACCAAACTCTGGTATATGCTTACCATGACTTGCTACAGTTGGCTACTATGCCCCGATTCACCATTACACCTAGTCGCTGCTTGTATATTTTACCACATACAATCCCAATATACATTGGCAATATGCATTCGATGTGTCCCCTCTTTCTTAGGTGTTACTTCATGCATCGACGAACTCCTTGTTCATTCCTCCAATACGCTGATGCACATTGACTCTGGTGCGACTTCAACTTTCAGCAATCTCCTGCTTTGTTTCTCCAAACTGTATCCTCGACCATGACCTTCCTCCGATGGCTCGATCCTCCCTTCGCCAACCTATCTTCATCGCTCTGGGTGGGAGATGCTTTGTCGATGGTCTCTGTCTCACTGGGACAACTGTAACTCCTCCGATCCAAACCCTAGCACATGAAGATGCTAGGTGATCTATTGTGCATACCCAAATTTGATCCTCTGCGCCACCAAAACATGAACAAAAATAAAAACAAATAGATATGATACAATGAAGCCATTCCACTGATTTTGATAGAAATCTTGTTAGTGGAATGCTTCAAATCAACATGTTGCAACAATGGAAAATTAGAAAGGAAGGAAAATCTACAGCTAATGCAACTTGTATTTACAGAGAATGAAAAATAGATTGATGACACAGAAAATAGTTTGATTCTCCTTAGTTATGCTTGATTACAATATCATATGACTGAGTACAATCTCAATCCCTAATCTGTATGCACTTGATTCAGTTCTCTAGGTTTTAAAGATTTGCCTAGAGTAGTACCAACTGACTCCAAGCGATTGGGAGATCGACTCCAAGCGGTTGGGAAACACTACTACCTATTTTTGGCATTATTGCTATTTTTAGCATTATGCTATTACAATTGAACTTATGTCCCTTGGGACTTACAAAATGAACCTAGGTTTAATTAACTTGGACTCACACATGGCACTAGGCCTTACAATTGGTCACTTGGACCTTATTCAACGCCAAAACATCAAAATAAACATGAAATTAATTAAAGTATCTAGGTACCCCTGCACCATACTCCTGGGGTTGAAAAGAACTCAAGTCCCTTGAGGAACCAAGTCTGAAATATTAACCCCATGTTTGATGATATCTTCCTCGCTCATCCAGGTTGCATCCTCATCAGGTAATCCATGCCATTTGACCAGATACTGCTTGTAGGTTTTATGTCTGGTCTGCTTCTGAACTTTGGTGTCCAAAATACATTCCAACTGAACTGGATGACTTGGTGGAAAATCAGTGATCCATTCTGCATCTTCTGCTCCTGTCACTGTTGTATTGGCTCCTCTCAATGGAAACAAATCTGACACATTGAAAATGGGTGATATTGCTAAACCTGGAGGAAGTTCAATTTCGTAGGCATTAGGCCCAAATTTGTGTACAATTTTGCATGGACCTATCTTCTTCATAAGAAGCTTCGTGGGCTATCCTTTCAGGAGTCTTTCCTTCTTCAAATATGCCATTACCAAATCCCCAACTCTGTATTGGACATCCTTTTTCTTCTGATCAGCTCTTTCTTTGTATTTCCCTGTGTTCTTCTGAATAGTTTCCTTTACAGCATCATGGATATCCTTCATGCTGACTGTAAAATCTTCTCTTTGTGCACTCCTTTTCTCCATGTTTTGGAGATCCCTGAGCTCCAAAATTCCCCTGGGATGAATCCCATATACAACTTCAAAAGGGCTCTTTCCCGTGCTCCGATTGACAGAGTCATTATATGCAAATTCTGCTTGTGGGATGATCATATCCCATGCTTCTCCATGCTGTTTGGTCAGACATCTCAAAAGATTACCCGGTGATCTATTCACTACCTCAGTTTGTCCATCTGTCTAAGGGTGATATGCAGATGTGAAAGACAAATGAGTGCCCAATTTCTTCCACAATGTGCGCCAAAAATGTCCCACAAACTTGGGATCTCTGTCAGTGACAATATTCAATGGAAAACCATGAATTTGAACAATCTCTTTAAAGAATAGACTAGCAATATGTGAAGCATCATTGGTACATTTGCATGGCACAAAATGAGCCATTTTACTGAATCTGTCAACAACCACAAACATGCTGTCAAATCCTCTTTGAGTCCTTGGAAGACCCAAAACAAAATCCATACTGATGCACTCCCATGGCTTTTGAGGAATTGGAAGTGGTTGATAGAGACCTGCATCAAATGAAGTCCCTTTGGCTCTCTGACAAATATGACAACTGTCTAAAAAAATTTTTGACATCTGTTTGCATCTTAGGCTAGAAGTAAAACCTTCTCACTTGCTCCAACATCTTGTCCAGTCCAAAATGACCTCCAAGACTACTGCAATGCTTCTCTTTCATGATGTTCTCCCTCATGGAACACCTAGGTACACACAGTTGGCTGCCTTTGAATAGTAGCCCTTGCTATAACAAATATTGAAAAAAATTAGAATGATAGGAATATGAAAACTGTGAACAAACTGCATATATCTCCTTGAAGTCCTCATCATCCTGGTACATATTCTTGAGAGAATCCACTCCCACACTTTGCAACTGGATTTCTTGTGTAGTACACACTCTTCTACTTAGAGCATCCACCACCTTGTTGGCTTGTCCCTTCTTATGTTTGATGGAAAAAGTATATGCCTAGAGTTGTTCAACCCACTTCATACGCATGTGATTTAGCTTCTCCTGCGAATTCAAAAAACTCAAAGAATGGTTGTCAGTATAAACAATGAACTCCTTAGGTAAGAGATAGTGTCTCCACTTTTTCAATGCTTGAACCATGGCATATAATTCTAGATCATATGTGGAATACTTCCTTTTAGCATCATTCAACTTCTCACTAAAGAAAGCAATAGGTCTGCCTTCTTGACTCAAGATAGCACCAATGGCAAGGTTACTGGCATCACCTTCCATAGTAAACAACTTATTAAAATTAGGCAAAACCAAAATGGGTTTCTCTACTATTTTCTGCTTGAGAATCTCAAAAGACTCATCAGCTACTCTATTCCAAACAAACTTACATTTCTGTCCTCCTTTTATGGTATCTAGAATGGGTGCACAAATATGACTGAATCCTCTTATGAATTTCCTATAAAAAGTTGCTAACCCATGAAAACTCCTTACATCACTGACTATTTTAGGTGCTGGCCAAGACAGAATAGCACTTACCTTTTCTGGATCCATTTTCAAACTACCCTGGGATATAACAAATCCAAGGTATGTGAGTTCTTTCTTAATGAAGATACTCTTCTCCATATTGATCATCAGTTTCTCCTCATGCAGCTTCTTCAACACCTGTTCCAAATGCTACAAATGTTCTTCTTTTGTTCTGCTAAAAACCAAAATATCATCAAGATAGACAACAACAAATTTGGCAATAAAATCTTTCAATACCTCATTCATTAAATGCATGAAAGTGCTTGGAGCATTGGACAGACCAAATGACATCACCAGCCACTCATAAAGACATTCATTAGTCTTAAAGGTTGTCTTCCATTCATCCCCTTGTCTAATTCTGATCTGATGGTATCCACTCTTGAGATCAATTTTTAAAAAATACCGAGCTCCTCCCAAACAATCCATGAGGTCCTCTATTCTGGGCATAGGAAACCTATATCTGATGGTGATCTTATTTATGGCTCTTGAATCAGTACATAACCTCTATTTGTTATCCTTTTTGGGAGCTAAAACTGTGGGTACAACACATGGACTAAGACTTTTCCTCACCAAACCCTTATCCAACTATTCTTGTACTTGTTTAGCAATCTCCTCATTCTGCTTAGGTGTCATTTTATATGCTGGTTTATCTGGCAATGTGGATCCTGGGATGAAGTCAATTTGATGACTTATGTCTCTCACAGGGGGTAGTACATTAGGCATAGCCTCCACCATGATACCCTTATATTTGTCCAACAATTCTTGCACTTCCTTCGGGACATTTTCCTTGTTGTTTTCAGACAAATCAGAATTGTCTTTAGGTTTCAAAATTAGAGCATACCCCTGGGTTCCCTCTTCTTTTAGAGTATGGAGAAACTCTTTCCCACTCACTAACATGATACTTGAGCCTACATTCTTATCTACACCTTCTTCTAGTAAAGGATCCATTTTATACTGTATACCATTCTTGGTGATCACAAAGGAATTGGATTTACCATCATGCTGGGCTTGTACATCATACTACCAAGGTCTTCCTAATAGTAAATGGCATGCATCCATGGGAATTATATCACACAACAATCTATCCCCATATTCCCCTATCTGAAATTCTACCCAAGCTTGTTCATCAACCAAGACTTTTTGTCCCTTGTTTAGCCATGACACTTTGTATGGACTCACATGTGGCAGCCTTTTCAAATTCAATTTCTCTACCATTTCTACTAAAACTAAATTTTTAGTTGAACCAAAATCAACAATTACCTTACCCCTTTTGCTGGAAACTTTACACAAAGTCCTGAATAGTGTCTTCCTCTGTGGTGGTTCTTTGTTCTATGGCACTTTCAGCATTGTTCTTCTCATCACAAGACTCTCTCCATCTTCTGCTAGAGCTGCACTTCTCATAGGTGAAGTCACACTTTGACAATCTTCTTCTTGAATCAGCTGGTGCCTTCTCTCTCCTTCATGAGAGCTTGAGGCTTTCTCCGGACACCTACCTACTATGTGCCCTATTTGGTTGCAATTATAACATCTTCCTATGAAGACGTTAGGACCTCTGCTTGGTCCACCGAATCTGCCTCTCCCATTGGGTCTCCTTCCTCTTAAACCCCCTCTGGAACCAGATTCTCCACTATGTTCTTGTTGACTGGACTCCCCTTAATTCTTCTGGAACTAATTTTTGCCACCAAAACTATTTCTCCCCCTAAAATTCTTTCCACCTCTACCTCTGTTCTACTGTTCTCCTTTTCTTTTCTACTTCTCTTCTACTCTCAGTGCCACTTGGAAACACTTGTCCACTATTTCTAGTGTCAAGATGGTAATCTCATCTTGTATACTATACTTCACGCCATTAATATACCTGGCAACTCTTCCTTTCTCATCCTCAGTATGTCCACACCTTAGAGACAATTTATGAAATTCCTCTGTATAGGTGGATACATCCATGTCCTTCTATCTGAGGTTCTGCATTTTCTTATATATCTGCACTTCATAATTTGTTGGTAGGAACTGAGCCTTGATCCTCTCTACCATCTGACTCCAGGATGAGATCATGCTCTTGCCACCTTTCACCCTTTCTCCCTAGGTGTAGTTCCACCATGTGAGTGCAGCATCCTTCAATTTTGTCTTTGCAAACTTGACTCTTCTATTTTTTGGTACCTCCTTGTTTTCGAAGTAATTGTTCAAAGCCTTGATCCATTCAATGACTTCTTCTACATCCATCTTTCTGTTGAACATCAGAATTTCCATTCTTGATTCAGATGACTCCTTACTGAGTGATTTTATGGCCTCCAGAAATTGTTTCTGGTCTATAGATATACTTGTTTGTTCTGGGGTTGTTTCCTCTTCCCCAACTTCTTCTTCTCCATCAGACTCCTCTTCTGTTTTCCTGCCTTTTCCTAAGGTCTTCAACTCAGTCTGGAGTGCTTCCTTGACCCCAGTCTTGATCATCTCCTCTATCTCCTTGAATTTCTTGGCCACTTTGGTGGTCATTCCCTTTGGAGGCATATCGCTAGCCCCTCCTTCACTTTCTCTATCTGACATAAACATTCACAGACAACACCAACACTTCTACAGACCTTTCGCTAGCTCTAATACCAAAATGATGTAGAGCGCACAATGGAAGCGATAAACCCTAACAATAAACTACCAAACTATGGTATATGCTTACCATGACTTTCTACAGCCGGCTACTATGCCCCGATTCACCATTACACCTGGTTGCTGCTTGTATGTTTCACCACATACAATCCTAGTATACATTGGCGATATGCATTTAGTGTGTCCCCTCTTTCTTAGGCGTGACTTCATGCATCGATGAACTCCTTGTTCATTCCTCCAATATGCTGACGCACATTGACTCTGGTGCGACTTCAACTTTCAGCACTCTCCTGCATTCTTTGGTCAACGTGCTTTGTTTCTCTGTATTGTATCCTTGACCATGACCTTCCTCTGATGGCTCGATCCTCCCTTCGACCAACCTATCTTCATCACTCTGGGTGGGAGATGCTTTGTTGATGGTCTCTGTCTCATTGGGACAACTCTAACTCCTCCAATCCAAACCCTAGCACATGAAGATGGTAGGCAATCTATTGTGCATACCCGAATTTGATCCTCTGCACTGCTGAAACATGAACAAAAATAGAAAACAAATAGATATGATACAGTGAAGCCATTCCACTGATTTCAATAGAAATCTTGTCAGTGGAATGCTTCAAATTGACATGTTGCAACAATGGAAAATTAGAAAGGAAGGAAAATCTATAGCTAATGCAACTTGTATTTACAGAGAATGAAAAATAGATTGATGACACAGAAAATAGTTCGATTCTCCTTAGCTATGCTTGATTACAATATCATATGACTAAGTACAATCTCAAACCCTAATCTATATGCACTTGATTCAGTTCTTTGGGTTTTAAAGATTTGCCCAGAGTAGTACCAACTGACTCCAAGCGGCTGGGAGATCAACTCCAAGTGGCTGGGAAACACTACTGTCTATTTTTGGCATTATTGCTATTTTTAGCATTATGCTATTACAATTGACCTTATGCCCCTTGGGACTTACAAAATGAACCTAGGTTTACTTCACTTGGACTCACACATGGCACTAGGCCTTGCAATTGGTCACTTGGACCTTATTCAACGCCAAAACATCAAAATAAACATGAAGTTAATTAAAGTATCTAGGTGTCCCTACACTAGTAACCTAGCACCATGGATGGAAACCTTACAACATGGTCTTCAATATCATTGATTGTTAATGCCCTTTTGTCAAATTTAGCTCCAGTGGTTGCTATCACTGTTTCATTCTTTATAGATTTAAATATTGGTACTATACTAGTGGAGCTTAATCCAGTCACAGCTCTTATTTCCTCCTTTGTCATCATGAATGGTCTCTCCAGCCACATGAATTCATCATGGATTCTGCTTATAACATACCGGACCCATTTGTCCTCTATGAATGTTGGGAAGTCTTTGTATTGAATGAATTTCTTCACTTCCAAGGCCTTATATTATTCCTTCAACTCAAATTGGTCACCACCTAAATGTTTTAGATATAAATCTGTGAATTTACTATCACCATGTTCTTCTAGGGCAACATGAATGTAAGCCCTAACATGATCCTCCGCATGCATTACACCATATGGTATTTTTGAAAATGTACCATTTAGATCGACCTCTGTTGATTTGAAATGATGCTTCTTGAATTTTGGTTGGGCTCTCTCAGTTATATCAATCACTTGTGGTGTTGCCATTTTTGTAAAGACTCAAATAAATTCATAATAGGGTTTCTAACTAAAAATACCTCTTTGGCCGTATTAGGGTTTCACTTGAGATCAATTTGGCTTGCTATAGTTGCTTGTAATTTCTCTCCAGTTCTCCTTAGGTACTTGATAGTTAGAGTGTAAAGTGATTAACCTTTTGAATCTGAGCCTTGTAACCTTTGATTGCCTTAAAACCTAAGCGCCATAAATGTAGTGTTTCAAAAAGCTGTCAAAACTCTTCACTATAGAACACAGTCGATTAGGATTGCTCCGCAATGTTCCACATTTGATCCTTTTCTTCCAAAATTTCTTTCAAAAGATCTCATATGTAACTTTTGATCATATCTTCGTGCCAAATCCTAGCATTGACTATCTGGCTAGGGGATTAGGATTTTCAATACAACTCCCCCTGAGCTAGAGCTCCCAATTTACTTCCCGAAGGAAGTATCTACACCAGAGGCTAGTGCAAAACCATCCCTGATCTCATTAACATCCTTCTTAATCTAGACCTTGCTCATTTCCTTCTTGATTTCCACTAGATCAATCTTGTTCTTACCTTTATCTTCTCTCTACTCTATTTTCCTCTTCTCTGTAGGATAGTCTCTTTTCTCATTCTTGTATCTACAGAATCTTACAACATGTCCAAACTTATTGCAATTGTAGCATGTCACATTCCTATGTCCTTGATTCCTTCTGTTGATTGGATTCATGCAAAAAACTTTCCCAGGATTGAGTATTCCTTGCATTGTTAAAAACATTCCTTACCAGACTTCTGCATTCATTTGATCTATGACCAATTTTCTTGCAATTGAAACATTGACCAGAGAATGATGGAACATTCTCATTCATTCTACTCCTACACTAAGTAGCCTTATGATCAAACTTATTGCAATTAAAACAATGGCCATTGAAATATGGGTACCTTTGGGCATTTAGCTGTCTGACCGGAGGTCTTCTAGGTCTTCTTCTTTGATTTTGGAACTGGTTGCCTTTGTTTTTCTTCATCTCAATGTTTTCTTGACCTTATTTAGAACTTTCTCTTTTTTCAAATCCCAAGTCTTTCTTGTCATCTGAACTCTTCTGACTTTCAATCAACTCCTCAAGCTTTGTAGAGCTTATTTTGAATTTTTTTATAGCTATTGGCTTCTTCCAGATCATATTTTAGAAGTAACACATCTCTTCCCAATTTTTCACATTCCTCAGACTTATCTTTCAATATTTGATTCAAATGTTCCTCATCTTTTTCTTTCTCTTCAACCAACCTTGATAAATTATTTAGGGTTTCATTTGCTTGAATCAACTGTTCACTTAGCTCTCTATTCCTATCCTTTGATCTATTAACTTGCTCTCTTAGCTTTAGGATGCATTCATCTACTTCTTTGACATTTTCCTTCAAATCATGGATTTCTACTTCATATTTATCAAGATCTTCAAGAGTTGCTTTTAATTCTTGATAATTATGACACTACCTGGAGTGGGATACCTTCTGGCTACCATGAGTATTCTTTCCTAGATCTTCCTCGAGTTGTTAAACTTCTTTCAAGGAACCTTGCTCTGATACCAATTGTTGATCACAAAGAATACTGAGAGGGAGGGTGAATTAGTATTCCGTAAAACTTCTCTTTTACAAATTTATTAATCTATTTACCACATTCAATAAATTGAAAGCAAAACAAACATAAGAACAGCAACCATAAAGACATAACACATAGACACCAGGATTTTACGTGGAAAACCCAAAAAGGGAAAAACCACAGTGAGTGTTAGCTCACAATATATTATGATAACAATACCAAATTACATGAAGGCTCACTACCTTAGGGCTCACTACCCAAGGACTCACTTTCCAAAGAAGTGATCATTGCAATAGGCTCACTGCCAAATAGAAGAGAAGAGAATATAGAAAGAAATGGATCAATGCCAGGGGAAGACTACTACAGGTGCATCTATAGAATGTAGTGGTGTAATACCAATTAGCTTAGTATATAGATTCAAAGGACTTCATACTGTCTGCCCTACTTTTCTGCTCTGCTTCACATATACTCTATTCTTCTGCCTTTACTGCCCTTTTGCTAATCAAAGACAGCCTCATGTCGCACAATCATAGAATTCACACACTATCACACTTATCCATACCTCAACACTAAAATCCATCGAGTATATATATATATATATACAATAATATTTATCTCACAATTAGGTCGGCAAGCCAAACATGAAATGTGTATACAAATGGTATGCCTTGTCGGCTTGATCTTGTGCATAAACAACAATGCGGACCGAAAAAAACATAATAATAGTCTTCTTATAGGTCATCACCAATCATTCAATCACTTAGATTGATTATTCAAACAATAATCTTCTCTGGATATAGATCTAACATGCTTGTCGGCTTGTCCCTTAAGAACACACTTGACCAATTCATCTGTCACATCATAACTCCCACTGCAGACCATATGAGACTCTAAAAATCATAGACAACATTCATTGTGGACCTCTTAGCATATCTTCAGAACTGTGAAGCATAATATTCTTTCATAGAGAAATGTGGATCTCAGAACTATTGTTCTAACTTAGAAAAATACTGATCGACTGGAAATATTTGACTAGAGATCTTGTCAAATATAATCTGATGGACTTTAGGCACTATAAATTTGAATTTAGATGCTTATGACACGTGTCTATATTTCCTTAGAACCACAAATCAAAATACCCAATAGCTGAGGAATGCAGACCAAAATACGCAGGTGCTTTACACCATTTCAGGCTTCACTCTATTCATCCGGACTTAGACAATTCACCATATGACTTCCAGAGGAAGTCAGAACTTGAACACTAGAAAATGTGATCATCAAATATCTATGAACAACATACCTTAACCACATATAATGGTCTTCAACTGCGGAGGCATACTGACCCAATCTCTGATACTCTGTAGCTTGCCCATACTTAGCCATTTTGACTAAGTTAGTCTTTCAGACCTTTACCATTGAACCTTGTTGCCATCAATGGCAACATTCTATCAGCAGTGTCTCTTAAATATGTTGCCAACAAAGAAAGATAAGGAGCATGATGGAGATTTATGAAAATACAATGTATGATGATTTTGATGAGATTTCAAACTTTTCTTTATTTTCTCAAAATGATCCTACACATTTTGAAGAAGTTGTGAAAGAAGAAAAATGGTGTAAGGCTATGGATGTGAAGTTGGATGCAATAGAAATAAGTAAAATAGGAGATCTAATTGAGTTACTCAAGGGTAAACAAGTGATCAAAGTTATGCGGGTCTATAAGACCAAGAGCATTACTAACATTTGGAAGAATTGAGATGCATAAAGCAAGGCTAGTTGTTAAGGGATACAAACAACATCCTTGAAATATGCTACCATCACAAGCTTAGAAATAATACAATTTGTCTTAGCAATAGCATCCCAGCACAAGTAGAAGGTACACCAAATGGATGTGAAGCCTACCTTCTTGAATGGAGCACTCAAAGAAGAAGTAATGTTGAACAATCACCTAGCTACGAAGTCCTAGGACAAGAAGACAAAGTATACAAGTTGAAGAAATCACTATACAAGATTAAGTAAGCACCTTGGGCATGGTACATTAGAATTGATTCATATTTTCTTAGCAATGGCTTTAGCAAAAGCAATAGTGATCCCACACTCTACATCAAAGAAAGTCATGGTGAGATATTAATTGTTGATCTATATATAGATGATTTTATTTTCTTAGGAAGTAACATGACCTCTTCATTTTTTATTTCAAAGGAGTAATGAAAAGAGAATTTAAAATGATAGAATTAGGTCTATTAAAATATTCCTTGGTATTAATGTACAACAAATGGATCATGGCATCTTCATTTCTCAAACTAATTATGTTGGACATAGATCTTGAAGAGATTTAGAATGTTGAACAAGCCTACACCAACACCAATAGTTATATAGGTCTGAATTTAAGTAAGGAAGATAACATAAATGAATTGAACCCAACCTTAGAGCATGGTTGGAATCCTAATGTATATGACAACTACTAGTATAATGTATATGGTAAGTATGATTTCTAGATTCATGGAGACACCTAAGGATACATATTGACAAGAAGGAAAGAGAATTCTTAGATATGTCAATGGCACCAAGGGATATGGAATTTTATATATCACATCTAATGAGTTTGAGTTGACTCGCTATACTGGTAGTGATTGAGCAGGTAGTGTAGATGAGAGGAAGAGCATGTGAGGATATGTGTTCCACATTTTTTTAGGAGACATTTCATGGGCATCCAAGAAGAAGCCCATAGTTTCTCTCTCCATAGTAGAAGTTGAATATATAGAAACGAATGTAGTTGCATGTCAAGCTATTTAGCTTAGAAGGATCCTATTAGACTTGAATAAGGAAAAAGAATATGGTACAACCATGTATTGTGATGATGTATCCTTAATAGCTTTGACAAGGAACCTAGTTTTTGAAGGATGAAGCAAGAATATTGAGATTCGTTATCATTTTATAAGGGAGCTAGTAGAGCATGGAGAGATTAAACTTCAATTCTATAGATCTAAGTAGTAGTTCATTGATATTTTTATTAATGAACTATCAAAAGAGTGCTTTGAATACTTAAGAGAAAATTTGGGCATCATAGGTAGCTCTAGAAACCATCTCTAGATAATATCTCTAGAAACCAACTTTGGAAACTAGCTCTAGAAACCAACTCTAGAAATTAACTTTAGAAAGAAGCTTTAGACAACAACTTTGGAAATTAGATTCAAAACGTAGCTCAAAAAATCTACCTCTGAATATTTAGCTCTAGAAATCCAACTCCAAAAACTAGATCCAGAAAACTAACTTTAAAACTAGTCTAGAAAGCAGCTATGGAAACTAGCTCTACAAATCATGAAGAAACTATGGAGATAGCTCTAGAAATATAAAAAAATTATATATGCATGATAAGAGACTCACAATTAAGGGGGAGTGTTGGAAAATATAATCTTTAATCAGATATTTAATTCATTCCTGCCAAAAATATCTTTTTGGGATCCATTTATTCTATTGCCCTATCCAAAATAGTTCATACTTTTGGTTGGTCTGATATATTGATTACTAGTAGTTATAGTTGAGTTTCACGAGTGAGAAAGAAAATTGGGAAAATACATAAGAGATAAAAAGGAAGAAAAAGAACCACAAAAAAGTACCAACATAAATTATAGAAAGAAGAAAAGCTTTAGGAGAGGAATATTGTAGGTAGCTCCAAAAAGAGCATACACTTGACAACTTTAAAAAGAATGATTAGTGTAGTCAATATAAAAAGGGAGATCACTGTACAACCTTTGAAAACTAAGAACAAAGTAGTCACTCTAAAAGTAAGAATAGAGTTGACAACTACGGAACAACTAGAGTAACCAACTATGAATAGAAGAGGGTAAATAATTGTGTCTAGTCAGCTATGGAAAAAGGAAAAATAAAGTAGTAGCTCTAGAAATTGTAAATCATTGAATGTAAATTTTAATGTATATACTTTGGTGCCCCCTTTTGGCTCCTTTCTCTCTTTTCCTTGTTCTTCTCTCCAATAATCAGTTTCCTGAATTAAATATCAATAAATATATTACCTTCAATAGCACTAATTAAAAGCTAAAGCATTGCACATCACCCAAAATTATGAAACTTTACCCATCCAAATAATCATAATTTGATTATCCAATTAATAATTATAATAATAGACAAATTATTCTCTAACAATAAACTGGAAAGATAGTCCCTTGCTAATGATTTGGGCATGACACCAAACTAACCAAAACTTAAAATTGAGGTAATTTAAATATCTATGCACTCTATCAATGAAGGTGAGTGACACATCTTTCTAATTGTTTTGTTTAGGGTATAAGATGAATCTGAGCTCTCATATGTAACACACATTCCTTGATGATTAACTAATGTAGATTTTGATATGGAAGTTGTTTCCAAAATTAAAAAACTTCTCGCCATTGCACATGATTTCGTAGCTATTTAATAAGGTTTAAAATGCCTACAGACAACACAAGGGCTTAGAAATATTTATATTTATTAGTTTTTTTGAGTTCAATACAGATGAAGATGGATTTAGTTTGTGCCCTCCTACTCTTGTTTCTCTATGCACTACCTTCTTACATCTCTTCTTTCTTTTTTTAGGCAAAAATGATAAATATATTAACTAAGAAACTAGAAAAATTTACCAAAGGATTTCCAAACAACAACTATCACTAGAGCCCATAGGATAAAAAACCAAGGAGGTTTTCTACAATCCCACCACCTCTAGGAACCAAAGGAAACCAAAAAGCCATCAAAGCACATAATACAAAAGAAAAACATACCAAAACTATCAAACCAAATCATTTTGAAAGAGCTTTATAAATTGCAAAGAATGAGTAGAAGATAGGGATCCCCATTCTATGACATTCTAGTTGTGATCAAATCAGAGGGCCATTTAGCCAAACAATCAGCAACAACATTCCACTTTCTAGGAGTATTAATGAAAGAGATGGAACCAAAGTTTTGCAAAAAGATGAAGAATTTGCTCCATAAAAATCCAACCTCTAGGAAGACTCATGAAACTTCCCATTATTTAGAAGGGAGACCAAAACCATGGAATCCATCTAATATATTATCTTCTTCCATCCCAGCTCACAAGATTTCTTGAAGGCCACAAATACATCCTAAGACTCCATCTAATTATTAGTGCCAAACATCGTATTAGAAGAGAAAAATAAGTGAACTAAACCAACACTATCTCTGCCAACTCCACCAATCCCTATTGCACCCAAATTGACCTAAGAAGAACCATTGGTATTGATTTTAAAAAAGCTCAAGAGGGGAGGAGACCATTGACCTACTCTATTCACCTTATAGGAAGGTTTGATCGTAGAACCAGGATGAGGAAAGCCAATCAAATGACCCAATCTAATTGCCTTAAAATTAGAATACTAGTAGGAGCTAGGACTTCATCCACATAGCACATTGCCACTAATTTTTCTTTTACTATGTCTGAAATCTTCTGCTAGACATACCTAATAATACTATGATAGACTTGGAAGATCCAATGATTTCTTTCCAACCAAAATTTCCATAGAATAAGGACAAGACCAATGTCCCATGCTACCATGAGAAAGGAGGTCAAAGCAAGAGGACATCCCAATCTAGCCTAAAAATTTGACAAAGAAGTAGCATGAACAAAAGGTTGACTCTAGATGTGCCACCACTACATATAAAGACCCTCAGAAAGGACCATTAAATAAAAAGATGAGCCACACACTCCTCATTAACTCCAAAGAGAACACATTTGGATACTCTTAGAATCCTCTCTTATGTTGTCCCAAGTAAGACATTTATTTTGACAAAGAAGCCACATAAAGAAATTACACTTAAGCCAACAATGATTAAAATATTTCATATAAAATGTGAATGAGAGAGACTATATATAAATAAAAGAAATACACTATCATTATATATACACCAATGGCCTATAACATAAATATCGATAAACTAAAAAAATAATAAGAATATTAGAATGTTTTTTAATTTTATTTTAACTAGACATAACAATAAAGTAAAAAAATACCCCTCCTAATTATTAAAGACATATTCTTTTTATTTAAAATTCATGTAAGTAACTTATATGAGGCCCATATTTTAACCAATTAAACTAGATCAAGTTAGCCCTTACCAACTTACCCCATATATATAAAAGTTAGTTATAGGTTTTAAATCTTTTATTTAATTTCTTAAATGATAATGCAAATCAAATTTTAAGACATGTCAATAGGTTCTTAGTCTATTGTTGAAGTTGAAAAGTTTAAAATAAATCTTGTCTCTGAACCAAGATGTTTAGTATAAGACCATAAAAAATAAAATTAAAAACGTATGACCACTACTAAAAAAAAAAAAAAAACATTATATCAAAGTTTTATTTAATTTATTTGCTTGAAAAGATTACTGAGGAAATAAGATTGCAAATCAAGTCTTCCACCACTAATAAAAAAAAATATTAATGGAGAAGTGGGCGTCGAAGAAATGGGTGTACAAAATTCATTCCACTTAATGATTTCAAATATTAATGGAGAAGCGGTCGTTGAAGAAATGGGCGTACACAATTCATTCCCCTTAATGATTTCAAATATTAATGGAGAAGTGGGCGTTGAAGAAATGGGCTTACAAAATTCATTCCACTTAATGCTCACTTGAAATCAACATTGACCAAAATTTATAATTCGTGTAATAAAATCAACTTTTGAATCTTGTGAAACGCATGCGAGAACACTCATTAATTTACTCCCATTTTCCACAAATTTTCTTCCATTTTTTTGGAATACAATTTCCTCATGAAATACATGAAATCAACATTGACAATGTAATTTAAATAATAAATATGGATGCACTTAGTCCATGAAGATGATGTAATTTCAATGTCTTTCACACTCTTTTAAACATTTTCCCATTCTCATATTTTCCCCACTTGTCTTTCGCGTGCTAGAACAATCATTTTCCTCAATTTTCCTCGCGTTTTTTCGCCTGCAACAACACAATTGACCAGCGTAGACTTTGTTATGCAAGTGGCCGCGAAAGGCACAGGACTTCGCAGCTATTTAATAAGATTTCGGAAACCTGTGAAAAACACAGAGGCTTGGAAAGTTTTATATTTCTCAGTTACTTGTTTCTGAGTTCAATCCAGATGAAGATGGCTGTAGTTTGTCCCTTGCTACTCTTGTTTCTCTCTGCACTGCCTTCTTACATCTCTCTTCACTCTTCTCCTTCTTATCATTCTGATCAAGAAGCTCTGCTTGGTTTTAGGTCTTCCCTCTCCCTCTCTTCCCATGATTTCTTGCTCGATTGGTCTCGTTATCACTCATCTTGTAATTGGACGGGTGTTGTCTGTTCTTCTCGTCATCAACGCGTGGTTTCCTTAAATCTCACAGGTATGTCTTTAGGAGGCCCCATCTCTCCTTTCCTTGGCAATCTCTCTTTTCTTAGAGTACTTGATCTCTCAAATAATAGTTTTGTGGGCCAAATTCCTTCCCAATTGGGGAGGCTTTTTCGCCTAAGAATACTTCAATTGTCTAAAAATGAATTAGAAGGCTCCATTCCCTCCACTCTAGCAAACTTTCATTCTTTACAATTTCTTATACTATCTCATAACCATTTGAATGGTAGTATTCCTTCCCAACTTGGCCTTCTTTCACAATTAGAGACAATTGCATTAGGCGCAAACCAATTGACAGGTAAAATCCCAGCTTTCATAGGCAATATGTCCTCCTTAACTATTTTGGATTTGGCCAATAATAGACTCCATGGTGGTATTCCTATTGAATTGGGTATGCTTACTCAACTCAATTGCCTTTCTCTTAATAAAAACAACTTGACAAGCACAATCCCATCTTCCCTAGGAAACATGTCTTCTTTAACCAGCTTAAATTTGGAGGAAAATAGACTCCAAGGTGGTATTCCTGTTGAATTGGGTATGCTTACTCAACTCAAATTGCTTCATATTTATACCAACAATTTGATAGGAGTGATTCCCACTACCCTCTTCAATTGCACTCTTCTCCAAAATTTGTCATTATATGACAACCAGTTAACTGGTCATATTCCATGGCAATTTGGCAAACTATCAGAGTTGCAAGAATTATATTTGTGGAAAAACCAACTCACTGGAGAAATCCCAAGCTCCCTCTCTAATTGCTCTCAACTTCAACGACTTAGCTTAGACCATAACCAACTGAGAGGCAAGGTACCCTTGGAGTTTGGTAATTTATGCCAACTTAAATACCTTGGTTTAGGGTCCAATCATCTTGTGAGTGGACGCAATGATTTATCTATTATAACAACCTTGACTAATTGCTCCTCTTTGGAAGAAATAGACTTGTCTTCTAATTATCTCGTGGGTGTTTTACCCTCTTCAATAAGCCGTCTATCAAGCCAACTCTCTATTTTGTGGTTGGACTCCAATAAATTTGAGGGAAACATACCAAGTGCCATTAGCAACCTCACAATGCTTGCATACTTAACATTATTTGACAATCATTTCAATGGAACTATTCCATCCTCACTTAGTCAACTTCCACATCTTGAAAGATTGATGCTAAACAAAAACAATTTATATGGAAGTATTCCAAAAAGTTTGGGTAAGGCAAAAAGTCTTGGGTTGTTATCACTAAGTGAAAACATGCTTTCAGGGAAAATTCCAACTAGTCTTGGCAATCTTTCACAACTAAGACGCCTTCACCTTGATCACAATCAATTGTTAGGGAAAATACCTCCTAGTTTAGGGAGATGCCAAAATTTGGAGCTAGTGGACTTGTCTCACAACAAGCTAAGAGGAAATATACCTCAAGAAGTAGCAGGTCTTAAAAATCTCCAATTTTATTTCAACATTTCTAGCAATTTATTACAAGGTTCTCTTTTAGCAATGAGCAAAATGGTAATGGTCCAAGCTATAGATGTGTCTCTCAACAACTTCTCAGGTGAAATTCCAGCTGCATTATCAAGCTGCACAAATGTACAATATTTGAATCTATCGTGGAATTCATTTGATGGCCCAATTCCACCGTCACTCACAAATCTCAAAAACCTTCAGGGAATTGATCTCTCTAACAATAATTTGTCAGGTGCAATCCCAATGGCTTTCCAAGAGATGAGAGCACTTCAACATATCAATCTCTCTTCAAACAAATTAATAGGAGAGGTTCCAAAGGAAGGAGTCTTTTTAACAATTGACAAGTCATCAGTTATGGGAAATATTGGCCTTTGTGGAAAGTGGATCAATTTGCAGCCATGCTCTAATTCAAAACATAAACAATTTTTAATCTCCATAAAGGTGATAGTACCAATTTGCATTAGCATTGCTATCTTCATCACATCTATTGTAGTGTTGATAATTTTCTATGGAAGGAGACACACTAATCAGAATAACCTTGCTCTCAGCATTGGGCCTAAAAGAATTTCATATGAAGAACTTGAAGATGCAACTAGTGGGTTTAGCCAAATCAATCTATTAGGAGTTGGTAGTCTTGGATCTGTTTATAGAGGGATTCTTAGCAATGGTACAAATATTGCTATTAAAGTTTTCAATTTTCAACATGAAAATGCTCTCAAAACTTTTAATAGAGAATGTAATGTGTTAAAAAGAGTTAGGCACCGTAATGTGATCAAAATCATTTCTGCTTGTTCAAATCTTGATTTTAGAGCATTAGTTCTTCCATTCATGTCAAATGGAAGTTTGGAGACATGGCTATATCCTAAGGGAGGAGAGGAATGCAAATTGAATTTATCTAACCGATTAAGAATAGCAAAGGAGATAGCACAAGGAATGGAATATCTGCATCATCATTGCTTTGTACAAGTCATTCACTGTGACCTAAAACCAAGTAATGTGTTGCTAGGGGATGATATAACTCCACATATAGCAGATTTTGGCATTACGAAACTACTATTTGGGAATTCAATAGATTCATCAACTTCTACAAATGCACTCAAGGGATCTATAGGCTACATTGCACCAGGTATAGATTTTAAATTATTACAACATACGTTGTCATTTTTTATATTTAGTGCATGAATGTTTCATATGAGATGAGAATCACTAATTTTTGTATTATATTGCAGAGTATGGAATGGGTGGAAAGATTTCATCAAAAGGAGATGTATATAGCTATGGAATTCTTCTTTTAGAGTTGTTGACAAGGAGGAGACCTATGGATGACATGTTTGGGGAAGGAATTAGTCTACCAAAATGGGTAGGAATGGCTTTTCCAAATAAAATCTTAGAAGTGGTAGACAACAACTTGCTTAAAGGTGTCAATGAATCAGATTTATCAATGCTATTGTCATGCCTTACTCAATTTATTCAAGTCGGGTTGGCTTGCACAAGGGAGCTACCACAACAACGCCCAAATATGATGGAGATTGTTCAAAAAATAGAAAGAATAATGAGAGAATTTCTTGGTACTCGATCTTTTCAATTGCCCATAGATATTTCACCTTTTCTCAAGAGTAGAAGTGGTCTAAGAAATACTAATTCAATGAGGGATGAAAATTGGTCTACTTCTACATCATAGCTATTCACTTAGCTTGATAGCAACTATTAGTTGGTGTCACCATATTTTTAATATTTTTCTTTATAAAACAATAATATTTTATATTTACTATTTACTGGGTTTATAATGTTGTGAGATTATGTGATTATGGCATGTGTAATGTTTAGCCAAACTCCAAAGAATTAGAGATTTTATAATTACTACATGAAATGGGTTATTATTTGTCATAACTAGATTGATACATTGTTCACTTTTTATTTACAACATGAGTCAATGAGCCTTGTATTATTTAAAACCAGATGTATGAAGTCTTTAGTTTGCACAATAATTTCTACCATACAATATTTCATGCCACAAAGTTTACACTTTCCTACCAGTACACTTAATAAAAACCATTTTACTCAACTTGATAGCCACTATTAATTGGTGTCACCTTTTGCTAGTATTTTCTCTTGTCAAAGAGTAAGATTTTAAATTTACAATATGGGTTTAGAATATTATGAGGTTATGTAGTTATAGCATGTGTAATGTTGAACCAAACTTGAAACATTTAAGATGGCATGTAATTTTTATCTATTTATAAGGAAAACACAGTTATTGATTAACTATATATTTAGAGAAATAGAAAGAAAATCCAAACAAGAAGAGTGAGTTTTTGTTCTTAATATTGTCTTCATTCTTCTTTATAGAGGATTATTTAGCTTTGTAATATTTTCCAAATATTATCTCCAAGCTTGTGGTAGCACATCTAATAATTTCTTTTATCTATCAACTTATCTTAAACATGGCCTTCCTAATTTTATATAAAAGGAATGAATCCATACTCACTATAGTCTTAGAAGGTCCTCAATTTGAAAAACATGTCTATCAAAATAATTTGATAGTGACTATACCTTTCTTTTTGGTCATATTAAGAATCTACTAAAATAAATGGTTAATAATGTTGTATTAAGGGAATAGTGGTCATGGTCCATAAACCTTTATATTGTGTTCATTTTCAGTTCTTACATTTTAAACTAATTATCAATTGGGAGAGGATGACTATGAAGTATTTGATAATATATTAATGACAGTTTGTTGTTGCAAATCACCACTATGCATGGTTTGATTTTGTTGTTATGGTTTATTCTACATGAGACAAGGTTTTTTTATTCTCTATTAAAATTTGGTGGCTACATGGCACTGGCTAAGTAGGGCATGGGAAAGAATTAGTGTAGTAGTAGTAAGGGATACCAATGCTTTGTTTTTACTACTGCTTTTTAATTTTTTTTTTTGCTTGGTAAATTGCAGGCTTGGGGCTTGCTCCCTTTATATTGAAATTAACAAAGTTTTAACAAAGTTTTGAACAATACATAAGAACCCCAAAATACAAAATGTAGGGGATATACAAAATCCCTACTAACAACCATCCTACCAGCCATACTAAAATAGAAACTAAAAAACATATACTTATGTCTATCCTGCATGAAAACTAACAGCATGAGAACTACAAACTAACAGACTAGAATAAGCGTTTTCATCCACTGTGTAGTATTATTCCAGCACCTCCAACATCTAGTCATCCTCTGCCATGAGCCCATCAAGCTTTTTCAGAAAGGAAATCCCTCTCACGGTGCGCCTCCTTCTCCATGTAATCTGATCCACCCCAACCTCCTCCACTGATGTAGAGCGCATAATGGAAGCAGACAAAACAGATCAAATCAACTCATGTATATCACTAAACTAGTTGTTGACGGTGGACACACGCACCGATTCACCATTTACCCTGGTCGCTATTTGTATTTGCTGAAAGATACATTCCCAATATGTATTCACAACATCCATTCTCCTGCGCACCCCTTGTGATGTACATTCGGAATGTACATTCGAAACTTATGCTGATGGTTTTCTAATGTTGGCATGATCCCTCCCCTTTGTCGGTGAGGCTCTTAATTGCTCTTTGATGCACCAATGTTTGACCATGAAACACATTCGTTGGCTAGATTTTGATCACCGGTGAACACTAGGGTTTCCTCTGCCGCTTCTCCTATACACCATTGCACAGTCTCCCTTCACTGAACCCTAGCACATGGAGATGCTAGGCGTTTTACTATGCGTGACCCGCGATCTGGAACATCTGTGCTGCCAAATAGGAAAACAAAATAGAAAACAAACAAATATGATACAGTGAAGCCATTCCACTGATTTGGACAGAAATCTTGTCAGTGGAATGCTTCAAATCGACATATTACAACAATGGGAAACTAGGAAAGAAAAGAAAATCTACAGCTATGCAACTCATATTTATAGAGAACAGAAAGCAATTTGACGACACAGAAATATTTTGATTCTCCTTTAACAATGCTTGATTACATTCAATTGATCTGACTACAATATTGATCATCATGCCAGATCTTGTTCATTCCTTGGTTTTTTTATAGATTCACCTAGAAGAACTACAACCCTATTCCCAACGGCTGGGAGTATGATTCCAAGTGGCTGGGAGAAAACCCACCATCTTATTATTTTTTTAATTTGACAATTGTAACCTAAGTACTAGGGACTTACAAACAAAAATTACATGCCTTGGTCGAATAGACCTTATTACAACATAAAATAAAGCATGAACTTAAATGACTTGTGTTAGGTGCCCCTGCACCATACTCCTGGGGTTTATAAAGTCTCAAGTCCCTTGAGGAACCGAGTCTGAAATATTAACCCCATGCTTGATGATTTCTTCCTCGCTCATCCAAGTGGGATCCTCATCAGGCAAACCATGCCATTTGACTAGATACTGCTTGTAGGTTTTATGTCTAGTCTTCTTCTGAACTTTGGTGTCCAAAATACATTCCAACTGAACTGGCTGACTGGGTGGAAGATCAAAATTCCATTCTGCATCTTCTACTCCTATCTCTGCTTCATTGGCTCCATTGAATGGAAACAAATATGACACATTGAAAATGGGTGATATTGCTAAACCTGGAGGAAGTTCAATTTCGTATGCATTAGGCCCAAATTTGTGTACAATCTTGCATGGACCTATCTTTTTCATGAGAAGTTTTGTTGGCTGCCCCTTCGGAAGTCTTTCCTTCTCCAAATATGCCATAACTAAATCCCCAACTTTGTATTGAACATCCCTTTTCTTCTGATCAACTCTCTCTTTGTATTTCCCTGTGTTCTTCTAGATAGTGTCCCTTACAATATCATGGATATCCTTCATGCTAACTAGAAAATCTTCTCCTTGTACACTCCTTTTCTCCATGTTCTAGAGATCCCTGAGCTCCATAATTCCCTGGGATGAATCCCATATACAAATTCAAAAGGACTCTTTCCTGTGCTCCGATTGACAAAGTCATTATATGCAAATTCTGCTTGTGGGATGATCATATCCCATGCTTCTCCATGTTGTTTAGTCAAACACCTCAAAAGGTTACCCAATGATCTATTCACCACCTTAATTTGTCCATCTGTCTGAGGGTGATATGCTGATGTGAAAGATAATTGAGTGCTCAGTTTCTTCCACAACTTGCGCCAAAAATGTCCCACAAACTTGGGATCTCAGTCAGTGACAATATTCAGTGGCAAACTACGAATTCAAACTATTTCTTTGAAGAACAAACTAGCAATATGTGAAGCATCATTGGTGCATTTACATGGTACAAAATGAGCCATTTTACTAAATCTGTCAACAACCACAAACACACTATCAAATCCCTTTTGAGTCTGGGGAAGACCCAAAACAAAATCCATACTGATGCACTCCCATGGCCTTTGAGGAATTGGAAGTGGTTGATAGAGACTTGCATTTGATGAAGTTCCTTTTGCTCTCTGGCAAATGTGACAACTGTCTACAAATTTTTTGACATCCGTTTGCATCTTAGGCCAGAAGTAAAACCTTCTCACTTGCTCCAACATCTTGTCTAGTCCAAAATGACCTCCAAGACTACCACAATGTTTCTCTTTTATGATGTTCTCCCTCATGGAACACCTAGGCACACACAGTTGGCTACCTTTGAATAGTAACCCTTGCTGTAACAAATATTCAAAAAAATTAGAATGATAAGAGTCTAAAAATTGTGAACAAACTGTATATATCTCCTTGAGGTCCTCATCATCCTGGTACATATTCTTGAGAGAATTCACTGCCACACTTTGCAATTGGATTTCCTGTATAGTGCACTCTCTTCTACTTAGAGCATCTGCCACCTTGTTGGCTTGTCCCTTCTTATATTTGATGGAAAAAGTATACAATTGGAGGTGTTCTACCCACTTCATATGCCTGCGATTTAATTTCTCCTGCGAATTCAGAAAACTCAAAGCATGGTTGTTAGTATAAACAATGAATTCCTTGGGCAAGAGATAATGTCTCCATTTTTTCAATTCTTGAACCATTGCATATAATTCTAGATCATATGTGGAATACTTCCTTTTAGCATCATTCAGCTTTTCACTAAAGAAAGCAATAGGTCTACCTTCCTGACTCAAGACAACACTAATGGCAAGGTTACTGGCATCACATTCCACAGTAAACAACTTATTAAAATCAGGCAAAACTAAAATGGATTTCTCTACTATTTTCTGTTTGAGAATCTCAAAATACTCATCTACTGCTCTATTCCAAACAAAATTACATTTTTGTCCTCCTTTTATGGTATCCAGAATGGGTGCACAAACATGACTAAATCCTCTTATGAATTTCCTATAAAATGTTGCTAACCCATGAAAACTTCTCACATCACTTACTATTTTAGGTGTTGGCCAAGATAGAATAGCATTTACCTTTTCTGGATCCATTTTAAAATTACCCTGGAATATCACCAATCCAAGGTATATGAGTTCTTCCTTCATGAAGAAACTCTTCTTCATATTAATCATTAGTTTCTCCTCATGCAGCGTCTTCAATACCTATTCCAAATGCTGCAGATGTTCTTCTTTTGTCCTGCTGAAAACCAGAATATTGTCAAGATAGACAACAACAAATTTGCCAATAAAATCCTTCAATACCTCATTCACTAAATGCATGAAAGTACTAGGAGCATTGGATAGACCAAGTGGCATCACCAACCACTCATAAAGACCTTCATTAGTCTTAAAGGTTGTCTTCCATTCATCCCCTTGTCTAATCCTGATCTGATGATATCCACTCTTGAGATCAATTTTTGAAAAGTACCGATCTCCTCCCAAACAATCCATTAGGTCTTCTATTCTGGGCATAGGAAACCTATATCTAATGGTGATCTTATTTATGGCTTTGGAATCAGTACATAACCTCCATTTTCCATCCTTCTTGGGAGCTAAAACTGTGGATACAACACATGGACTAAGACTTTTCCTCACCAAACCCTTATCCAACAGTTCTTGTACTTGTTTAGCAATCTCCTCATTCTGATTAGGCATCATTTTATAAGCTAGTTTATTTGGCAATGTGGATCCTATGATGAAGTAAATCTGATGACTTATGTCTCTCACAGGGGGTAGTACATTGGGCATATCCTCCACCATGATACCCTTATACCTGTCTAATATTTCCTGCACTTCCTTGGGGACCTTTTCCTTGCTGTTTTTAGACAAATCAGAACTGTCTTTAGGTTTTAAAATTAGAGCATACTCGTGGGTTCCCTCTTCTTTAAGAGTATGGAGAAACTCTTTCCCACTCATCAACATGATACTTGAGCCTACATTCTTGTATACACCTTCTTCTGGTAAAGGATCCATCTTATACTGTCTACCATTCTTGGTGATCACAAAGGAATTGGATTTACCATCATGCTGGGCTTGTACATCATACTGCCAAGGTCTACCTAACAGTAAATGGCATGCATCCATGGGAAATATATCACACAAAAGTTTATCCCCATATTCCCCTATCTGAAATTCTACCCAAGCTTTTTCATCAACCAAGACTTGTTGTCCCTTGTTCAGCCATGACACTTTGTATGGATTCACATGTGGTAATCTTCTCAAATTCAAATTTTCTACCATTTCTACTGAGACTAAATTTTTAGTGGAGCCAGAATCAACAATTACCTTACACCTTTTGCCAGAAGCTTTATACAGAGTTCTGAATAGTGTTTTCCTCTACGGTGGCTCTTTGTTTTGTGGTACCTTTAGCATCGTTCTTCTCATCATGAGACTCTCTCCATCTTGTGCTGGAGTTGTGCTTCCCATAGGTGAGTTCACACTTTGACAATCTTCTTCTTGAATCAGTTGGCTCCTCCTCTCACCTCCATGAGAGCTTGAGGCTTTCTCCAGACACCTGCCTGTTGTG
Source organism: Cunninghamia lanceolata (assembly GCA_027924645.1). Lineage (NCBI taxonomy): Eukaryota > Viridiplantae > Streptophyta > Pinopsida > Cupressales > Cupressaceae > Cunninghamia > Cunninghamia lanceolata. Next base: position 25,448,257 of record BSBN01000261.1, on the reverse strand, counting down.
TACCCAATTTGGTTACAATTATAACATCTTCCCGTGAAGACATTAGGACCTCTGCCTGGTCCACCAAATTTGCCTCTCCCATTGGGTCTCCTTCCTCTGAAACCCTCTCTGGAACTAGATTCTCCACTATGTTCTTGTTGACTGGACTCCCCTTGATTCTTCTGGAACTGATTTCTGCCTCTATTCTATTGTTCTCCTTTTCTTTTCAATTTCTCTTCTACTCTCAGTGCCACCTGGAAACACTTGTCCACGGTGTCTAGTGTCAAGATGGTAATCTCATCTTGTATACTATACTTCAGGCCATTAATATACCTAGCAACTCTTCCTTTCTCATCCTTAGCATGTCCACACCTTAGAGTCAATTTATGAAATTCCTCTGTATAGGTGGATACATCCATATCCTTCTACCTGAGGTTTTGCATTTTCTTGTATATCTACACCTCATAATCCACTGTCAGGAACTGAGCCTTGATCCTCTCTACCATCTGACTCTAGGATGAGATCATGCTCTTGCCACTCTTCACCCTTTCTCCCTGGGTGTAGTTCCACCATGTGAGTGTAGCGCCTTTGAGTTTAGTTTTTGCAAACCTAACCCTCTTACTTTTAGGAGCTTCCTTGTATTCAAAGTAGTTATTTAGAGCCTCAATCCATTTGATGACTTCTTCTGTGTCCATCTTTCTGTTGAACATCAGAATCTCCATTCTTGCCTCGGATGACTCCTTACCAAGTGATTTTATGGCCTCTAGAAATTGCTTCTGGTCTACAGATATACTTGTCTATTATGGGGTTGTTTCCTCTTCCCCACCTTCTTCTTCTTCATCAGACTCCACATCTTATTTTTTGCCTTTTCCTAAGGTCTTCAACTCAACCTGGAGTGCTTCCTTGACTCCAGTCTTGATCATATCCTCCATCTCCTTAAATTTCTTGACCACTTTGGTGGTCATCCCCTTTGGGGACATATCACTAGCCCCTCCTTCACTTTCTCTGTCTGACATAAACATTCACATACAATGCCAACACTTTTGTAGACCCTTCGCTAGCTCTGATACCAAAATGATGCAGAGCGCACAATGGAAGCGGACAAAACAAATCAAATCAACTCATGTATATCACTAAACTCATTGTTGATGGTGGACACACACACTAATTCACCATTTACCCTAGTCGCTATTTGTATCTACCAAAAGATACATTCCCAATATGAATTCATCATATGCATTCGGAGCATCCATTCTCATGTGTGTCCCTTGTGATGTACATTCGCAATGTACATTCGAAACTTATGCCAATGGTTTTCTGTTGTTGGCATGATCCCTCCCCTTCATCGACGAGGCTCTTAACTACTCTTCGATGTGCCAATGTTTGACCACAAAACACATTCATCGGCCATATTTCGATCACCAGCGAACACTAGGGTTTCCTCCACCGCTTCTCCTATACACTGTTGCACAGTCTCCCTTCACCGAACCCTAGCACATGGAGATGCTAGGCATTTTACTGTGCACTCTGCATCATCCACAAATGGCAACCAAGCCATTACATCTCCTACCATATTGACCCTGTGGAATTCTTCCACTCAAGAGATGCCAACTCCAAACCTAGCCAGATTTACCACCTCCTTCAATTCACCACAAAATTTTTTTTCAACAAAGGCATCCATAAGAGTTTTAATGTCCACCTTCTCCTTGTTAGCATCTAGGAGAACAAGGAACATAGATGCTAGGTTGGAATTAACCCTATACCTATGCTCTACTGCCATGAATCTCTCACCCAACACCCACTCTATTGCAAAGAGCATGATGCCACTCTTGGGCTTGAAAACCTGCCTCATCCGCTTCTCTGTGATACAACCCAAGAAAGACATTTGTCATTTATTAGATGTAAGAATTATTGGGGTGTCCATAATGTGTGGTATCTAGCTATCAATCTCCACACAAACCAAAGAAAAAATTGACTAGCGTCAAAGCCCAAGAAGCCACCATAAAACTCACTTTGCATGCTTTGCTTCCATCATCCTAACACTGGGAAAATACTGCTTGTCAGTTAGGACGGCTGGAAAATTCATTATACAGTATCTCACAAATAGAAGCTTGCTCTGAGTTGATTTCCAAGTTGACCAAATCATCTGCTTCTTTATTGCCTTCCCTCAGCACGTGATTAATCACTACGCTTTCAAATCCATCTATAATGCTAAGTGCCTCCAATAAGAGACCATTTAATTTCCAATTTGACAGTCCCCTTTTTCTCAAGGTATTAATTACCACTAGGGAATCCCCTTCAATCTCTACCTTCTTCACCTTGAGGAAGCAACATAAGTTAAGGCCCAAAATTAGAGCCTAAATTTCAGCTTCATTATTGGATCCATCCGAGAGCTTTTTTGCTGCCTTTCCTAAGATTTCACCATTGTGATTCCACACCAGACAACTTGCATTGGAAGCACCCAGATTGCCCTTGGAAGCATCATCAAAATTCATCTTCACCCAATCCTTCATAGGTGGTATCCATTTTGTCTCCTTTCTCTTCTAACAGGTATCAACACCCCTATCTCCATTAATGGGGGCCCCTTTTAAAATTTTTTAATACCATATTTCATGTGCTTATACCTTATGTATTTATCTATTTATTACCAATACATTCCATCAAAATTTGTTCAAAACTACTTTTGAAGCAAAATTGTTAGCTTAAAATGAAATAATGAATGTGATCCATAGCTATAAGTGTGTTGCATATTGCCTTAGGTTTCATGCAAACATTACTATTCAAGGAATAACACAATTCAACTTATATTAATTAAAATAATCTTTAATATTAGACATTTGCACCAGTATTACTATTTAAATTTGAGTTCCATTAGATTTGGACATTTTGGGAAAATATTAAGCATGCCATCTTATTGTTTTTACTTTCAAAAGAGATAACAGTTCTTTGTCCATGTGAGGAATTACTTTAGAATGAAATGATTTAACACAATGTATGGGTTGGATAACTATAGTTTTGCATTGATTGTTTTGATCTTGGTTGTATATCTTTTCCCCTTACCATACTATTCTTGTCACAAGGTGGGTTTAATGTAACTCTAGGAAGGTGGTTTATATCATAGAGGGCCAATAGATTTTCCCTCAAATCTACCATATTTAACTGTAGGATAATAAAAGATTCAAGGAAAGGTATAGTGAATGTATATTTCTTCCAAGAAATGTTATGTGACTCCTTTTTGAAGTTGTAATCAAAATTTGGCTTCCTAGTGCCCTCCTATCTAGAGAATTTTTGTGTGTGAAAAAGCTTCATGATTTATGATAATCAATAATAGAAGGAACTTAGAAAACCATCAAAACAAAGTGAAATTTTTTTAGTGGTGCATCTATCACTTAAGGGTTTAATACATTTACAACAGGGTAAATTTGTGACTAGTTTGTGTGTTGCCAATATAGAAAACTCAATTTTCTATTCCTAAGATGTAATTTTATCACCCATAAATATTTATTCCTAATTTCTTTTGTGATGATATTATTTTATCTATAGATGTTCTCTTATCTTCCACCTTGATGTACTAAAAAATAAAGATCTTATCTAATTAGGGGCTGACTTGTACAAAATAAGTAGCTTTAATTTTTAACATCATTCTCTTTCATTTTCTACTCCTCTCAAGATGATAGCAAATGTGGTTGACAATTGTATCCAAAATTCCATTTCTAGAGTTTGATATGCCTCCAAAAAAGACAAGATTTATTCAAGCCTGGACTACATTAACACATTTATTTAAGGAGTCTAGCTTACTACTATTGCTATCATGTCATTCCATAGTAGATTGTTTATATTTGTCATTAGTTCCAAATGCTCCTAAAAATTGTTGCATGAGTTATGCAATTGCATGAGATCATTTCATGCAACACAAAAGAGGATTATTGTGATATGCTTAGTGGGAAATGATGGAATACCTACCTCTACAACTAATCTTGTTGCATGGATTATCACTATGGATGCTAGTTCTATGAATAGGAACTTAATTTCTATAATTATATTAAGCAAGGCAGATGTTGCATACGATGTATGTATTAATTTCTCTTCTTGTGATCAAATTTCTTAAATAAAAAGTTATCCCCTCTACATATCTCTTAAATAGAAAAATTTCCACTCTACAAATCAACAAGAAATGTCAAATGTGTTGTGGAAATCATTATTGAAAAACATTTTACCTTTAAAAAAAAATTCACTTTACAAATCAATAATAAATTTCAAATGCATGCTGGAAATTGTTACTAGGAAACTTTTTAACTCTAGTTTGTTTTTTCAATTTGTGTTTTCAAAGACCATCTCAGTCAATCTTGCACAAAACAAATCACATTACAAGGTTTGAAGGTCTCTTTTTATTATGCTTTAGTATTATCTTCTTTAATTGAATTTCTTGTGGAATGTCTTTATCTATAGTGTTTGATTTCTTCTCAACTCTTCAATTATGGACATGTTTGAAGAATTTTCAATTTTTCAAATTTTGTGAAAAAATAGGCTTGGAATAAATTTCCTATGGCTAGTTTGGTTAATTTGAATGCTAGAACTTTTTCATTGAGTCCCTAAGATAAACCTATTATCTTACATCTTCTATTCTAGTTGATCTTTGACAAAATTAATTTCCCATGTTGAAGAATTGTAGTAGTCATTTATGAATTATATTACATATTCTTAGGAAAGAATGACTATCTTGGAAAAGCAAAACATATACTCTTTCCTTGTTTGAGGAGTTTTTACTAACAATGTTGAGTAGTTTCTATGGTGAAAAAATTAATTCCACATGGATTAATAGTTCAACAAGGATTTTGTCTATATCAAATGCACATACAAAATACTTTACTCCATACCAATCAAGGGATCTCATGGTACACATCAAGCCTATTATAGTAGATGCTTTTATTGTCTCTAGTCATTGAATTTATTAGGATTTGTTAATTATCCTCAAGTGTCTATAGTTTTCTAGTGGTAAGTGTAATTTATATCTGATTATCTCCTTACACAAGTCTAAAGTCATATAGAAGATACTAGTTTTCTTGTATTTCAAGGGTTGTTCTTAAATAAGGTAATTAAAGTGTTAAAGAATACAAACATTAGAAATAGAAATGAGCTTGATTGATGAACTTTCCAATCCTTAAAAGATAAAACATTTTTCTATTTTGAAGAGAATCTATAATCATATGGCACTAAAACATCATATTTGAAAGATCAGGAGTTGCAAAATAAGGACATTAAAATGAAAAGTTTGGTGTATTTTTGGCATTTAATAAAAAATAATTCAATTTAGGGCCTACACATCTTCTAATCTTCTAAATTATAAGATATATTGAGAGAAATATATTTATCTAAATACTTTTTCACTTATCAAATATTAAGATATTATGCTTACATCATAAAGGACCATTAATAATGCTTTTATCAATTTTTGTTAGGTAAATTGATAAAACACTCCCACGTATTATCTTATTTTATATACACTTGTGAAATGTTCTTCACATTTTTAGACAACCTTAAATAAGGATTAAATATATAATTGCTTGTTAATGTGTCATTTGAAATCCATAAATATTCAAATGAAATGGTTCAATGTTTTAACAATTAGCAATTTTATTAGGTTTCCTTGGCTTATAACTCCCCTACATAGATATTCATGGGTTTCAATCCAACACCTTAGGTTACAACATTCTCCTTGAAAGGTCCAATACTCTATTACTAAATATGTTGAATATTTACAAAATAGAATCTCTTCATCTTCTTGCTTCAATTGTCAATTGGTCACGAAATTCATTTATAACCATTTGACTTGTTTCCTCCACTATTTTGCTTAAGTAGCCTAACATTTTAGCTCTAGGATTGAACATACTAGGTACATGAACATGAGTAAATAAAGGCATATATTTCAATATTGTCTCTGGGACTTTCATGGGATGGCCCTATATGGTAAGAATGGCTACCTTGATCAAAGAAATACAACCACCTTATATGTCATTAGTTATTAAATCTGCACTCATGGATACAAGCATGAGAAAAGTAAATCCAAATCTCTCCTCTTTCTCTCTACATCTGATGCAGAGCATCATGGTCAGCAATTTCATGGTTCAAAACTTCAATGGAACCATTCTCTCAAAGTTCACAGTTTTCCTTCTTGACAGAGATTAACCTTCACATAAGGCAGGATTCTTATTCATAACTACACTTGTTCATAAACCAAAGTGAGGGACTTCAGGACTCCTCTCACCAACCAAGACTCCAACCAAGACTCCAATCCAAACTCTAACCAACCACTATGCAGGACAGCAAACTTCAACATTGTTTATTCAGGATAGTCACAAACTTCTATCTCTAAGGAGACAGTCAGGGTACCCTCCTTGGGGTGATCTCCATTGACACAATTCCAATGCCAAATAACCAACGAACTCAACAATATACCTAACACTTAATTGCCTTCAATGACAAAGCAAACAAACTCACCAAACTTACCTTTTCTTTCCTGGTTAAGACAACTGTCCTTCACTCTGAACTCCTAACACTAATTCTGTAGGGTATCTCACATGCCCATACTCACCATTCCCAATCTCCTACCCCTGCAACCTTCACAAGGTTATGGACAAACTATTTTACATCCCCTTCCATTGATTGATGAAGGTCTTATATCAACAAAATGATGGTAAAAGTGAGAAATTCCACTAAAACCTAAGCTAGGGTCTTGTAAAACCAAGATCTAAAGAAATCTTTGTTATCTCCTCCTATATGAGTTTCAAATCCTCAAATCAACTTCACAAGACAGCTAACATTCTAAACTTACTAATCAACTCATGCAATGGAGTTAACAATTCCGTACCTCTTCATAGTACGGACTGTCACAAAGGAAAAATCAGAAAATTGTCACTAAAAAACAGCATGGGGAAAAGTGTGAATATCTCTCCAAATTCTTATTGTTAGAACCTCAAATCACCTGCACAAGATTGGTAATACTTCCCACTAACTGACCATCACCAACAACCTCCAACTCCAGGCTGTACATGTACGGAATATTGCATAAGACAGCAAATTTTCTTGACTGTAATCTGCAGATTTAATACAGTTTGAAGTTTAACAATGATTTCTCCCTCCAAGGCCATTGTCAAGACTTCCAATAAGATCCATTACAAAGCTAACTCACTACTCTATTCATCCATTCCAAAAAGATGCTATGACTATTCCGTACAAAATCAAGTACGGCTGTAAAAAGCAGAAAAAGAACTCAGAAAAACAGAAAAACAACTATTCTTTTCTATTTCTTTCCTCTCCACCGAATAGTCTCCATACAATACATCATATTTGGCTTCAAATAGCCTTCCACAAAGCATGGAGTCATTTGGAATTCCCTATAACTCCTCAACCATCGATTTCTTCATGATTTTGTAACTGCAACTTTAAAACTGTTTTTAGAAACTTGTCTTCTTCCACCAGTTGTTTTGGTTTAATCTTGCTTTTTGAAACATTTGGATTAATCTTTGGCAAGATTCTAATCTTCCACATAACCCTTGGCATGCCTTTAAAGGCTTACAACATGAATTTTTAAATAACTAACTTGTATACACATTAAAATTCAAATGACTCCCTATGACTACAAGACTGTCCTACCTAGGACCAATAACCTAACAATAGTAGATTCTAGTTATTTGGACATAGTCCATTACAAGCATGACTACAAGCCTCATTACAACCATTTGATGGTCTCAAGGACCTCATTAAGTAAAAAAAACATAAATAAACTCTGATGTGAAGGTGCTCCTGCACCATACAACCAACCAACAAGATTTCCAAGTCCCTTGGAAATGTGTCTGCAACAAAAGTCTTTCCTGCATCTCTATCTATCTCTTCATCTTCTCAGCTTCAGTCATCCAATCTTCAGACTAATAGGGAAGGTGACCAACCAACCAACAGAACAAACTACCATCTTCACAGAGCATCCTCAGGCTCCTTCTACTCCCATCAGTGGAGTATTCTTCAGGCTGCAACATCAAGTGCCTCTTCAGGTATCCACCTCTCTCACTGCTTCACAACACCAACTCACCAAACCATCTCACCCAACAGCAGATCCTGGTGATGCACCTACCACTCTCTCCTCAGTGGTTTCTCTCTGCATCCTTCTCCAGCCAAATCTCTATTGGAGAATGGTCATGACAGACCTTCTCTTGTCTGCCCACACACAATCTCAGAAAACATCCTCCTGCAGCTAGATGGATAAGCACCTGCAACCAAACAACTCAGCAACAAAAACAATAATGGTCACCAACACAATCTTCAGCTTTACCTGCCTTCTCAGTGACAGGAACAAATACAACATCTCCTCCCAGAGCTTTTGCTAGCTCTGATACCAATTTGATGAAGAGGAACTTTGTATGTGGAAAGATAGACGAACTAGACAAGGTTCTACTTCACCTACAAGCCCAAAAAAATGAAGACCTTTATGCAAAAGTGGGAACAGCAGAAGAAAACTCTAGTATGATCATGGAAAGGTTGTATTGGGGTACCAAATGACTCATCCCACCCATTGGTTAAGGCAGATCACTCCCGGAACATACACTTGCTTCACAAATCCTCTAAATGGCTTGTCTCCCTAGAAAAAGAGAACAGTCCTCTTATCTTTTTGCACAGACCTTCAAATGTCAACCTAAGACATGCATTGGATACCCATTATGCCTCCCCACAGCATACTCTAAGATGGGTATAGGTTACTTTGGAAAATGTGCTCTAAAAACGGACTGGTAATGCTGCTACAAGGGTTCAAACTCAGAAATGTCACTGTGAAATGCCACGAACAGTCATCCATAACTTCCACACAACACAAAATGAGGTCGATCGCTTCGGTCAGATTGTAGATAACATAGTTACAGTCATTTTCCCCAAGTTACATAAAGATCCAACGGTGGAAACAAAAGTTATGGCGTTTTTCCCAAAACTGGTTACTCTAAATCAGGGTTTTGACAGTTTTTACAAGAATTGACATATCTTACACAAAACAACACGAAAATGCATGCAACAAAAAGGAAATGGAGGGTGACTGATAGGACTATCACTTACAACCAATTTGGCACCATTAATTGTCCGTAAAGGTCCGTACAACTACAGAAAACAGTCAATTTCTGAAGAAATACACAATAAACAGTGTCTTTATTTATTCAAACTCCAAACCTACAATCACCCACGCCATCTCCAAAGATTACAAAGCCTTTTAAAGGCATTTCATGCTTGACTCCTCAGTTTCCAACTTCTTTCAATGAAGGAAACTAACCTATGACCTTTGATATTCCCAAAACTGTCTTTTTTAGCAACATGACTGTTTTTTCCAAATTTGTATTGACAATCTTTACATTCTTGACACAAAACATTAAATGTTGTCCTCCTAATGACCTTGACACATGAACAATTAATCAATATAACCTTGATACAATGTTGAAGCATACAATTTAATCAAAACCAAGGTGCTCCTGCACCATACTCCTCAGCATGAAGAAAACTCTTGTCCCAAGAGTTGTGTAGTCTACTTCAAATGACTTTTGCCTCTTTATGTCTTCAACCCTGATTTGATGCCTTCTCTGCTTCCTTTTTACTTTTCAACTGTGACTCCTATTAATGGAGTTTGACTGGCTACCTCCAAGGTGCATCAGAAGTCCACTCCTTCCTGCTACAACAACACTTCTGTCCCTCACCTGGGAGTCCTCTCTTGCCTCTCTCCCCAAGACTGTTGGCGACAACCAATGGACCATCTTCTCTGGCCCTCTTGACAGACCTTCCTGTCTGCCTACAGCAGTGAGTGAACTTGCACCTGCAACCATAAAACTTCTCAACAAGAATCAGATAGCAAAAACCAATGCTCATCCCGAACTCCTGGTGTAGATTGCCTCCTTCGGCGCTCTATCTACACGCTCAGAATCTTCTGAGCTCTGATACCAATTTGATGAAGAGGAACTTTGTATGTGGAAAGATAGACGAACTAGACAAGGTTCTACTTCACCTACAAGCCCAAAAAAATGAAGACCTTTATGCAAAAGTGGGAACAGCAGAAGAAAACTCTAGTATGATCATGGAAAGGTTGTATTGGGGTACCAAATGACTCATCCCACCCATTGGTTAAGGCAGATCACTCCCGGAACATACACTTGCTTCACAAATCCTCTAAATGGCTTGTCTCCCTAGAAAAAGAGAACAGTCCTCTTATCTTTTTGCACAGACCTTCAAATGTCAACCTAAGACATGCATTGGATACCCATTATGCCTCCCCACAGCATACTCTAAGATGGGTATAGGTTACTTTGGAAAATGTGCTCTAAAAACGGACTGGTAATGCTGCTACAAGGGTTCAAACTCAGAAATGTCACTGTGAAATGCCACGAACAGTCATCCATAACTTCCACACAACACAAAATGAGGTCGATCGCTTCGGTCAGATTGTAGATAACATAGTTACAGTCATTTTCCCCAAGTTACATAAAGATCCAACGGTGGAAACAAAAGTTATGGCGTTTTCCCAAAACTGGTTACTCTAAATCAGGGTTTTGACAGTTTTTACAAGAATTGACATATCTTACACAAAACAACACGAAAATGCATGCAACAAAAAGGAAATGGAGGGTGACTGATAGGACTATCACTTACAACCAATTTGGCACCATTAATTGTCCGTAAAGGTCCGTACAACTACAGAAAACAGTCAATTTCTGAAGAAATACACAATAAACAGTGTCTTTATTTATTCAAACTCC